>OZ010588.1:20924886-20942386 GCA_963932145.1 Acanthosepion lycidas | reverse complement strand
GTCTGAGAGAGAGAGTATAAAAGTCAAGAGAGAAAACCATGAAAATGAATGTGCTCCAGTTGAGCGGGGACACTTCTTAGTCGTGTATAACTACATCTAAAAGCCAGAGCTAAAAAGCTGTAAAAGAAACTAGGGAAAAAAATGCACACCTTTTTATAGGTGTAAGGTGTGTCCCCTAGTGATATTTTTTTTTTTTTTTTTTTTTTTTTTAATTATTATTATTATTATCAAAGTCAAGTGGGATAGATAAAGACTAAATGCCTGCTGTTAATTCTGTTTATCCAGAATGATGTTTCCACTGCTATCTGTGGTGCTGTATTTCACAATAATCTGCTCTATTCTACAGAAGTCATGATAGCCTTACTAACCAGGAACCTTGCACCACCATTGAAACTCAATTGAATAACTTTCATTTAAAACAATTGAATAAAGTTTACAGTTGAAAATTCCAAGATGCTTACTGGATATGAAGATACAACCGAAGAAGGCCAGGATGTATAATGGCTGAAATACGAGGATTCAAGTATCCAAAAATGAAACTGCCCTCTTTTGTCTAAGAGAACCCTTTTCACCATCCATCAGCATGGCAGATGCTAACCTCCAGGAGAGTGACTCATTACGCCTTCTTGCACTAACATTTTCTGCTGACATGAAGTGGAAAGATTATATTGAAGCAATTGCTAGGTCTGCAGCTAGGAAAGTTGGTTCACTGTCATGCTAGACAAATTTTCATGGCAAAATTTATCATACAGTGTTGTGCAAAAGTAAGTGAACCACTAAGATAATAATTGTCTCTTTTTTCCAGATAATCAACAAATCATAATTAAGTTATATATTCATGAAGAAAAATCTTTATTAAATCAATTGCAATCATTTTCAAAAACTTTTCTCAAGCTGGAATAAAAATATTAATTAAAAATTAAGATGTGCAAAAGTAATTTTTTTTTTTTTTTTTTTTTTTTTTTTTTTTTTTGTCTGCTACAAATTTCTTGTTCAGTATTTTTCCCACTCTCCAAAATAGTTTTCAGAAACTGACCTTTTTCAAGTGAATCTTGTTGAATGCATGATTATATTGTTGGTATTGTTTTGCATATGATCTACTTTGAGATTCTGAAATACTGTCATGGTGTTTTACTGTTACAAGAATGAAGATAGTGAAAAAAATAAATGCTATTATTATTATTATTATATTTACAATTATTTCTGGAAATATTGACAGCCCTAGGGTTGCTAGCACCCCAAGCAAGCTGAACTTCAGTGCTCTTACAAGTATAATTTTTTTTTAAATTTTCAATAGGAGAAAAACTGAAAATGTAGAATAACTATTTTATTACAATATACAACTTAATACATGCTAAAGCTAGACTTTAGATTTGCAAATCTTTTCATGGCACTTTCTACACTTATGATCTCTACAAGATCATTTTCTGTTGACAAAATAACCAAAGAATTTAATCTGTATTGAGTCATGGACAACCACAAGTATGTTTTTATAAGCTTTACTTTTGGAAAATCCTTAAGACCTATAGTGTTCTTGGCCTTGATTGCACTCAGGCAACTGCCTGTATTGCCAGTACCTTGAGCCAGCCCTTATAGGTAGTCATAAAAAAGATTAAATATACTTCGTAAATTTATTGTACTTTTTCTATTCTTGCAGCGAGAAGAGTTTTATTCTTTCTGGGAGAAACATAAAGACCGACCCCTGACTGGGCGGAACCAGATTCTAATGAGTCTCTGCCCTCAAGTTTATGGTCTGTATGTTGTGAAACTAGCTATCATCCTAGTACTCACAGGTGGTGTACAGGTAAATTATTTATTTATCTTTGTTTTTCTTGTGTGGATAGTTTTTTTTTATTTTTAATAAAACCTGAGGTATCATAGATTTTATAAATACTAAAGGTGTTACATTCCAAGTTGTTGGGATGAACAAAAACAATGAAAATAAACGATAAGTGTATTTTAACACATAATAAAACAACTTTTTTTCATTTACTACCTGAGAACAGCAAGTATTAGTTGGATTTAAATCAAAAATTCCATATGTGTGCGTGTGTGTCAGCTTGTTATCCAGTTGAATTTAGAAGTGCCTGCTCCGCCTAGCGGACAAGAGAAGTAATTCAATTGTATTTTGAGTTATTGTCCTTTATGGGGGTAGTAAGTTAGCATCCCCTAACAGAAGGAAATGTATTTTTGCTTAAATTTGAATTTTTTTTTCCTCTGGTGAATTTGTAGTTATGAACCTTACTGTTTGGATAACTTTAATATCAACATCTCTTCACCCCAGGAGTGGCCACTTGAATATTGTTTCCACTAATTTTTCTTAATTAAACATCCTTCTTGCTGAAATTGCCTGAGGAGAGAAAGAATAAGTTTGGAACATATTGTTGGCCACAAGTTATCTCCCACTAGTTTTTCCTCTGTCTAGCTCTTATAAATAGAACTTTGGTAACATGTTATTTGAGGATGTAGCAATTGTAAAACACTGCTTTCCTTGCAAGTTTATGACTATGAACATCATTTTTTGGCATCAAAGAAAAAAAAAAAATGCATTTGGTGTTTTTCAACTATACACTCTAACACCTATCGATATATTTGAGTTCTACATTGCTCCTAAAATTAGGTACTCTTCAAATTTTAATTATTTTACTATAACTAGATGAATGGTAAGCTGGGATAGTATTTTGTGATGATAATGTACCTTATCAATTTGGACTATAATCTCAAACTGCCTGTTCTCACATTAGTCAAATCTTTATAGAATTTTCATATAGTTTCATTTTCATTCTATTTGGCATTGCATATCTAGCTTAAATGTTAAAGCAACAAAAAGCATAATCTTTTACTTTAAGATTATCATTAACATATGAATTACGATTAAATGTGGATCAGAATCTGATAGATTGAAAGTATAAAGAACAAATGTAACATGTTTGATTGAAAAATGTTTCCTATTTGTTCTTATATATATTGTGTATATTTAGGCAGCATATCTTCATTCAAACAGGTTTGATTAAATAATTTAGACATGTATCGATCTGAAGGTGGTCTCAAATGAGATTAAAAGTACTTGGGTGGAAAAGAAAAACTATTCAAAAGAAAATTTTGGTATTTCTCTTACTCAATTTTCTAAGTCTGCCAAAAAAATTAATCCACGAACTTGAAAGGATCACAACAAAAACTAATTGACATACGTTTAAATTATTTAATCATCTCTCTCTCTCTCTCTCTATATATATATATATATATATATATATATATATATATATATATATATATAAAAGGAACAAATGAATTTTTATTTTAATCCAACATTATTTTTTTTTTATTACTTTAAATGTTATATTTTATTGAGTACATGTCTGAGTAAACCTGGAAACATGGTATAATGAAAGATCTGCATAAACTAGGACTAAGAGGTTGACTACCAAACTTTGTAAAAGGATTTTTAACAGATACTCTTCCAAGTACAAGTAGATGGTACACTATCTGATTATCAAAAGCAAGAAGAGGGAGTACCACAGGGAAGTGTACTCTCACCTACACTTTTCAAAATAAAAATAAATGACATAATAAAAAAACATCAAACCAGGAATACACTGTAGCCTTTACGTTGATGATTTTACAATATATTACAGATCAAGAAACCTCAACACAGCAGAAAGACAACTTCAACAATGCTTACATCAAATAAACAAATGGACACTTGGAAACGGTTTTAAAATATCAAAAACAAAAACAAAATCTGTACACTTCTGCCAACTGAAAAAATTACATAATAATCCAACTCTAAAACTAGAACATGAAGAAATAGCAGTAGTTCAGCAATACAAATTTCTAGGAATGATCTTTGACAGCAAACTGACCTTTAGACCACATATCAATTACCTAAAAACAAAATGTTTTAAAGCTCTCCAACTACTGCGAACAGTAGCCCACACAGAATGGGGAGCTAGCAAAGAAACCCTTATTAAACTTTATAGAACGTTGATCCGCTCCAAACTGGACTATGGCAGCATGGTCTACCAATCAACTAGAAAGTCCTATCTAAAAACAATAAACACAATACACCATGAAGGCCTTCGGATAGCTCTAGGAGCCTATCCCACCTCACCTATAGAGAGTCTAAACGTAGAGGCAAATGAATCCCCATTACAACTAAGAAAGGAAAAACTAGCAACTCAATACTATCTAAAACTCTCTTCCTGTCCTTCTAACCCCACACACGACTGTGTACTTACACCAAATCACAAAGAGAAATTTAATATTAACACAATTAAAATCAAAACATTAGGACTCCGAATGGAAGGAATCATCCAAGAAAATAATATACAGTCTAATCAAATACTTAAAACCAACCAATCAAACATACCACCATGGATAATCAAAAATCCAAACATAATATTAAGTTTAAACAAATTATCAAAATCAAAAACGCACCCTACAAATTGAAAAATTCTCAAAAATAAAAGAAAAATATCAAAACTATGAAAATATTTACACGGACGGCTCAAAAGACAAAGAAAAAAACAGGCAGTGCAGCAATAACAAAAAAAAAACAATTATCAAAAAACACTTGCCAAATGAAGCATCAATTTTCAGTGCAGACGCTTACGCAATAAAACTGGCACTAAAATTCATATCAAAAAACAAAGGAGAAAACTATATTATTTTCTCAGATTCATTATCTGTATTAACATCCCTAAAAGGGGGGAAAAAACTGGAAAATCCATTAATACAAAGTCTCCTATATAAACTACATTCAATGGAAAAAAGCAAAGATATCATCTTCTGCTGGATTTCTAGCCATGTTGGCATCCAAGGAGGAGATAAGGCAGATACTGCTGCTAAATCATCTTTAAAAATGACAATAGATGAAAATCTTTAAATTGCATATACAGACTTAAAACCTAAAATAAACAAATATATAAGAAACAAATGGCAAAATTCATGGAAAAACCAAACTGGAAATAAACTATTTCAAATTAAACCTAAAATAGGAAAATGGGGAAATAATCTTGGAAATACTCGGAAAAAAACAAGTCGTCATAATCAGAATACATATAGGACACACATACTTAACCCATTCTTGTATATTAAAAAAGACAAATCCACCAAAATGCAGATGTGGAAGCCTAATCACAATAAAACATATCCTATTGGAATGCAAAATCATAATTAAAATAAAACAAAAATATCTCAATGGAAAAGGTTTAAAAGAAATTTTCAAAAATAGACACAGATAAAATATACAAGTTTCTCAAAGAAATCAAGATCCTCAATAAAATATAACCCTTTCAAATAGTGTATATGTATGTGTATATGTGTTTATAGACATATATATACATGTATGGATGTAGATATGAAAATATACAAACAGAAACAATCACAAGAAAAAGCAATCCCAAAAAATACAGTCGGTTATAAAACCCAACAGCCTTTCAACCTTTTATACAATATAACCATCTTAAATTCATAAATAAATAAGGCTTCGGCATAAAATGACCCAAATAGGAGTTGACATGCCGTTAAATCCAACATCCATCTATCCAAATATTATAAAAGTATAAAAAGAGATTTTTATAGTAAAAATATCAGCAATACATTTTTATATATTAAAAAATTACGAACAATACATTTTTAATGCAGAATTACCATCAATAAATTTTATAGCAAAATGACCAATGATACATTTTTTTTCTGTTCAAAATATTTAGATTTTGGCATTAAATAACCCATATAGATAGATATGCTGCTAAACAAAATCAAAACAAACTTTGAGTAAACCTTTTTTTCTTTCTTTTTTATCAGTGTAAATTACATCTACCTCCCTGTGCATTTGAGAGTCTTAATAAAGTGTTCACTTTAACAGGGTTTGAACCTGATTCCCCTTTGTAGGGCAAAACCACCATCTGATTTGGTATGCTTTATATTCCTCAACCACAGAAAGCTTCATGGGCCAGTAAGGTTCCCTTTCTGGCTGAATGATCTAAAACAGATCAGATGGTGGTTCCCCCTACAAAGGGGGATGCTGATTTGTACCTTGGCAAAGGGCACATTTTCTTTATTAAGACTCAAATGAACAGTTCGGTAGATGTAATTTACACTTTTTTCTCTTAAGCAGGGCATCTACTTAAACATGTGTATCCACTAAAATTTTTATATAATCTTGGGGTTGCTCATATTAGCACCAAAAGCAACAAGTTGGCTAATATAAAATGTTATGAAAAAGGAGGAAAAATAGAAAAATTCACCTAAAATATATCATTGTAACTGATTTATAAAAATTTAATTTACATGGTAAATTTTATTTATTAGTTTATTTACATTATTATTGTTGTTGTTGTAATCAATTATTTACTATCATTTTTACAGCGTCAAGATGACACGGGAACACAAGTGCGAGGAGAAATTCATTTGCTGTTGGTTGGAGACCCAGGTTTGTTGAATTCAATTTCTTGTTCAGAATCCTTAAGATATTTAATTTTTCTTTTTTGTGTGTTAATTTACATGTTTTATATAGGCATCTTGTATATACTATCAAATACTTGCCACTGGAAAATATTTTTATGTTGGCAAGGAAAGTTGCTAATTCGTTCCCAGTGAATATATTTGTATCTAATTGATGCTGGAACAAACAAAAAAAAAAAAAAAAGAAGCAAACTTCTGTTTACTTGAAGTGTAACATATCTTCACTGCTAATTTGTAAAGTGGTTCTGTATGTGGAGAAGGTTGTAATGAACTGTTCTTGACACTGCTTCTTTCCAGTGAATGTATTTGTATTTAATTTATATTGGAACAAAAAAAAAAAAAACTTCTGGTGACTTGAAGTATAACACTTACTTCACTTAACAAATCCTGTACTATTAGCATTACTTGATCAACCATCTATACAATACTTACATCTATAGGGTGCGATGGATAAATTGTTGTCTAAATTGCACAAAAATGAAAATAACAATGACATCTCACTTTAACAAATATATTTACCAAAATTACACAAAAATATCTTTAAATACTAAAGAGTAAATTTATTCAATAAAATCACCATTGGCTTCAACCATGACAACTTCAGAATCTCCTGCAATTCTTCCGGATAGTCACCTTGCTTAAGTTGGTAAATCCTGCCATAATCCTTCCCTTCAGTTCATGTTTGGTATTATAAGGAGTTTTGTTGGACTTTTGCTCAACTGCACATCACACAATAATCAAAAGGGTTGCAATCTGGGAGAGTTGGGTAGCCAGATGTAAGGGGTGATGTGGTTGCAGAAATTGTCTGACAGTGCTTGTGTGGCATGGTGCGGAGTCTTGTTACCAGACATAGGGTCTGCTAGCAGCCACCCTCTTGACCCTGGGGCAGCACTACTGATTCAAGTCACTCGATTTAGCCCTCTGGGTTGAATTTAAGTCCCTCACCAATAAATTATCAGAATGATCAGAGTGAGTTTTCCAAGCTTTCATACCATCATAATCATCATTAGACTCTTCCAATTTTTTTCAGAATCCGCTGCACCGTCCTCAGATTGACACCCAAAAACACCAAAATGTTTGTACTGAAGCTTCTGACATGAATGTCAAGCAGTGTAGTCTGCTGTTTCTAAATTTCTGGCAGAGTGAATTGTATCATGGTGGGTTTTTTTTTCTCACAGCAGTGCCCAATTGACCCTACTATACTGTGCAGTTGACAAAATTAAAAACAATTCACATGCACAAAATTAAAAATATAAAATGGCAACAATTTACCCATTGTACCCTGTATATAAGGTGTGAAAATAGTTTTCATTTAGCTAAAATTATTTTGAAATAATTTTCAAGCAACAGATTTGTTTTTATGTTTCAGAATGTAAAGCAAGTAGATTTACTTAATTTTTGCATCATTCAGATATTGAAAATATGGATAACTAAATTAAATAGCATTATTACATTTTATTAGAAAGATTGTTGAGCATTATTAGCATAATTAGTATTCACTTTGATAGTTTTTTAACAGTATTAAGCATTATGATTAATGTTTATGTATATATTTCTATATTAATCTTTAGATGCTTTTTATTTCTGCTTAAGCAATCAGTCTGTGGCAATGAGTACAAAGTGCAGATTAGAAATAAAGTAAGATTTGAACTTTCATCCCTTTTGACTTGAGGGAATTTTTAGTAAACACCAACCTGTTTTAACCACTAAGCTACAAGAAATGAAAGCATTGCAGAAGATCAAATCTGACCTACTCCTTATCACTTTATTCCACAATCATTATATTCCTGATAAAGATCATGGAATGGTATGATGATTTATGTGTTAGATCTGATCTTCTGGAAAGCAACTGATAAATATTTAATATTTATAATTTTAAATTGTAAAGATAAATGTAAAATATGAATTAAATCCAAATACACTCTTTTGACTTACTTGGGGGGGGCATAATCTGGCGTAAAACATGCACCAAGTGAAAATCAAATACTGGATTTCTGTTAGTCATTTTTTTTTTTCACAAATATTTCTATCCTAATCTCTTTTCTTTCTTTCTTTTTTTTTTTTTTTTTTTTTTTTCTTTTTTACAATAAAGAAGATTAACAGAGGCCATTAACCCAACTGAAATAAATGATACTACTGTGGAAATTATAAAAACTAAATGTAACTATTTGTGTTATGGCTTTTTGCAACTCACAACACATACCCACACACAATCTACACTTAATAACCCATCCCCTTTTCCTACCTCTCTAATAATATAACACGTGAACTCTACCTCTCTCTTTGGATATATAATAGAAGTCACTGAATGCAAAGACATTTAGGTCAAAAGGGACTGATGACCACAGCAATGGGTGGGAGCTGAAGCTAAAAATAAATTCTCATACATGTGACAAATCATGTTACCAAATACGAACAATTGAGTGAGAAAAGATCAACAGAAACCAGTTGGGGTAATGAAGCTTGAAGGAGCAGATCATCTGTTAAAATCTCATGTGAATTGATTCTCCTAACTGAAAAGAAGGAATGCCGTCCACAACTCAGATAAACTTCAAGCACAGAATCAGGTGGAATGAATGTTGTGTGAATAATCCCTCTTGTTACAGTCAAGTAAGAGAGATTACATGATAAAAGACAAACTCCAATTCAACTCCATACTATGCTGCTTAAAGGCATAGGTGATTGGCAAAATGTTACAGTCACCTAAGAAGTACATGTGTGATATACTCAATTGGATGAATTATGAATTCTGCAGTGCTGAACTTCCTCAACTGACTACCGAAAGCAGTATGGAAGAATAGATCAAAGGACACCACTATTTGAGCCAAGAAACTGATTTGAAAGTAAAGAGGACAAAGAGAAATTTAAGCGAAAGTGAGAGAAATGGGAAAAGAAAATCTTATTTTATTTCAAAACTACTGAAGCTAAGTTGTTGTTTCAACTTTTACCCTTACAAAATAAAGTGCATCTTCCTACATAGAAATGTATAGCATACATTTTCCCACATACTCTTGCCTAAATATTTTCATGTTTTGTCGAGTTATAATTGAATATTGGCATTTTGTCATTTGTTACTGTTGTGGATTCCGTGATGAAATTCGGTCTCCAATGAATGACAAAAGCAAGAAATAAAGATAAGAAATTAAATCTATTTACACGATAATACAAAGGGTAATTCTGTTAGTAAATCCAGGAACCTGGTTAGTCGTAATAATATATATATACATACAATCTTGAAGTAGGACTTCCTTAGAGTCTACGTGCTTGTAACTGACTTCTACAAGCAGTTACCTCATACTATTACTCTACCTCCAACTCAATCACAATCTCTATCTCCGTTCGTATATTCTGACTGACTGTGGGTATTTAACGGCAGCAGTCCAAGTAACACTGGTAGAGTCCACTTATATGAAAAAGGGGAGGACCCCATAACAACCCCCTCCTTAGATCCCTTTTCGCAGGGAGTTAGTATTTTTGTCCACCGTTTGCTGAAAAATTGCAGGTGCAACTTTTACTCTGAATTGATTTAAGAGAAAAAAAAATATATTTTTTAAAATTTTATTTTCTTAGTTTATTATCTTTAATATCAATCTTTTTTTACATTTTTATTTTTTTTTCCTCTCTTTTTAAGGCACTGGTAAATCACAGTTCCTGAAATATGCTGCCAAAGTAATGCCTCGTGCTGTCCTTACAACAGGAATTGGTAGTACTTCTGCAGGTCTTACTGTTACTGCCATCAGGGTAAGTGATGTTCAGATTTTGATCAAAATGGCTGGCACTCTTCTGTGACACTTAAATCTTCATTTTTGATTATGATGATCATCAGTAGCAGTCATAAGAATCATGCAATGTTTACATTCTCATCTGTTGAGATATTTAAAAACTCCTGAAGTTTTCATTACTTTTTATGTCAGTGATACAATTTTTTTAAAGATGTGACATTCATTAATATTTTTATGATGGTTAAAAGTTGGGTTTTGATATTTAGAAGAATGAGATTTGTCTGTCATGACTTTTCAGGCTTAAAAAGAACTTCCCCCCCCCCCCCTTGACACCACTATTATTTTAACTACGTTCATTCTTCAGCAATTTCTGTTTTTAAAAAGTGATGATCAGGATTGTAATAAAACCTAAACATGATGAAAGTGAATATATACTTTTTTTTTTTTTTTTTTTTTTTTTTGAAATTATAAAATGAAACACTTTATTAGATTCTAAAAACTAGTACAATTGTATTAAAACTAATGCAATGCAATATTTTTCATTGACCAATTTATAAAGAAATAAATATGAAAATAATTTTTTATTCATAGATTTATAAACATTTACTAAATTTTAAAATATCTGAATCAACTATATTATAAACTTCAAACCAATTAGCAAATTGCCAATGTTTTGCCAGCCATTCCAATAAACGATTTAATGAATAATGTAAATAAACTAATAGTGTTTATATTTTTGTTCTCAAAATGTTAATTCCCAAGAACAAAGCAAATGTATAAATTCACTTTCCCATGTTTAGGTTTTATTAAAATTCTAATTATCACTTTTTAAAACTGTTATATTCCGTGCTAATAGGAATATATACTTGAAAAACACCCTGGAATAAATATGTAAAGGTTTATTGTAAAACCACTACAATAAGAATAAAAGTAACGGTTATGCACAAGGTCGTCAAGCCAATCCAGTAGTGATTGCTACTATTGGAAGGTTGGTAGTTCTTGCGTAAGTCTGAGTCATACTCAACAGATTCCTGCTAGACTCTGTAGTTCATTGACTTACAGATACTTATAGCTAGTTACTACCTATAGTGTAGTCACTCATGGGGGTTGACAGGTTATTCCATTACTTCAAAGACTAAACATTACCAAGAGAGTGAAGTTAATTAAAATAGTAGCAGTGTCAATGGAAAAACGTCCTTTTAACACTGTGTCCATTTGCAGGCATGAAGGTCCAAGTTTACCTCCAATTGAATTAAATTCTTCAATGAGAATAAATGATGATTCTCTTCTTGAGGCATGTAGCTTTAGGAATGATTGATGTCCATTTGGTTATTTTTGCCTTTTAGCTAATTTTTAATTCAGAAAAATTGCTACACATAATTAGCCATTGCTACTATGAACAACTGAATTGATTTCTTATTGAGGTATAAACACATATGTGGTAAGATCATAAACTTGCTTTTTTATGTTCTTGTATTTCAAAAACAATTCCATATTATACTTGGTGCTGATTTAAAAAAAAAAAAAAAAAATCAAGGATTCAGATATTGTCTGTTTTTAATATTTTAACTGCTGCATTGTTACCGGATTGTGGCCTGGCTATTTGTGGAAAAATAGAAACTTACCATTTACTGAAAATAAATGACTATAAAAGCACTAATGGTGATTTCTCAATGCGTGCTACCATTTTGATTTTGATGTCACTAAGTCTACAGTACAGATTAAGCTAAATAACATCCCAAACATGCAATATAATAAAAATATATTACAAAACAGATCATATTGTATGCTACCATATCTGTATGCTGGTTTGAAAATAACAGTAAGTGCTAATTTATAAGATAAATACTAAAGTCCAATGCTTATGGCCATATCACATTTAAACACCAGTTCTTACATGATCACCTAAGCATAAAGAAGTCTGGCCAGTACCTAGATAGGTGACACTTGGGAATTCCAGAATGCTGTAAGGTTGGATGTGCAGGTGGTGTAATTGATAATGACCAAGAATTGTAATCTGGAAAGCCAAGTTCCAATTCCAGTCAAGTTTATTATATTCACTTAGGTGCAAATAACCTTGGAAAAGGTAAGAATGCACCTCATCTCTCCCCAGTTATGGATTAATTAGTAGTACTTGTATCAATTAATCATTATTATCTCCAGAGAAAATTCTTAGAATCTAAAATATTTTCTGGCTTTAAATAACATGCAGTTAAAAAGGTTGATTATCCATTAAAACAAATCAATCTAAAGACCTATGCTTCATGGTGTCTTGAAAGTTTCATATCTGCTCAGTGTTGTATTGAGAAAAATAATCTTAGTGAAGAGGGTCAGCTTTCCTTAAAAAGAGAATATAGAATGTTGCTTGCTGTGATCTTTTTATGGTTGAGTGGTAAAGCACACTGCATCAAATGGTGGTTTCCCCTACAAAGGAGAAGGTGGGGCTCAGGTTCAATTGCTGCTGGGGATCACATTTTCTTTGGTAAGTTATATAACATATATGTTGACAGAAACCAAGTTTTGTAAAGACATATAAGTACATTCACAATATTGGAAGTATTAACTGCTACTTTTTATTTTATTTTATTTATTTATTTTTTTCTTTTTTTTTTTTTACTGAACCATGTTTATTATTATTATTATTATATTGACATTCATGTTATATAATAAAGTAACACTTATTCTTATTTGCTTGAATAGGATTGACATCTTTTTATGAAAGGTTGAGTGACACTCAGTTCTTTTTTTTTTTTTTTTTTTTTTTCCCCTTCATCATTTTGAATAAGTAAATATTTTACATATAATCAAGTCTGAAAATCTTTCAAGGTTACACTGTTTCTTGGAGTCACACTTGCAGAGGAACCTTATTAATAACAATATAATATTTTACTTGTATTTGGTTGGAAGGAAAGTTCTTGTAGTTTCTAAATAAATTTGATTGCCTACAAACTGCAAAAATTTTCTAATGAGATATTTCTGAAGATGGATGATATATTTCCTACCTAACTGACTTGTATAATCAGTGTATGTTTAACAAAAAGATACATTTTATTAAAAGTATAACACATCCTTCTGTTCTGCTTTTAGGATGGTGGTGAATGGATGTTGGAAGCTGGGGCATTGGTTTTGGCTGATGGAGGAATTTGTTGTATTGATGAATTCAACAGCATCCGTGAAGCAGACAAGGCAAGCATTCATGAAGCAATGGAGCAGCAAACAATTAGTGTGGCAAAAGTGAGTGGACATCATCACTTAAAGTTATCTAGCAATTTTGATCAGTTTCAGTTGACTAAAATTAATTTTGGATAAGAAAATTTTGGATATTTTAATAATATTTTTAGCACGTGTTTGGGTTTGTTTTTTTTTTAAATTCTGCTGATATGCCAACATGAACACAAGTCATTAGTCATGCTTTTTGTTTGTTTGAAATGTTTTTTGGGGTTTTTTTTAATTTTTTTTTTGTTTCTGGGTTGGGGTAGTGTTTGTTTTTTTTTTTTGTTTTGTTTTTTTTTTTCTGGGTTTGTTTGTTTTATTTTTTGTTGATTTTTCTTTTCTTTTTTTTTTTTTTTTTTTTTTTTTTAAATGGTACCTGCTGTTAAAAAATTTTTTTCTTTTTGTGCATTTTTCTGTTATTTTTTTTTTCCTAAATAAAGCATATTCACAGTATCCCAGTAATTCTATTTTAGACAATTCATTCACATTATTTTTTATATACATTTTTTAATGTTGCTAATTTTTTTTCTATTTTCAGGCAGGGATGGTTTGTAAACTTAACACAAGAACAACTATTCTTGCAGCAACAAATCCCAAAGGACATTATGACCCAGAAGAGGTAAAAAGAAGAAAAAACTTTCTTCCAAATATCTGGCATTTCTGTCACTGTTACATTGTAGCCTTGGAATATTATGCAGATCATATCTATTATTTGAAAGAAGTACACACAAAAACACTGGATATAATCTCTCATTTAACATTCTGTTTCTTCATTGTAATGTATATTGCTTGTTTTCTCTTCACTTTATATTAATGGTAATAGACATTTCCTTTATAAAGAAATATTTGATATTTTTAAATTGATAAACTCTTAAAACATTTTTTCAAGTCCAGTAACTGTTATTGCTCTTTCCAGTATTGATGGGACTTTCTTCTCAACATTTTATTTAAAGGAGTCTTGAATGTCAGTATGATTGTGTCATTATTCTCCCTTTGAGCTATATGTGGTATTTATTTTAGTTGTTGCTGTTGAAAGTTCCCAATGTCTGATTATACAACAACAATTATCTAGTGCTGAATATAATCTTGTGCTTGTAAAATCTAATAAGCACTTACACCCTCCCAAGCAAGTTTAATATGTATCTGTTATATACTCTACAAAGCATTTCTGAATCTAACATAATTTAAGTTTCAAATGGGAGGTTTTTGGCTTTTGATTCCATTAATAGTAATTAGCATATTATGGCCAGTCATCAAAATATGTTTCTATAGCTTATGGCGACAAATTTTACTCAATCACTATTAATTTTCTTAATTCAGCCTCTTGATTAACAAAGATGGTATGCTTAATTTAATTTTTTATTTCATGAAGATACATATTTCATACAATTATTTTATATTGCTACTATTTTGAGTATAGATTTTAAAACTTAATTTTTCTGGCAAAAATTTTCTCTAAATTGATAGTGAAATTTTGGAAAGCCATAACTGATTGCGAAGTAAGTACAGGCTTTATTGGTCTCTATAAATAGTTACAAGAGAATTAACTCTATATTTACTAAAATATCACAGGGTGTAGATTTTTTTTTTTTTTTTTTCTGCTATCACTGTTGATTAAATGAAGGGTTCAGTATGAAATTCCCTGAAGGTTACCTGGATTGACAAGCACCTGATGAAGGCTGGAGGGCAATAGTTTTTTTTGTTTTTTTTTTTTTTTTTTTTTGGTTGTTTTATTTATTTTTTTTTGTTTCTTAATCATTTCATCCCATGCAAGTCAATAAAGCTACTAGGATGCAAGTTGTTACTGAGTGTTTGAGAACATGAGAAAAATATACTATTGAAGAGAGGATAATTAAAGAATAAGATGACAATTGACATTGTGTTTAAATTTGCCTGAGAAGCAAGAAGGCGGAAAAGAGTTCCACAAATGAGAAGTGCAATAGAAGAAAATTGTTAACAGATAACTTATGCTTGCATCTAATCAATTCAACTGTAAAATGATAAATTCTCATCTAAATAAAAATAACCAAATCAAAGTTGTGTCCCTTTACCTCAGAAAATCTGGTTATCCATACCCGTTGCTCTGTCGCTGAAGGTACATTATAACTGTCAGAATAAATTTAACCATTTTCTCTATATTTGTTTTTTTTTTTTTTTTTTTTTTTTTAATCCACACTAGTCTTATTATTAGTAATAATTTTTTTCTTTTAATTTAGATGAAGCATTGTCGAGCAAAATTAATTTTTGGCTAGTATTTCTTAATTTTAGATGCTTTGCATTAATTTGCTGTTAACTTTATTTTTCTAAGGTTCTAAAATAGAGAAATGAAATTATTTATATGGACAATTAACACTTCTTTTAAAATTTGTCATAAATGACTGTTTTTGCAACACATTTCAAGAAATAAAAACTGCTTGGGTAATCTTTACTTTCTGAAAGTGGTACAATTGTCTAAAGTGACTTACATTTGGCACAAGTCAAAATTTCTGAAGAGATTTTTTTTTTTCTTTTTATATTGATCACATAAAAAGTGCAACTAACAAATTTTATTTGTTGTGAACCTGATTTTTTTTTTTTTTTTTTTTTTTTTTTTTTTAACTGTATATTTCAGTCAATTTCTGTAAATGTAGCTTTGGCCAGTCCCTTGCTTAGCCGCTTTGACCTTGTGATGGTTTTACTGGACAAGCAAAATGAAGAGTGGGATAAAGTTATATCCAGTTATATTCTACAAGGAAAAAAACCTGTTAGTCAGTATCTTTCTCATTAATTATTTATTTATTTTATTTTATTTTTTTTAGGGGGGGGTTTATGTGTGTGTTATAAAAATTTAACTGGTCACTGGTCACATTAGTTTTTACACGATATTTTAACTTGACATTAAAACCCTTGTGAAATGCCAAAAGATCATCACTTCTCCCCACAGCTATGGTTAAAATATCAGTCAGACTAGATTCTAATCCTTGTTGATAGTCACTGGGGAAAAAGACAATTTGGAATTCAAAACCAGTATTGAAATCAACTCCTGACTACCAGTGGGATTTTTCTTTTGATAGAATGCAGGAAAAATTGGTAAAAGAAAAATTTGAGAACAATTTTGCAAAGCATTTGAATCTCAAAATAACAATTTTTTTTTTTCTTTTAATTTAAAAATACTGCTTTGTAGGAAAAAGACATGGAATCTGTAGGAGCTTCCAAAAGACATATTGTCTTTACTTGAATTTGGAATACCATAAATGTGTAGCAAGTCAAATGCAGATGAAGCCTGATTAAACAATGAAAATCAAACATAAATAAAATTGAAACATGTTAGTGATAAATGTTTCCTATTTGTCAATTTAACAGATACATTTTACACACATTGAAATATAAAAAAAAAAAATGTAAATTGAAAGTTTTATTCTGTTAGTGAGAGGATGTAACATAGAAATGAAAGAAAATGTGTCTTATTTGATATTAAACAATATTTAAATAATTTTTCTTTGTCAGGTGATATGGAGACTTCAGAAAAAGAACTGTGGAATATGGATAAAATGCAAGTCTATTTATCTATGATCAAAACCATTAACCCCAAGCTTTCAGAAGATGCCAGCTTGTAAGTTGTATCTATTTTATTTTTACAAAACTGATAAAAATCTAGTCTCTTTTGGAAAAGAGCTCAGACCTGATAAGAAACTTAAAAAAGGAAAATCTTTTAATTCTAGACCTTTTACTTCCCAGAAATCGGATAGTTAAATGTTTATTTTCCATGGTTTTAGTAGCTTGTCTAATATTCTATTTTGCAGCATGATTTCTTCTTTGATTGGTAGATTGAACAATATAAGTAAAGAGTGTTAAGGGTCAAACTGTTTGATACCAATTTGTACTAATTTAGAATTATTTTGAAACTAAATAGAATAAACCATTATCTTTGATTCTAGCAGAAAATTACTGGTTATGTTTTTGAATTTAAAATAAAGGCTGTTTTTAACCTTAAACATGGTATGGCTAGAGGTTCTGGCATCTGTGATTACATATGTGATCTCTCTTTCATCCTCTCTTTTTCTCTCTCTTTTTGCATTCTTTCTATCACATTTTCCCTGTCTTATGTATCTTTCATT
>OZ010588.1:20774886-20917386 GCA_963932145.1 Acanthosepion lycidas | reverse complement strand
TTTGAGTGAGTAAACGGGTGTAAATTTATCCATTATATGTTGGAAGTGTGGATCCTTACGGTAATCCAATGGGAGCTCAACTTATTTTATAAGGAGCTAATAGTTAAGTTATGAAGAACTTGGTAATCCATATGGGTAATCCCAAGGAGGATATATATATATATATATATATATATATATATATATATATATATGAAACCCCTGACAGTAACATTACTTGCTTACTATGCCTACAATTCACTGTAATATCATGTCTCTGATTTAATAATTGATCACTTTTCCTGATACCTTTTTTTTTTTATTTTTTTTTTATTTTCTTTCTTTCTCTCTCTCTCTCTCATATGGAATTATTAAATGTTTTCATATATTTATTTCTTTTGTGAAGCCCACGCTCGACTGATGCTTCGAGATGTTGTCACAATTCAGGATGCTGTTGTTGCTGTCACTCTGATGGAGTCCACTATGCAGGTTTGTTATTTATTTTACCTTTTTTTTTTTTTCTCTTAAATTGAATAAACCATTGTAAAGCAGGACAAGACAGAATGTATTTTTGTGCATAATGTGACTGATTGCTGTTAGATATTTAAAAAAAAAAAAAAAAAAAAAAAGTAATACTGAAAATCAAAATTCTTCATTTATTCTCTTTATTTTTTTTTTTTATTCAACTGTCCCTACAGAATAACAAAAACTTTTCAGCAAGTATCCTATAATTTTCTTTTTAAATGATTAAAAAAAACAGAATAAATTTTTCAATATGCTTATTAAATTATTAAAATTTTTTTTTTCAATATACTTAATTATGTTTTTTTTTTTTTGTTTTTTTTTCAATATACTTGTTTTTTTTTGTTTTTTTTTTCAATATACTTAATTATTTATTTATTTTTTTTCAATGTACTTAATTATTTATTTATTTTTTTTTTTTTTTCAATATACTTAATTATGTTTTTTTTTTTGTTTTTTTTTCAATATACTTGTTTTTTTTTGTTTTTTTTTTTAATATACTTAATTATTTATTTATTTTTTTTCAATGTACTTAATTATTTATTTATTTTTTTTTTTTTTTCAATATACTTATTTTTTTTTTTTTTTTTTTTTTCAATTTTTTTTTTTTTTTTTTTTTTTTTTCAATATACTTAATTAGAATGTAATTGTTATAAAACTGCCATGATTTTCTTTTTTCTGGAATCAAATTGAAATGAAAAACCTATTTTCAACTATTGTATTGGCATATTGCACTGTAAACGAAAAAACATTCATATATTCTGACTTAATACAAATTTAGCCTTATTAGTGAAATAACATTTTACTGTGTCATGGTGCTTCATTCAAGTTGCAATTTCACTAAGTATTTCAATTCAATTAACCTATCATCAGACACTGCCTTTGATGAACAGTTAATCTACACATGAACAACAGTGACAACCTCCTGTGCCAAATCCTTTATAGCATACTCAGAACTGGCTAAATATCGACAGCTGCCCTATGTGTTGTTGCTATAAGGATCCAATGAAACTCACTGTGTGTCCAAACTTCTTCAACTGCTCAACATTTTTTCAAACAAGTACTGCAAAGTCAGAAGGCTTAACAAATCCAATTATGATTGACTCAATAAGTGGACAAATGTTCCAGGGTATGGTTGGCATTGCCAGCCACCTGAGAAAGGATGAGGATAACATGGGAATGAAATTTAACCAATTTTTAATCCTCATCTTTGTCTTCAACCTGTTTTCGCTGATATCCAGTACAATTGGCAAAAACAAGATAGCACTTCTCCCTTTTCAGTTATGGTATTTAATTAATATTGTTAATTATTGTAAAATTTCAGTCATAAATATGGATTTAGACAGGAAATGAGATCAGTGAGCAGCATTCAAATTCAAGTCAAGGCTGTTGCATTCATTTTCACACAAATGTTGCTCTTTTCCCCACAGCTATAGGTTAAATAAAACAGACGACTTCTAGCCTTGTGTGGCAGCCACTCTAGTAGGACATATACTGTTCTACATTGGCAGCAAGGTCTCATCAATTCAGATGGAATGGTTAGATGTAACTGTAAATTCTATGTTAACAGTTTCTTCTCTTGCATTTCTCATTTGTAGAACTCTCTTCCACCTAACTTTGAGCTTCAAAAATTTATATGCAATGTCAATTGTTATCTATTTTCTTGGTTCCTCTTTTATTGTTCTCGCTCTTTGACTATCTTTTCTTATTCTTTCACACTCGGTAACATCTCATGGCTTTAATCACTTCCTTGGAGTGATATGATTAAAAAAAACTTTGATGACAAAGTTCTGTTTATCAACAGGTTTATTGAAAGTCAAAAGGGTGAAAGTAGGAAAAAGAAATTAATACAAACATATTTAAAGATTATAATACTTTAGTTTGCAGAAAAGGAAGTTACATAAAGTTACAATATGCAATAATACTGTGTGAAGACGCACAGTAAAACATGTTTTCCATGACAAAATATCACCAACAAAATAAATCTGCAGAAATGTTCAAATAATAATAGAATAAGTTGCAAAATTTTGTTAAGTGTTGGACTCTTTTCAAATTCCATGTTTTGGTACTTTCTAAAGACCAAATCAGAATTGGTTATAATGGCAACTGACCTAAGGTAAAAGAAAGCAAAACTGGTTGGGAGTAAGACAAGCAAATCCAACTTTTAAAACCTACTCACTACTGAAATCTCAGCAGCAAGGCACAGGTAAGTAAATCGTTGTTAACCTAGAGAAAACTTTACTTGCGTTAAACATTAGAATTGTAAGTTCCTTCTCTGGGTTTGTCAGCTGAGAATTAATTTTTAAAAATAAAACTGATGGCAACTGGATAGAAATGTTATGTTTGCTTTTCAGGGTGCTGCTCTTTTGGGTGGAGTGAATGCTTTGCACACAGCATTTCCAGATGATCCTGAGCAAGAGTACCAAATGCAAGGTAAGTATATTTCTGTTGATCATAATTAAAGTTACTTTTTCAATACATAGCATTCTCTTGAGAATTATTGGTAATTTCTAAGTAAAAGTCTTGAAGAAAGGAACATGGTTTCAGGTTATTCTCTCTTTAATGTCAAGTGCAATGTTTCCCAAGCATTGTGCCCAGGCACATGAACTTAACAAAAGATTAATTTATAAATTTTTATATTTAAAGAAAACCTTAATTTTTAAATACCTACATACGTCAAACACTAGTCTTCCATGTCTAAGTCAAATGTTTATCATTTGATATTTAAAATTGGTCCAAGTTATTGGAACACCCCTTACATGAGAATTTAATAAGCTCCTCGTATATCCGACCCACCAACAATTTTTGGTTGACTCATGTCAGTTCAAAAGAAAAATAAGACATAGAATTTGACAAAGAAATATTAACAAATTGATAAGACATTTTATGAAGTGAAATGTGAAAAGATCAAAAATTTTGTGAGAGCAAAAAGAATGCCTTTTTGCTATGAAAAGTCATTGAGAAAGAAATCGATTCCAACAATACTCAGTGAGATTTTGGAATTACCACCCTGACAATAATTACAGGCAATGCAAGATTTGAAAGAATCATTCTCTTTCTTGGCGACTTTTCATAACACAAAGACATATTCTTTCAAATCTTATGCCACCTGTAATTATCGTCAGCAGGCTGTAATTCCAAAATGACAATCATTAAAGGTAATTTTCTTCTTTTCCAAAGCACATCATCAAGTACAGATTTCACACAAGCATAATTCATACTTAAATATACAATGTAATGTCTTAAAAACAAATGCTTATTTTGGGAGACTCCTTCATTATTAATTTCCTATTTTCAAATTTCATCAAAGTACACCCTGGAGTTTTAGTCATTTTACAAGTGTTCCATGATATAGAAAGTGTTGCAAAACACAGGTCTAGTTTGTAGGCATTTCTTAGACCATTTAACTCTTTTGTTATAGTCTGAACTCATCATGATTCATAAACATTGTGTTATTAATTAGTTAATTTTTTAAAGTTAAATTAATGTATAATATTAAAAAAAAATATTATCACAATCTACATGTCTTTTTTTTTTTTTCTGGTTTAATATATTGAACTATTTTGATTTACATACCCTATCTACCTTTCTTGTTATCACAATGTTTCTTTTGGCTGTTGTGACTTCTTCAAGGAATTTTGAAATGTTATATTAGCAAAAATGAGGACATTAGTTAGAATGTAAATAAGTCCCACCTCAAATTCATGTTCTTAACTTGATTTTTATTGTAAATATAGACTTTTATTTTATTTTATTTTATTTGGCTACTTGGTGCAGCAAGTTTAAATTACCAAAATATTTCTTTGCCTTACCTACTTCCTAAAATCAGTATTTTAATGTCCAAACTGTGAATTGGAGCAAGAATTTTCAGCACCTTTTCATATTCTAGTGTTTTTCCTTTTTGTGTGTTGTTAATTACATACTCAGCATGTTTATTCAAAATGGTTTCTTTTCATCTTTTTGTTTTGTCAGCTGACATAGTGCTAAAATTACTTCAATTGGAAAATCTTCTCCACAATCAAAGATCCTCACCACCAAATCCTCATTGTGATCCTGGTTCATATCTGTCACAGACAAGCTCTGTTTCATTGATTCCACACTCTCCTCCAGCTTCAGCTTCAAAAGAGAAAACAAAACCAACATCTTCACTGTGGAGTGCAGATTTTACTCAAGATGAGTCTGATGTTAGCTTTGATTTGTTTAATAATCCTCTCAATAGCACAACTAATGAATCCATTTTAGCTCCTTGTGTGCTTAGTCAGTCTAAGGAAATTACCACAGTTGAAAAATCTGACAAAGAAAATTCAAAACAATTTCAGACTGAGGAAATAGAGGTGCAAAATAATATTTCATCAAATCAACTTGAGTCTCCATCTGCTCTGAAAAAGACCATTGAAAACCGTTTAAACTTATCTGCATCTCATGTTCCTGTTTCTCTACCTGGAACCAGTAGTGAATTTGGTTGCAGAGAGAACCAAACTGGAGATTGCAGGAAACAGAAGCTTTTCAGTGGATTGGATGAAGAAGACCAAAAAGCAAAACTTACTTTCACAACAAAGAAACAAGGAAAGCAGAGAAAAAAATGCACATCTAAATTGAAGGAAATGCTGAAAAACAAAAGAGAAACCTCTACAGAAAATATTGAAGAAGCAGAGAAACAAAAGAATAAAACTAAAACGGTTCTTCCAAGTGAAGACACCCCAAAAAATGGAGAGTTTGATCAAACTAACTCTTTGTCCGGAAAAGTTTGTCAATTGTACAGAAATTTTAAGCGAACAAAAAAGAAGCAAATGGACAAATCTGTCTTGGAAAACAGCTCTGATGAAAACATTCATGAACAGAATGAGAATAAAGTAAGTACACATACGATAAATACTGATGAATCAGAGTTAATTAATAAAGTACAACCTGATGAGAAAAAAAAAACCTCAGTCCCCACTTGTGAAAGATTGGGAAAATCTTCACTAAGTTGTAATACTGTTTCCAAATTGATGAAATTTGCTTTTGATGATTCAAGAAGTTCTAGCCTCTCAACCACCTCACCATCAGTATCTGAGTCCAGTGAAAATCTAAATAAATCCAACGTATCAGACACTGTCCATCCACCAATCCCAGAGCCTCTCTTGTCTTCCTCTGATTCAATTTTTTCTAAGTCTAATGAAACTGCTAACCTAACTGATCTTCTCTCTGGACATAAATGGCAAACACCACCAGTTAATGACCAAAATCCTGTTAGCAGGGAAGATGTTACTGATTGTGACTCTCCGCAAATTGCCACATTTCCATCTAGATCTCGAGAATTGACTGATGTAAAAGAGAAAGAGCCAGAAAGATTGCTTCATGTCAGCCAAAGTGAACGTATGAATGTCTCACCAATATCATCTGATAACACGCATAACATTACACTCTCATCACAACCTGGTTTCATAACAAGCTCTGTTCATATTTCTACTCCTATTTCAAATGCCCACACAATTGTGTCGGCCAATGTTACAAAGAGATCATCTTCAATGTTTGAAATTGATGATGATGACTTAGATTTTGATTTTGATGTTGGCTACTTGCAATCAGATACGAAAAGAACAAGATTAAAATAAAAGATTGAATTCCTGTGTATCTGATGGTTTTTTTTTTTTGTTTTTTTTTGTTTTTTTTTTTTCAAACTTATTTTATGAACATTTTCACCAGGTCTTGGCAGTTGGACAAAAAAGAAAAAAAAAGAATCATTAATTCAGAATTTCTATCAAATGGTTCCTACAATGAATCAGTCAAACATTAACCTCTGTGCAAAAGTTTGTGCTTCTCTTTTACATCTATATTTCTACTTAATTGACAATAGTCATAAAGTGATAGCAAATGATAGGTATTTTGCCTTCAGTTTGCATGTGTCACTCCCTTAGAAATAAGATGTTATACTCTGCTTCAAATTAGATCTTTCTGATTCACTCTACATGTTGGCTGAATGTGAATGCTGAGAAACTAAAAAATAAAAAAGTTGCTCTTTGTGCAAGGGCTCTGAGCAACACATTCAGCTCACAAAGCAAATCTTATTGAAAAAGATATAAAAAGGGCCAATCACGAACATTGCCTCCAAAGAAAAAAAAACATGAAAAAACAAATCATGATCACCCCTCATAACACTGTAACAGAATCGCAGCAAACAGGCAAATTGTCAACATTACCACCAGTGACTATGGTCAACTGATCTGACACATATTAACTCCACACCCTACCAACTCTACCCTTCCTCACAAAGAGACATTCCGCTCTGTATCACCATTATAAAGAATTTTTGTTTTTAACTTATCCTACTGGTGGTACTGTTGTTTTGTGCTACTATGCACATGCTTATAACGCAGAGAAACAGGATATGGCTCAGCAGATACTGCCTGTTATTTAACAATGAGGAAAGTAAATGCAAGCTATTAGAAGTTGAAATTATACTGACAGAAATGCCAAAGCCTTCAAGCTTTTAGTAATAGATATTTCTTATTTATGCTGCTAAATATAACATTAGAAAAGATATTGACCATAGTCAGGATCATCAAGTCAGCGTGAACGATCCTATCATTAGCTGTATAGTATATGCTTCACCAGGACTACATATAGTTTTGAATTAAGATTTTTCCTTCTCCTAGACTGGTTGCCACACAAGGCATTAGAACCCAGCCTGTCCTGCTATTTATTTATAGTTGGTGGTGGGGAGAGATGGATCCATACCTTTCACAAGGATATTAGCACATAAGTAAATATAATCAAATCGAGTGGAATTCATACCCAGTTCTCCGATGCCTCAGCCACAATCCATTACTCCACCGTACCTAACAGTAGAAAGATATCAAAAACTTTGAGGAAGAAATATGTACCAAAAGGAAAACTAAAAATTCTCTATCTACAAGGTGATTGAAAAGTAACTCCCTATTTTATGTATGATGGACTCTCCAGTATGAAGAGCAGTAACATATGTAATCTGGTGGGTGTTCTTATTGATATTTTTATTTTTACAAAACTGCTCAATGTAAATTTACAGAGCATAAATATTAAAGGATTTACATAAGAACTATAAAAAGGCAAATTACCTCAACATGGTGGAAAACATTAACATTAGCAGTAAAAATATCACAGATAAACTGAAGATTAGTGATAGAGTAGAAAAACTTAGTGAAAAAGAGTGCTATATAACCTTAAATGACCACAAACCAGATTTCGAAGCCAATCCTACTACAAGGATAATAAACCCAACAAGACCAGAGATCAGCAAAATAAGCAAAGAAATCCTAGAAAAGGTTAATTAACAAATTAAAGAAAAAATAGTGCTGAAACTTTGGATTAATACCAAGAATGTGATAAACTGGTTTGCTGGTATTAAAGATAAAACAAAGTGTACACTAATGCAGTTTGATACTGAAAATTCTTATCAATCAATATAAAAAGAACTGTTTATGAATGCATTGGAGCTTTCTACACAGACGTAACAGAAGAAAAAATCAGTACTTCTTACGACCACTTTGACATTACAATGGGATCACTAGACTCAGCTGAGTCATCTGATCTTATAGGTCTTTTTATATTATACAATCTTACAGCATACTGTGAAATTAATATAACTGATATTGGTTTATACAGAGATGATGTACTTATGGTTATAAAGAACTCTACTAACTTTAAAAATTGATAAAATTAGAAAGATATTATATAAAGAATTTAAATGCCTGAACTTAAAAATTACAGTAAGCCCTAAATTGAAAAAAGTTAACTTCCTTGATATAACATTACATTTAATGAAAAATGCATACATACCTTATGAAAAACCCAATACTAATCCTTTATATATACACCCTAAATCTAATCATCCGCCATCTATAATTAATCATATACCTTTATCTATCGAAAAAAGAATAAGTACAAATGCAGCAAATGAGAAGATTTTCTATGAACATATTAATTTCTATAATAAAGCTCTTAAAGATAGTGGCTAAGAAAGCCCAGAACTAAATTACATAAAAAATGAAAATAGAAAGCATAGAAAAAAACAGAAGCAGAAAAATTTGGTATACACCACCCCCAATACAACCAAATGGTAAAGAATAAATTAGGACAAAATTTTCCTAAAGATAGTAAACTCAGTACTAATTTTTAATAAAAATACACTAAAATTAAGTTACAGCTGTAATCTTGAATAAACACTTGGACAAAAGCAAAGAAATTTGAACAGTATAAAAATAAAGAGATGAATAGAAACAAAAATTATGTAACTGTAGAAATACTCATAACTGTCCTCTTAATAATAAATGTCACACTGAATCATTAGTGTACCAATGCAATATCTCATCTGTTGAAGACCCAGACAATGTAAAAGTCTACATTGGATGCACAAGACATGAGTTCAAGAAGTGGTTCAACCAACATCAAAGTTCTTTTAGGATAAATAAATATCAAAATCAGATGTCCCTATCGAAATATTTCTGGCACTTAAACCAATAAAACACCTACAGTAAAGTCAAAATTAATAAGAAAAGCTAAAATATGTAGGTCATTAAATGACCCATGTCCTTTGTGTATATGTAACAGAGAGAGATATACACACCCACATGAGCACACACATGCAAATATAACTTTTATTGACTGGAAATGGAAACAGTGTTTATATATCAAAGTACAATTTGTGTTAAGATGTGTGCTTACCGATGAGAAACATGATCTCAGGGCAGCAGGAGGCGATGTTTTAAACCTGGGTCACTAGTAAACAATGGGTATGGGCGAGATACTTGGTTTTGTTTAACAGTATTTGTTTTGATGAAAAGGTTGAATCAATGTTTAGATATCTCAAAGTATAATTTTGGTGAAGCGAGAAGAACTCGTGATTGAGATAAGGTAAATAATTGGAGAATCGGTTTACATGTCAAGGGATAGTTTTTGGCACTCGTGGTAGCTGCGTGCTGGTCCAAGGATCAATTGTGATCAGCTGATCCTTTTTCTATATTAACTCTAGATTTTGCTAATAAAGCAGAGTCAGGGAAAGAGACTGTAGTCGAGAGAGTCACGAGACTATCGTCACAGTGAGATGAGAGATTTGCAGGAGAATTTTGGAGGAGAGAAAGAAGACTCCCCCCTATTCTGAGAAGTCTGTATGAGACTGGACTATTAGCCATAAACCTACCCAGGCGATTCAATACGTGTTTATCACACACAAACCCTCACTCTGTTGGGAATTCGCTGGATGCATTTTGTCTTTTTCTTTTCTCATTTATGTTAAATGTTTTTATTCTCCCTGTAACCTCTGTTCTGATGTTATCTTCTTCTATAAAAGACGTCAATATTTCCCCCATTAGTGTCTGGCTTCTGCAGATGCTATTTCTTATTTTTTTTATTTTGCCACATTCTAAAACTTCCTAACGCCATGTCCACATACCCAGTCAACCGTGAACGTATGGACAACACCCTGCTTACTGGATCTAAAAACTAACACAGTCTGGGCCGCGAGCAGGACTTGACCGGTTGAAATAATCTACAGGTACTCAGAGAGTGTACGGCCAGTTACCCCTAAGTTCAGTTCGGACCAAGTGGACACCTTAACCCAAAGAGGAAGATGCCGGAGGTTGAGGGGCTGGGGATGAAGTGGTAGACATACGTGAGAAACTGTATATTACTAGGTTTATAAAAAATAAAAATTTACTGAATCAGAGACAGAAAATAGCTATTCTTTGCTGACATTGTCAAAAATTTTCCTTAAATATTATTAAAAAAAAATGCGTAGCTGATAATATACATACTTATACGTAAAGATAATTTTTAAATAATTTAAGTAATTCTATTACATTTATTTGTTTTTAAAAAAATATAATCTATTAGTAATTAAAAGTAAAAATATTTTAAAATTGGTGTTCAATATAACAGATTCTAATCCAAACACACCTTTTAGAATCTGTATGTATACAAGTAGAAAGTTAAATAAAATGCCAAAAAAACTTTTTACCATTGATAAAAAAACCAGACAACATACGTTGAACGGATGTCATAATTCGTTGAAAAAAGGCACCCCTACGCTACCTAGACTTAACCCATAATTGATACAATAATAGTTAATAAAAAAGAACATGCTACCACCCCTATCTAAATGATTGGATTTCTCTGTATCCTTGGAAACAAAAATTATGAATGTACGTGCTTTTAAAACTCAGTAAATTTTAAAATAAGTTATTCCAAAATTCGCTTTAAGATGAAACAGAGCTAAATGCTTTTAGTTTAATATAATTAAATTTGAAGTTTTCATTTTCTGTTTTACATGGTAATTCCTGTGTAGCAATGAAACCATATTTTTAAATCAGTTAATTTATATATATATATATATATTAGTGTCAAATTTTCTTGATTACACATCAGTTCTCTTATAAATGCCCTTCATCTTTAGTCCCCCCCTCACACATATTTTTTCTCTCTCTCATCTGGATTTTAAGTTTAGATCATATTTTTTTTTTATTGTGTGTAGTGTCACCACAAATGTATACATGTTTCCAGTGTTTGTTTTTTTAATTTTAATCTAGGTCAGCGACTCGGTAGCAAATTATGCATCGAAAAATAATTAATATTTATCTGTATCTCACTCATTTAAACCGTTATTTAACTCTTTTAATTTTAATCCCCACCTTCACCTTTAGGCCTTCCTTTTATTCTTTTTTCTGTTACCCCTCTTTGGAGCTTTCATACATTTTCCCTCTCACACTTGTTTCCCACTCCCACACTCTCACTAAAATTTTATTTTTTATACCCAGAGTTATATTTTCTGATTTCTTTTTGAATTTGTGGGTCTGATGAATTGGATCGTGATTATGATTGCAATGTGATAAATTATAACCATGGAATATTAGTGTTTGAGCCTTTTTATTATATATATATATATATATATATATATATATATATATATATATATATATATATATTTTCTCCAAAATTAATTCCAAGGATGACCTCAGAGGAGATTGAAAGTACTTAGGTTAACAAGAACTATGGAACTATGGTGCCTTCCTTGATGAATTTCACCTTAACACCAAGAAGATAATGATAATTTGAGAACTAGAAACGATTATTATAGAAATAAATAGACATAATATGTCTATATTATTTAATGAAATATGCTTCAATGAAGATATGCTGCCTATATATAATAGACTCTCTCCCGTCGGTTTCGACATACAAGGATCTGACAACTTAATTGATTCAGTTATGAAATTTTGTGCAATAATCTTAAGTGGCACTTAAGACCCACTAGTGATTTATAAAGGAGGCTGCATATGGAGCATATATATATATATATATATATATATATATATATATATATATATATATATATATATATAGGCAAGATGTAAAAGGTCAGCCAATCTAACCTCATTGTTGCTATATATATATATATATATATATATATACCTGATCACTCATATTCAATAGTATAGTTTTCGGGCACTTTACAACAGTGCCACACGCTGGGATCGACCCCTCCAATCCAATGAGATCAGAAAGTCACCTTCCTGACAGGTCGCCCATGGTGAGATTTGAACCAGGGTCTCATGGTCAGAAAGTGCCATGTACCCACACTTATGTATGCACACACACACACATGTGTGTGTGTGAGTGATTTATCTACACTTCAGACAGCAAAATTAAAACATTTAAATTGTTGAGCTCTACTAGAAACAAGGTCAGAGTTTTTCAACAAGTAATACATAAGTTACTATTTCCTTCACTATACTCCGTCCTGTTTTCATGATCAAAAATATGACAGCCTGGAGTGAGTCTTTTCAGTCTGTTGCATCTTTGTAACGGGGTAGTTACTATTCCTTCTCTGAATGGAATCATTTGCTGTGCTCAAATCATGTCCTGGTTTGCATCTGATGAATCACTAGATACGCTATAACCAGGAAATACTCCAGAAGGTGTCAGAACACATTTGGGCTTCTGATTGTTTGAAATCATCCTTGGTGTACATTGATAAAGGAATGAAAGTGAATAGTAGAGTTTACCTGTAAAGGCTGACCTGGGTATCAGTCACATTTGGAAGTCGTCATGTCTTCCCTCAAGATAGAACTTCTGCATTCATGGTCAATTTGATGTACAACTGGTGCAAAAAACATTTCCATGGATTTTTTGACAAGTCAACTTGGCCTTCATCAAGCCCTGGTGTTAGTCCTAGGGACTTTGTGATATGACCTATATTGGAGAGTGATGTGTCATATATCTCATATTCAAGTGGATCAGACCTGAAAGAAACTCTTGTGATGTCACAGTACATTTTCAGTGAAGAGGTGGTGAAGAAGTCATACACTTCAGTTGAAGAGTTTACGAGATAATGTGAAAGCAAGGATGACCAAATTTAATTGTAAATATTTGTAAAATATTGTCAATAATTATAACAATCATCCTGTAAATGTTCATGTGACAAAAGACATGACTTACCTCAGAATTCGAAACAAGCACAAAAGTGTCTTGCCTGCAAAGTAATGACAAAAAGAAATATGGCTGCTATTGAAGCCATTTACGGACGATGCGTTTTCAGCGTACAGAAAACTGACGATGGTTAGGTGGACCGACGAACGTGTGGACATCTACACAAACAAAATCAGGCAGCTAGTTGGATTGGCCAGGTTCGATGGAGCCGAGATGGAAATGATCGCCAAATTAGCCTTCGTCAAGGAGTTCCCTGATACGATCTCCATTGAACTTCGACAGGCACTGAATGTTGAAGCTTTGACTGTGGGGGAGTTATTAGCAAGAGTGAGAGTGCTGATAACAACTGGGGATGAAATCCAGGACGTAGATGCAGCTGTGCGCCCCCTCTGCAGTGATGATGAGTCTCCCACAAAGAGTGGCCTGATCACCGGCGTGACATGCTTCAGGTGCAGTAGCAAAGGCCACATAGCAAAAGACTGCTGGAAGCGCAGAACATGCTGCTATCGATGCGGGAAGGTTGGACACTGGGCTCGAAACTGTTCAGGGGAACAGAGGACAAGGCATTAGTGCCAGCCTTTTTCCCAATCAACATGTAAATCACTCCCGGTGGCAAACATCCTTGTTGACGGAACTTGGTGTTCAGCGCTGATTGATATTGGCTGTTCACGGACGATTGTGGATGCAGATCGATGCTGGCCTTGGAAGAGAGTGACGGTGGACATCATGACTATTGGAGGCATGTCTTGTCCATGTTGCGGTGTAGGAATGGTAACCATATCCACGGAGGAAGGCGGTTCTGCCACGATCAACATGGTGGTGGTGCGTGGTAAACCACTTGGATTTGACCTGCTATTGGGGATTGATCCATAACCACATTGGGAGGCATTGCAGTTGGGCCTACGAGACGAGTACAGATTGGCAAAGGGTGAGCAGCCAAGTGTGCAGCCATTACTATTGACCCCGACTTCACTCCCACCTTCGACCATCGGAGTTGATCCTGGAGTGTGGCATGGTAGTGGTCAGAGAACCATGCACCTGAAAGACTACACAATGGGGTTTCTGAGTACCCAGTAGCAGCAGAGATCAGAGAGGACTGAGCAGGAGCTCTGCACTTGGATGAGCAATGGCTGGCTCATACTGTACCAAGCAGAAAGACTGGGGCCTCCCAAAGGGCTAATTCCCCTGGTGGCCATACTACAGCAGAACAAGTCTAAAGTACGTCTAATGATGGACTTCTGAGAGATCAACCATACATTGATGCTTTCACAGCCGATGCAGACGTCTGTGCAGCTAAACTGCGTGAATGGTGGCAGAAGGGATCCAATGTGTCTTTGTTGGATCTCAGGAGAGTGTACCTCCAAATACGTGTCCACGAGTCACACTTGCCATACCAGACCGTGAAAATGGCTGGGAGCTGAACATGTGGGTCAATGCCAGTTCCTTGGTGATCAGAGTAGCATTAGAGAGCCACGAAACAGTGCTGGAGGATGCCTGCTGGCTGCGACCTAAAGACAACACTCAACATATCAACCTAGCCGAGTTGGATGCCATGTTGAAAGGCATCAATTTGGCACTCCAGTGGCAGAGCAAGACGCTACACATAAAAACAGATTCCATTTGCGTGTACCACTGGGTATCGGATACTATGACTGGGAAAGCGCAAATTCACACCAAGGCAGCAAACGAAATGCTCATCAGGAGGTGGCTGAACACTCTTGAGGAGCTCATGAAAGAGTATCAGCTGACCGTGGACGTGAGACTGGTCCCTTCAGCTCTAAATATAACTGATTGACCGACAAGAGTAGCGCAGCGATGGTTTGACGCAATGAAGAAAAACAATGGACCTGGGCCACTGATTGGCACCATCCATGGGAATGAACTGGACACAAACCAAATCATGTCTATCGAGAGGGACAGTGGTCACCCAGGAATGCAGCACACTAGCTACTTTGCCAGGAGAGTCTGCCCGTCAACAACAAAAGCAACCGTTAGATCAGCTATACAGATGTGGGAAGAATGCCACTCTATAGACCCTGCACCGACTCACTGGGAAAAAGGAAATTGAGGGTGAGAGGGGTTGACACCCAGACAATGTCTTCAGATCCTCGGCACGGCTCTTACCAGGTTGGAGATCACGTGTGGGTCAAGGCGCCAATGAGTCAGTGCACCACCAGGTTCAACAGAGGTCAGGTGACGAAAATGATCAGCCCGCAGTCATTTCTGGTGGATGGAATACCCCGCCACATTAAGGATCTGCCCCCAGCGCCATGGTTTCAGCATGTCCAAGGAAGATTCCAATGACACATCTGAGAGTGGAGCAAAAAGTTTGCTGCTTGACGAGGAAAGGCAGTGTGTCAATCTACCCAAAGAGGGAGTAGAAGCAGAGTCCCCCCCCTCTGGCAATCCACCTGAAGAGAGAGCAAGAGCAGAGCCCCTCCACCCGGCTTTTGTGAAGAAGCACCTGTTGAAAACGACCGTTGCCAGGCTGCCACCTTTGTGATCATGAGATCTGGGAAGGGTGTGACGAAAGACATGACTTACCTCAGAATTCAAAATGAGCACGAATATGTCTTGCCTGCAAAGTAATGACAAAAAGAAATATGGCCACTATTGAAGACGCAACTTAGGCGCACCGATCTCATCCAAAACGAGACAATATTTGCACACATGCAAATTTTGGCCATATTAGAATAGCATAAAAAGCAGGGTGCCAGCAGCACAAGGGAATCCGGAGTCGTTTGGCGGACTGTGTGCAATAGAGCTGGGCCGACAAAGAGGAAGTCGAAGTAGGTGCAGCTGAATTGGTGTCTGTTTCACAACTGCCCAGTGTAATGGCTTAGAAAGAGTCACGCAATCTATTTTCTTGAAGTGACCAAAGAACAAGAAGAAGAAAAAAACAGCTGGCCTGCCTGCAAGCACTGCACTTTTTGACCCCCACCCCACATCACCATTTTTATTTTCCCCCTACAGTTCATTAACTAAAACCTAAAACTTTTTAGGTGGTGCTTTAAAATGTGTCGTAATGATCCGTGTATCCTACCTTAACATAAAGGGAAAAGCAAAAACGGAAGGAGGGATGCCATTTAGTGTTGTATTAGGTTGGTGCAAAAATAATGTCATTTTCTCACATATGTTACTGTGTGAGAAAACGACATTATTTTTGCACCAACCTAATATTATAATTTTTTTGATTTTAAATTTTATAAAATAAGAAATCTGAAAAAAAAAATCATAAAACAAGATATATGAATACTTTAAATGTCTGAATGTCTTAACGTATCAAGAGAAAAGTCAAGACACTGCCTTAATAATGGAGGACAAACATGTGGTAAGATACTAAAGCAGAAACTGAGCAAGAGGACACTAAAGTGGCACCACTTTTTATTTTATGATAAAATGAATAATGGTTATATTATATATTGTACCCAGTATGTTTCTGTTTCAATGAAAATCTTTTAGACATCTTTTCCTTTGGCACAATGTTGAAAAGCCTGAGAATATTCATGAATTGTAACATCTTTTAGTCATTATACAAAATCATTGTTTTTAAATAAAATTATTTGCAAGTAACAATATTAAAAATATAGGTTATCTCCCCTTACTTGGCAAGATCACCTCCTCTGATAGGAAGATGAGTTCATTTATGTGATAATAATTTAGGCACCAAAGGCTAAATGAACGTGTTTTAGGCTCTTCCAAAGAACAGGTGGTGCTGGCCACAAATATCCTGAATAATACTTCAACAAGCATCAATCAGAAGAATATGATCAATTTCTGATAAGTGTTTCAATCAGTTTCAAACAGATACATGTATTTTTACTTTGTCCTCAATGCCACGACGTTAATTGCTAAAGGAATATGTTTAGCAATTCTCTCGTCTCATTCTGGCTGTATAATGTATTACTTATATAAAGTATGCCTTTTTAAACTATTCATTTGTTTTGTACTTTGTTCATCTGTCACAACTCATATGGGGAGTTGGTAATTTTCAAAAAGATATGGCAACCTACTGCAGGAAAAAAATCTGCCTTGTCAGTCATGTATCAAAAGTGAGTATCATGTATAGCACTTAACTGAGTTTACTTACAGTTTGTCATAAGAGGCTAAAATTGAATATGAAAAAATAGTTTTCACTTAAATATATAAAGGAGACTTATGTAAAGTCACATTTTGTTTTATCAGATATTCCGTTCTTATGGTAACAGGATACATCACTTGACACCAAGAAGGAAACCAGTTTGATATTACTATAACAAAATATATAATTAATAGTTTGAGATTATGCTGCTAATATATACTTTTTTAAAAATTTCTTTTGTGTTAGCCTTCTTTGTATATTCGTATTTTAAATGTTTTAAAAGCAGAATTCTTTTTCTTTTTTGGATTAGATATGACAATAGAGTTACTTATAGATCTAAAAATAATTTTAAGTTATTCATGCAGAAAATAGAAAATATATTGCAAATTTTCACAAGATATTATCATTTCTCTTTTTTTTTTTTTCAATTTCTTTCTCTCATCTATAAATACATTCACTCCCTTATCAGTCATATTTGAGATAATGAAATGTCCCTTTGTGTCGACATGGGCTATTAAGGAAATATGCCTCGTGTAAACAGCATAACAATGGAATATTTCATTAGTAATAGGGGAGATCAGGTTGCCAAGACATTGCTTTTTATTTCTTTTTATGTTAGCTTTATTTGGATATATCATAGCCCTTTGCTACTCCATTCACATGATCATGGTGGATGCAATATTTCTTCACAGCCTTGCTCCTTCTCTTCATTGCATTGGCCCACATTCTTCTATCCAATATAACAAGTCTATTTGGATTATATAATCAATCTAATTTCTCTTTAGTTGCTTGACTATTACTAACATAATATAAATACTCTTTGTAAACATTCAATAATACCTTTTATATTTTGTAACAACTCAGGATTTATTTCCTTTAGATATTAAGTATGTAGCAAGCCCTAGAGATGTTATTATACACCCTCATCATATAACCTGGCGACTTTTTGTTGATCGAAGGAGGCCCCTGGTATTTGTGACCAGGTAGCCTGGACAGGTTCTGTGTTGAGTTACAACCCATTTATTTTTGTTCTGCCAACTGGATGCTAGTTGGAAACTTTCCTGTCTACTCTTACTTTCGGCTCCCATAGCCCCTTAACTTCCAGCATTCCTGCCCTTTATGACTTCTGGCTACCACAGCCTCTTAACTTCAGACATTCTTACTTTACTGCCACCTTTTCTGACTTGCTTATACACCAGCCACATCAGCTTTCTACTTCTGGCTTTCATTCCAGCACTTGCAACAGCCAAAAGCCCCTACTACTTCCAGCATTTCTAGACTTGCACAGCTCTTTACTTCCAGTTACACATGGAGAGACCCATCTTTGGCATTCTTACTTCCAGATTTACTTCCAGTTACACATGGAGAGACCCATCTTTGGCATTCTTACTTCCAGACCTGCTTACACATTGATCCCTGAACTTCTGATATTCCTATTTCAGCCTAACTCACCTCGTTTCAATAGAAAGTTGCTGCATATATACCATCCAGATTTCAAACAATCTATTCCATACACATAGGTTAAATACTATGAAAGTTTCATTGTTGGACTTAACCAGCAACTACCTGGACATTAACACAACATTGGTTATTATTTTCTCACCACTTCACCATGGATTTGATCAACACCTGCACCAGACAGTACAGCTTCAACTATCAACTTCCAGCGTTTCCTGTCAACCTAACTCATCTGGTTTAGGAAGTTACTGCATGTATATTGTCCCAGCTTCAATCAACCTATTCCATACACTTGGCTTAAATACTATGGCAGGTTCATCATTGGACTTAACCAGCAACTATTCAACGCTATAAAACTTTGCTTTTTCATGCCAACTTAACTTACTGGGACTCTACTCTTAACATTTAGTCACTGCTATATTATCTGTTCTTTTATCCGGTCAGTTGCCCCCCCCCCACCATTTATTTAAGTAAAGTCTCCCTCCATTTACTTAGTTCATTGTTTCTTTCTGTTCCTTTTATTGAAACACTACTTTTGTATATGATGTAAATAAATTTTGTATTAATTTTAGTTTGTTGTTTTGTTGACCTGTCATATTTGCATCTTTATTTTTTATTTTTATTTTTTTTTTTTAAATGTTAGTGGGCTTCCTGTGATTATCCTTATTTGGGCACACAGGCCAATTTATATTATGTCCCACTCCAGGGAGCCCACTACAGATATTAGTATTTTCAATGATTTCAAATGCATAATTTTTTTTTCTACATATGACAATAGAATTATTTTATATCTAAAAAAAAAAAAATTACATTACACATGCAGAAAATATAAAAAATGCAATTGCTTAAATATTAATGTCAATTTTTGACAGTACAGGTAAACATCATTTAAACACTTATTTGAATATCTTGTCATAAGTAGAAAAAAACAAAACAACAACCAGATTAGTCTTAGAACTAAGTTGGATATTCATCTTTTAAAAACATTAGAAATGAAAGAATTTACTCATTAGATAAATTGTTAATACTAAAGTTGTTCATACCTATTAAAGTATATAGATTGACAAAGTGCATATTTGATAGAAATTGAAAATATTTGTACTTATTGTAGTCAGTTAAGTGCCATACATGTTTGGGTAATCATGCCTCTTTCAATTTATGACTAACTAGGGAGAAGATTTTTCCACTGTGGATTGCTGTTTCTTTCTGCCATAGACTGGTTACTAACCAAGGCTATAGGAACCAGTCCGTTCTGCTACTCAACCCATTGGAGAAGAGATGGGTTCATAACTTTCTTAAGGGTATTTGCACATAAGTGAATTTAATGAATCCAACTGAAATTCGAACATGGTTCTCAGATTTCTCATTCCAAGCCACTATTCATTACACCACACAGAATATCCTAGTGTTACATGTACAAGAAAAAGGAAAAGAAAATTAGCCCTCACCTAACTTTTTATTTTCTAGCACTCTACTTGGTCAATAATGGTATTTGTTTTTTTTTTTTGTTTTTTTTATATAGCTGTTGATGAGGCACTGTTTTTCCAGAACCCATTGTTAAACTCCACATTTCACGTTCATTTTGGTGGGTTGTATGTTACAAGTAGGTTTATTTTAGGCATTATTTAGTCTCTTTTTTTTTTAAATATAGAAATGTAAACAAAAAAGCAATATTTAAACAATAGGAATTAAATCTATCCGCAGGGTGGTCCGAAAGTCTTGTCACCCTAACTGTATCTTCCAAATTGTAGGATCTTGTGTCAGCCATCTGAAATAGAAAATTATATTATGTGCAATTACAATGCTTTCGGACCACCCTGTATAATAAAATAAAATCCCAAGAAATCTTCATTGATGCAATTCACTTTAACTATTTTTAATAATTCAAAACTCATTAAATAATCAGTTTATTATTTTACTATACTTAATGAAATTCTTTAACTAATCTTATAGAAATTAAAGACATCAATTCACACATGTGAAACATATTTAGCAAATAATTCTTGAGAAATAGCAAAATGTCTGGACGATTATGAAGCAGTTTGTTTGTGTATAAATACTTGTGTGTATATATTGTCAACTGAAAAATAATGACAAAGGAATTTAAAAATATCCAAAAGAAGACAGTCAACTTAAAAAGAGAAAACAAGAAGGTAAAAGAAACTTAACATTTTGATCAAATTTATGAAATTTCTACTCTTATATAATACACTTTCATTTTTTTCTTTAAATAATTATTTTATTTCTATTTGAATTTCTGCAATGAGTTATTATATATAATGCAGATTTTATTGTCCTCATCATTGTTGTTATCACAATATTTTAGTCATTGTGCTCTCAGTAGATTACCCAAATTGATATACATCTGATTAAAACCAGAGGACATTTACGCACCAAAGGCTTCAAAACCAGCAAGCTTATGATAATAACAACAAAGATGAGGTCAACAGTTCACATATAAAATAGTATAAGTAATAAATATTTTAGTTGAAATAATCATTTTCTTTAATATATTTAATACTAAATAAAGTTTAGTAAAATGATGCATTCATTTTTCATTATAACCTAATAATAATCTTAAAAGTGAAGATTAAGCCATTGTATTGGTATCAAGATTGGCCAAAATTAAACAGTTATTGTATCCGACTGGCAAGAGTTCAAAAAAATCATTGAAATCTAATAACCATGAATATTGCAATAAAAATTAATGAAAGATTTTGATTTAACATTTTCATGGCTGCATTGTTATAGCATTATTGCCTGCCTGTATTGGCCTGTTCTAGGGGGAAAATAGGAAATTGTCATTTACTGGAAATAAATGACTATAAAAGACACTGACAGCAATTTCTCATGGGTGCTACCATTTTGGTTTTGGTCAAATATTCTGCAGTACAGACTAAGCTAACACACAATATCATAAAAATAACGCTAAGTGTTTGTTACTTTATAATACAAATATTAAGAGGCTGACATTTCAATGTCTTGAAAATATGTGTGTGTGTAAAATATATATATATATATATATATATATATATATATATATACACACACACATATCACAAAATGGAATTTTATATTCCATGTACTACTTGTTTTCCTTTACTATGTGTTCTTGCAGTTTCCTTTTAGTGTCTGCCATTAAGACAGTGACATCTGCATATCATATGTTGTTCAGATTATGCCCACCAATAATAATAATAATAAATCCTGGTCAGGCTTCTTATTCTCTGTGAAGTTTGAATGAATTAGCTGAGAAAAGACATCTTTGTCTTACGTCCTTTTCTAATATGGTGTATTCACTCACATCCCCCCAACAAACAACATAATAAAAAATATGTCACAAAACAGGCTGTATTGCATGTTACTATATGTCTACATTGGTTTGGAAATAGCACTAAGTTCTAGTAAGTTTATAACACATGGTAGGGACTAATAAAACAGGTCATATTGTATGCTACTAAATTTCTACACTGGTTTGGAAATAGCACTAAGTTCTAGTAAGTTTATAACACATGGTAGGGACTAATAAAACAGGTCATATTGTATGCTACTAAATTTCTACACTGGTTTGGAAATAGCACTAAGTGTGACTTACTTTATAAGACAAATATTGAAGAATGACATTTCTTGAAATGTCTGTGTGCGTGTATTATATATATATATATATATATATATATATATATATATATATACAGTAGGCAATGTAAATTTCATAATGACACTTGTCTTAAGAACATATTTATACATTGACAGAAAGCAAAGTTTTTTTAAAGACCTAAATATGTTCACAGCAGTGGAAGTGTTATTAATATCATTTTAATATATATTTTTATGTTAATTATTTAATTTAACAGTCCCTAGTATTTGTGTTATAAACTAAAATTTCAGGTGTTATGATAGTTATATATATATATATATATATATATATATATATATATTTATTAATAGGCAATGTAAGTTTCCTGAAGATGTATTAGAATACAATTGGGTAATTTTTATTGTGTGTGGGGGTGTAATTCATTTAATTTATTTAATTCTTTGATCTAATTTCAAATGCAATGAAAGTGGATATGCAGGGAGCTTAAAATTGGTATGGAATATGGAACCAGCAAGTTCAAATTCCAGCCAATTCACTAATGCCTTTGGGAAAAACAAATCCATCACTTCATAAGTAGCAGGATGAACTTAGTCTTGTATGTGTCTGCTAGATCTCCTTTATGAATCCTGGTGGCAAATTTTAAAGTTTAAACTGAAACTGAGGGCTTCCCGTCTGGTATTGCATAGCTTTATATCCAATAGATTTTCGATTAGATCTGACCTTTGAACATATTTTTACTTGCTGTTACTGCACAGGGTGATGAGTTTTTGTCTCAATTTGTTGTTTTGATTGTCGCTTATTTGTTTTATCATTTGTAGTAATCAAGCCATTTTCAGCTTCGTTATGTTCTTTTTGTGAAGTTGGAGTTCAGCATTTCTGATTTTTTTAAATGTTAGTTTTTCCAGTTCTAGAGTTGATGACTTTAAGAAACTGTATACTTAGGTTGAAAATATGTGATGGGATGTTCTTAATATTTTATATTGTGCATTATGGGATGACTTTTTCTTCAATGCATTTCAGTAAGAAATTTCTTCAGTTTCTAAATGAACTGGTCAAATATTGAGAATATTTTATATTCTTTTATTGTTTGGAATTCTATGTTGAGGCTATGAGATAATGATGTATACATTTTTATATATCAAGAACAATATTGTGGGGGAGAAAATGTATGACAAAGTGCGGAAAAAAGTTTTCATGCGACACATTTCAGCCTTTAGGACTTTATCAGACTAAACTTGTTATGTTGGTGCGACTACACATCCACACAAACGAGATGCTGCAAATTTAAATTTTTTTTTTGTGGGGTGAAGGGGTGGGGGGTATATAATCTAGCCAATTTTGTTTACTTTCTTTTTCTTTTTGTTTTCAACACTTTTATTAGATATCCCACACTTTGGTACTTGATGAGGTGAGGTAGACTGGGGAGGTCATTGTAAAAGTTTTTCATTTTCATTAAAAGATAAAGCTTCAATTTGATAAAGAAAAAATATACAAGTAGTATACATATACACCAATTTATTAGAGTTGAAACGTGTCTTGAAAGAGAAATAAGATATTGTAGCGAAAAGAAGTTCTCAAAATTTTTGTTGAGGATCTGCTATCATTAGTAACTGACAGTTTGCATATGGGTACTCACAATGGAGAGTAAAAAAAAAATGAAAATGTTGAATTTAATGTAATATTTTTTTTATTTACCCACAAAAATGTATTAGATGTTAAACTGGAACATGTTTCATCACAATTTTAGCATACAGAATGACTGAAGCGATTAAAAATATTTAAAATTTTATATAAATACTTTTCATTTTATAAAACAAAAATTCGTATATTTTAAATACTCTTCTGCAGCTTTGATTAATAAGGGGAGGTAAGCTTCAAAGTTACCTCCCTTGGAATTTTACCATTCCGATTGACTTTATTACTATTGTTGGTGGTGTCAGCTATTAAATGGGCTTAAAATAATTTAAAAAAAAAAAGACTTTTAAAAAATAATTCATATGCACCGACAAGCACCCATCTCTTTTAAATGCTATAGACTACACAAAAAATAATTTTCATATATTCATAAGGTTCATGCACTTTTGACATCATTAAAGAGTCGAGAAACAGTAAATGGTAAATGAAAGCATTACAGAAATTAAATATTGGTAATATATCCAAAGTTAGTGGACATACAAAGAAATCTGCTTATATGTATGGTATATATAATTCATTTTTACAAACTATCTTCATTGTAATCAGAGATTTTAAATTTAGATTCATACAAATATTAAATTCCAATAGACAAGGAATTTAAAAAAATAAGTTCATAAATGGTGGCATTCATTGATGTAATGTAGATTTTAAAAAAATATACTAAAATTCAGAAGAAATTTTTTTTTTTTTGTTGGCAAGGGAAGGGTTCCCTCCAATTCATTTTTTAGTTTATTATTACCTTTTGTGTAGCACACAGCCTTATATATAAGTGCAAGAAAATAGTAACAATGCAATTTAGTCATAATCACATTTGTTTTCATAGTTCAATTGTTAAACAGGATTTGCTTGAATGAACAGCAAGATTGCTTTTTCACTCTTGCTCAATTTTTTCTGTAAAATTAATAATGTCATATTTGAGAAATTAATGTTGTGTTTAAAATAAATATTTGGAGGCAAAACACTGATCATTTTAATTCTGGTTCACTATTCATTAATCTTTTGTCTCAGGTCTGCTTATTCTTGATTTTAACATAAGCAGCAATATAATATTTAACTTCCTCTTTCTCCCTACCCACTCATCACAAAAGAATAAGATTTTAATTTACATTGATTTTTTTCTTTCTTTTCTATTAATAATATTTTTTTAAAAGTTCCTTGTAACTGTTATCAATGTATATATTTAAAGTTGTTATTTCATGTAAAATTTTCTCTCATCTTAATTTCAGTTGCTATTTGTAATAATTTCTCAAACAATTATATTCTATGGTTGTTAGTAAACAGCAAAGAATAAGCTTCTTCTGAGACTTGAATTCACATGTTTTTCATCAAAAAGTCTGTATATACACAACAGTTAATATTTGAGCTAATAGAGCCCATACAACAAAAGATCAAATCTAACTTTATTCCTTGTTGTCACCTGAATGCCTAACACTATCAATACTTGTTGTTTTGTTTGCATAAACTAGTAATATTAGTAGAAATATTTTGAATTTTATTATTAGATGAAGTAGTCATTAATTTTTGACTAGTATTTCCTTTCACTTTGGTTGCTTTTCATTGCAATTAACTAGACTGTCATTATACAGCCAATAGTAAACAGCTTGATTTGAAAATAAAGCATAAAGTCTGAGTGAGACTTAAACTTGCATCTCTTTTTCCTCGGGAGGCCTGTCACAGCTGGATTACTGGTTATATAACAAAAGTTTCAATCTTTTTTTCCAAATGTACAATTTGCTACTACCTGTAATGTTTGTTTACACTCTTTGTATTAATAGTAATATCGCCTTGAATTTATTCAATGCTTCATGTAATAATAAATTCAATATTTATATAAAATATGTTACATGCCAGATTCCATGCTAATGTAATCTAATGTGTTTTATATATTAATAGACTGAAAATTTAAATTCCTACTGCAAAAGCATGAATACTTCATCCAGTGTTTTCAATGCTGAGCCATGCATACTGATTTGATGGTGAACCAGTATCAGTACAGATGCAAAAGCTGCACATGTGAACATGTCTGTTAAAGACAGTCACATCTAAATTTCTCTGTAGCAGAACAGCTTGGCATATCCAGGTAAAGGCCTCTCTTCAACTTGTTCAAATCCAGATCTTTGTCAACCATCTCACATCAATAAAAGTGATGGGAAAACCAGCACTAGGCAGTCTGCTTTTGGTGAGGCTCACTTAGTAATATTTAGAGATTTGGTGTCTTGTGAAGACATTCACTTGGTGCATTTTGTTCTGGATGTTACGTGCCATCCGCTGTGCTGTGTTTTGTGTGGTAGTGGCCTCACTCATCATTATTCAGTGTTTTATTTCTTCCCTTCTCTGCCCACTTAATTGTTAAGAGAACAATCTGTTACTTGTTAAGTGCTTCCCCACCCCCATCCCCAACACACACTTGCCATATTTTTCTACAAATTATATATTTAAGTCTTGATAATTTCCTTACCAATTTTGTCACTGTTTATGATACTATTTTTTTTTCGATCTTTAAAAGATTGCTACATTGCAATCAAAATTTTTTCTTTCTTTTTAAAATAGTAGAAAAATACTTCAAAAAATTTTGTCCTAAGAAAACTAACTTTATAATCATACTAACATTTATTGTACCAATCACAAATTTGGTATTATCAACTATGAATAACTGTTTGAATGTGTGTGTGTAGGCACACACAAAAAATTTCTCTAAAAGTTATTGGATTTTTTATGGAGATTCAAATTATGATAACTCATCTACACAAGATAGAAATATCAGATAATATGTGAACATTAAAAACAAATACATTGAAAAAAACTCACAAATATCTTTCCTCTCCAAAAGAGATTGGAATTGATATATATATAAAAAAAAAGGATCAGTCACTCAACAAAAAAAAAAAAAACAAAAAAAAAAGAAAAACTGCAGAATATGTTAAGTGAAGCTCAAAAACTTTGACATTTGTATCCAAGGATAAAAGCGATATGTTGAAAGTTATCACAAATATTTTGAGACAAAGTTTTCATCTTTGCTTATTGATTGATAAATTCTTTAAGATTCTATTACCTGATAAAGTACTTCCTCGATTATCCGTACCTCAATTTTCCAGATGTTGATTATCACGATGGAAAATGAAAAGAAAAATTGAAATCATGCAAATATTTTTTCAATTCTATATATAATCTCAGATTCTATATATTTATTCTTACAAATATTTCTACTTTAATCCAGCTTCAGGAGTTTAGTAGCAGAATAATGTAAGGCTGGCTGCAAACAAACAAAAATTGATGCATTTTTTCATAAAAAATAAACTGGAGGAAACCTTGAAATTGTTATTTGATGATATAAATGTCAAATTTATTTCAGAAAATTACTCTTCCTCCATTCTTTTTGGATAATTTAAGTATGCAAATTATCCAGAATTTTGAATTATCCATACATATTTATTTTCAGCTCTTTTTTTTTTCCAAAATAAGGTGTCTGGATAATTGAGGAAGTACATTTAAAAACAACAAAGATACAAAATTGTCTGAGAATAAGGATTAATGAAAATACTTAATCTCAAAATTTTCAAAAACAAAACCAAAAGTTAACTATAACTAAATCTGCTGTAAATCTCAAATTTTGACAAGTTTGGTTTTACCTTTACACAAAAATTAACCATCAAGAGAGGCTGAAATTCTTAATATGTAAGAATTTGCATTCAAATGCATTTTGTTTCACATTTATGCTTTACAAAAAAAGAAGTAATTAACAATTTAAACAACTGAAGAATTTTATATATAAGTACAAGATACTTACCAAAAATCAACTTAAAGTTTTGCAATGTTTCACTGGTCAAGGTTCAAATAAGAATATTGTATACCTGGATCTTGACAAGTGAAACACTGCGACCTTTGATAAGTATCCTGAATCTTTTATATTTTTGATAACAATAATTATTACTCTCAATAACTATTGAGCACTATATTGACAAAATTCTATTCAACTTGACTTATGTTAAATAAGTATTAGGTTGGTGCAAAAAATAATGACGTAATAATGTCGTTTTTTGACGTTAAAAAATACGTCTAAAAACGACATTATTACGTCATTATTTTTGCACCAACCTAATAAGTAAATAAATACATGATTTTGCATATATCAATAGGTGTTTATATATATATATATATATATATATATATATATATATATATATTTACTACTAATCCAACCATTATATTGTGGATACTCGTGTTTGAGTAGACGCAGTGTATTTTTTTTTTTTTTTAACAGTGTAAATATGTGTTTACCAAAAAGAATAGATGGAGTAGCAGGAAATAATGTCAGATAAAAAAAATTCATTGATTCCTTACAAAAAAATGTTATATATAATTTTTAAGTTTTTCTCTTACCATTTTGTCTTGTTATTTTCCTTGCAGATGTATTCATTTGCATCTCAATTTTTATAGACACACATATATAATATCTTCATTCACTAAAATCATTTATAGGACAAAACCTATTCTAGCCAATTTAAATAGTGCTCAATATTTAAACTCTAGAGAAATTATATATATATATATATATATATATATATGATAAAAATATACTTTTAAGGTACGCTATGTTTATGAGCATAAGTGGTCATTATCAGGGATAGAGTGTATGTAAATATAAAAGTGGACACTGAAGTCAATACCAAGTGACTATAGTTTGCTTCACGCTTGAGCACAATCTTGCATCTTGAAGATTGCATTAAAAAATGAGACAATCACCACTCTGTTGACCACAGTGTTCACTTTATATATATATATATATATATATATATAATTAATAATTTTGCTCTATCTTGAACATAGACCTCTTCTTGGATCTTTATCAACTTGGAAATTCCATACAGATTACCAATTTAATTTATTATATATATATATATATTGCAGACACACACATACACACACAAATAGTAAGAATAAAAGTTAAAGCTTAAAATAAGCTAAAAACTTGAAAGGAGTTCCACCGGATGACTGTTATTACATGAAACCTGAGTATCAAATTTGTGTGTGTGTGTGTGTATATGTATATATATATATATATATATATATATGAATGCATCCAATATCCAAGTAATGAAGAAGAGTGCTTATATAGTCAACAGATGGACTTTTGGAAAATTTTAAAAATCTCTGTGCTTCAAGAAAATTCCCTTTTCAGGAGAGAAGTGTTGGGGAGGGGGTGGATGATAAACATTTGAGAAAGAGCTGAACTCAAAACAAGGTTTGTTGCAAAATGTAAAACAAAAGGATTTCTATTTTTATTAACTGTAGAAATTATTTCTTTGAATTTCATATTAAACAATGATTTCATTGACTTTTATAAGTTTATAGAGTGAAATTAACATGTGGGTTTTATTTTTCCTCTTTTTTTATGTACATAAAAACATTTTTAAAATACGTTTTTGGGTATTAAATAAGGTCCCAGAAAAATATAGACTATCATTTAGGTAACTCCACTAATTCGTTGAAAAACGAACATACTATGAGGAAAAAATGCCCCAAACTTGAGCGAAACATAATTTTATCATCAAAATCTTTTAAGTTATAATTAAAAGGAAAGGCCAAAGTATTTTTTGAATATTTGATTACATTTTTTAATCCTTTTTAGAACATTTAAAATTTTGATTAAAAATCTGGTTTTTCTTGCATCAGCAGATGGACTATAAATTAGCTTAGAAAATTTTAGCATCTCTTTTGCAGTGAAAGATATTAATTTGGAAATTCTTGCAAAAATCAAATAATTGTCGGATTTTAATGAAACTTCTAGGACTTATTCACAAATGAATGCAATTATTTTAGAAATGGTTTACTTTAGAAAATCTTAGTAAAAATATTTTTTACGTGTTTCACTCCACTTAATTTTATGAAAACTTGAGGAATTCAGAGAATTTTTAGTGACTATATTAGTTAAAAGCAGAACTCTTTTGAGAATTTAAATCAATTTGTTTTTGTAAAATCAAGCTGTCTTATTGAAAATCTGCTTTGAATCATAGAATAAAAAATGAATATAAAACTAAGACATTATTAGAAAAATTTTTAATTGCTTTTATGAATAATATATATTAAAGTCAATATTGTCTTAAGAAAAACATTTTTTTTCAATGAATAATGAATTTTTACAAGATATGTTTTCATTTCTTTACCATTTTAATCAGAATAATTTATAAAGTTTTTAAAATCTTTTCAAATTCAGTTTCAATGGTGTAACTGTTTGGGAATATTGTTTGTAAGTAAATCTATATTTACTAATCATAAATTGTAAAGTTTATTACAATCTGAGTTCACCCAGTATTTTGTAAAAGAATTTTGAATTGTTTTTGTATGTGTATGAACGTGCTAATTTTTGTAGATATGGATAATCATACATGACATTATCAGAAAATAAGAGTGATAAATATAGTAAATTTAAAGCCAGATATTATCTAAAATTCAAAAAAACATTACAAAGAATATTTTCTTAAATTTTTAAGATTACTGAGTACTTAAAAATTACATATAAAATGCACTCATGTTATATTCAATTAATTTTTTATGACTAAAGGCTCCCATAGAACATTATTAGATAAACATCAACCTGTCAAACATGTCAACAGAGTAAATAAACAGCTACCATTGTATTAAAAAATATATTACTGCAATAAAAGCTTCAAGAAAGATTTTTCATTTTTAAAAATTCATTTTAAACTTTAGGTATTGTGAATCTGTGAAGGGACCTACTTTAATGATTGCTTGTATTATTTATGAGAAAGAATTATTACTTTTTATTATTAGAATTTAGCTCATATCTTTATATATCTGGTGTTGGGAAAACTTTTATTTTTCACAATTTTTTTTTTTGGAAATTTTTAATCTGATATTATTTCTTATAACCAAAAATGTTATATTTAGTAGACATATTTATGTTTATATTTGAGTAGACATATTTATGTTTATTTTATTTTATTTTTTTTAACTATGAAATTAATATCTACCGGCCTAGAGAATATAAGTCTTCAAAGAAAATGTGCCCTCTGACTGGAATTGAACCTATATTGCCTTTTCAAGGTGGTTTCTCAGATTAAAGAGGGAATACAGATTTGATTCCTGTCTGAAAGCACATTTTCTTTTAAAAAACTTTCAATCTCTATGCCAGTAAATATTAATTTCACTGTTTAAAAAAAAAATATCAGGATGTCTACTTAAACACATGCACCCATTAAATATAATAATTTCATTAACAAAGACATTACTTTTTAGTCCAATGAAATCCTAAAGGACAAAACAAATCACAAAAAGTTTTTCCCCCACTTCACTTTGTCATATATATATATATATATATATATGTATGTATGTATGTATGGGATAATGATATATACATTTTTATATATCAAGTTTTGGAGAAAAGATGTGTGGAAAAGTTTTCATGTGATGTGTTTTGTTTCTTAGACAAATGAAGTCCTAAGGGATGAAATGCATCGCACCAAAGCTTTTTCCACTTTGTCATGTATGTGTGTGTGTGTGTGTGTGTATATATATATATATATATATATATATATATATATATATATATATAGCCCAATGTCGGTGTACTTTCAACTATCATCTGCCATTATCGAAGACTTTTCACTCATAAGAAGAAACAAAACACATGACATGAACAATCACATTAACACACTGGAACGCAGTATCTGAAAGTAAAGAAACTGACAATATAAAAAAAGTCTTTGATCATGACTAACAATAGTCGAAAGTACTCAGACATTGGACAATTTATATCTAAATATATATTGGAAACTAAGAAAAGGATCCAAAATAGAGGAAAAAAAAGGAATGTGTGTGTAAGTAAACAAGTAAAATTTAAAAAAAGTTTTTTTAAATATATGTATATTTTGAAGCTGCCTCATTTCTCTTACTCTATGGGGAAAACTAATTTTTGAGAATATGTAATTATTAAATTGAAAATCTAAAAAAATTAAATTTTGTCAGCAATAGGAATTTTGTTAGTGAAAGTTTATAAATAAAAAAAACTTTATTATTAAAAAAACGTAAATTTTCCTTCATACATTTCAAGATGATAAAATCAGTGCTAAAATTTTCCTAACATTAAAGTGTCAACACATAAACAAATGTAAAATTAAATGAAAAGAAATCTTCCAGTATTTGTTTATTTATTGATAAATGAATTAAGCTTTTAAGAAGCTGATTGGTTATAATCACTAACTTAATGGGAAGAAATTATTTAGTTCAATGGTGAGGTCACAAATAAAAAAGAATTAACACTACTTAAAAAAAATAATCCCATAATAGTCATCCTTCATCTTAAAACTTGATGGCTGGATTACTGGTTCTAGTCTAACCCCCTAAATACTTATCTCCTGATGACTGCAGAATTATATACATTTATTATTTCAAATGTTATTATAGTGAATATTTGAAATAGACAGCGCATTTTTATTTTAAGCAGTGTATTGCATCTGTCAATAGGCAAGCCTGTGGCATATTGAGAAATCTCAATGTGCTCCAAAAATGATGTGTCTATTTCAAATAAAAGTACCTACTATAATAACATTTGAAGTGATAATAACCTTAAATTAAAAATAGATCCATTAATTATATATTTATTTCTAAAGTGGTTTATGTGTACTTTTTGATATCACTTTTTCAGTGATGCAGTTTAGTAAAAAGTGTCTCCAGTTTCTATACACAAGGCCAGTGATAAAATATTTCTTAAATATAGATCTGTTTGACAGATTTTACTAAATGTCAGACCCTTCACACAGAAACCAGTAACACTTTTTACTAAAATGTATCAACTAAAAAAATTGATCCCAAAAAGTACACACAAAATACTTAGAAAACATATCTTATGAAATGAGGTAAAAGACAGAAGTTTGTAAAAGAAACTGAATGCTTAATGTGAATGGAGAGAGCTTTAAGATGACAATGATATGTCACTTTAGTGCAAAGTATGCCAAGCACTATATATATATATATATATATATATATATATAGAGAGAGAGAGAGAGAGAGAGAGAGATTATATATATGAGAGAGAGAGAGCTTATAAAGTATATATTAATAATTACACATATACTGACATTTGTCTAATATATACTTTATAGCTTTGTTTAACTACATTGAGCACTGTTTTGTCTACACCATTGTTTAGATAAATAGTTATTTGCTCTCCTGCATGTGTATGTAGTCACTCACATATTTGGTTGGCCATATCTTTTTTATTTAGATTTCTACATCTCTCTCTCTCACTATATATATAGAGAGAGAGAGACAGAGATTATATATATATATATATATATATATATATATATATATATATATATATGTATGTATGTGTGTGATAAAATAGTTTTAAGGTATGTTAATGCAGATGGCATGAAACAGACCTGCCATGATATAGCTGGATGGATCATCAGTTAATATTTCCAGTTTTTCTTAAATATTTTGTCAAATAAGTGCATTTTATATGGAAAATACAGAAAGATTTTTAAATTGCATTGTTATGCTAAGAGGAACACCTTTACTCGCTTACTTAATAACAAGAATTGCATATAAACTTTAAGTCATAGAATAATTTTCTTAGTGCATTTTTACAGTTATTTCATCAAGGAACTTTGATTTATTTTTATTCTTTTCTTTGTTATATTTACTCTTCAACAAAAGTCAATGATCATCTTGAAATCCCAAAACTTTGGAAACAAAATGGGCTTTATTTAAGTAGATTGGTTCACTCAAATAAAAAAAAAGTGTGGGTGTGGGTTCAATCATTTTTGTAAATAGCATTCTTTCAACCTTTCTTATGCTGCAACATTTGTTAGGATAAAAAAATATTGATTTAAATATTGTTCATGAGATTAATACCATGTAAAATTGATCCCAGACTTTTTACAGAGTTATAGAACTAGATGTTATTTACAAATATCAATTTTGAACCTGTGCTTATATTATTGGTATCTGCATTTTTTTTTCCTAATTTTCTGAATTTTTCAAACTTTTTAAAGATCTTTTGTAGAAACTTTTTTTTGGGGGGGGGGTTAGGACTACATACCTAAATATTGGGAATAATGATTTATTTTAAATTAATCATAAATGGATATAAATTTATTGATTTATGTAAATTTTTATACTTTAAAATGTATATATCCATTTTTATTTATTTAAAAGAAATATTTTTGTAACAAAAATAAAAAAAAAAAAAAAATGTCTGGTTTCGTATGCAAAACTGCTAAGTCAGATAACTGTAAAAAATCAGAGATCAATTTTACACTGTATAGATATTATGAACATGACTTTACTACCAAAGTGATTTAAAAAAAAAAAAAAAAATCACTATTTTTCAATTTTGACAAATGCTGTAGCCTAAGGAAGATCTAAAGAATGTAAATCAGAAAATATTATTACCCCTAAAAATTTTCCCTATTTTTTACCAGTTGACCAGTCTACCTAAATAGTGCCATAAAATTAAATTCTAATCACAGGCAACAGATTCATAAAAAAAAAGCAAAAACATTTCAAATGCACTTTACATTAACTTGCAGAAGAGTTTTTATCACAGATGAAATCTGGGACTGGCATGAGATGAATAAAAATGGTAAACAAAATGTCAGACAGACAAAAAAAACATTCAAGCAAAGACAACAAAAACAAAACTCAAGGCAGAAATAAAATGTTCTGCTAAATTATTTAATAAGATTATAACTATTTACAACTCTGTTATTCAAGTTTTCGGTTTCCCTGCTTGGGCACTAATTAAATATATGCCTTGTAAGTGTATGTGTATATATGTGATACTAGTCTCTCCGGTCAATATAAAAATTTGGAATTGAGTCCTGAAAAGAGAAGCATCAAAATGAACATTCCATGATTTTTTAGGTGAACTTGCTTTCAATGCTGAAGATGTTCCAACCACAATATTCTGGACAATCCATTCTATGACGTTCAGGTATACAATCTTTCAGGAAAGCGATAGGTTTCTTTTTAACGTTTTTTTTTTTTTTTCTGTCATAAAAAAGACCCAGCTTTTTCCTTACACTTGAAAGAGAATAAAGAATGGATCTATTTAAACATTGTGGTAACAACACCAAAAACACAAAGAATGAATTCAGTTGTACAGTTTTGGAAATGTTGAAGATTCTTCTCAAATTTATAAACAATATAAAAAAATATATTAAATTATTTGTAACTGAATGCTTAGCTATGTAGACAAGTATCCAGGTACCATCATGGGTGGATGTTTAAATTAGCTTCAGTTTTGGTTTAACTTTTCTTAAATGGTGTGTTTAAATCATTGTACAAGTTTTTCTTTTAACTAATTTTTGTTGTTTTGTTTTTTCAAATTTTGGACATTTATTCTCTGACCTTGCTTGAATGTCAGTTGTTATGCTGAAATATTTTCTAAAATTTTTACAGGGAGTGGTATTTATTCACTTCCCCCATGAGAGTAAATATGAGACAAGGTCAAGTTGAAAGTGGAGGACCCTTACAAAAAAAAAAATAGATAGAGATAAATATTATTCCAGTTCTCTTTTTTCATTGGATTATGAAGTGATAGGGACTGTAATGTGAGGTTCTGCTGAGCATTGAATCACCGGATCTAGACATTCACTTCTTTTTGCTTCCCGACCTAAAGGCCATGGGATTATGCAAAAACTCAGACGGTGGTCAATGTTATTACAGAGGTTAAAGGGAGACAATCCCAAGAACATTTGATAAAAAAAAAACAGAGAAGACATACTCCCCTAAAACAATATTTAACCACATTTCTGAGCACAACAGACACCTGAGGAAGGCCGGAGAGTACACAATCAAAATGATGTGGAAAAAAACAAAAAAAGGAACAACAACAAGGACAAGAAAATTAGTCCCAATCAAAGTCACATACAGACTAAATGTTTAGGTTAATTATATTTGATATTTTAACTAATTTTATGCAAATTCTTTGAGAAGAAAACTTGTACATATCCAATAATATTTTCAGAGGATTGATCGATTTGTTTTTTATGGGTTATCAACCTTTAGTAGGTTATTTAAAGAGAGAAAATATTTTTAGATTCTAGCAATTTTTTTTTGAAAAAAACTAATGATTTACTGATAAAAGTTCTACTAAGTAACCCATTTCTGGGGAGAGAAGAGGTGGATTCATAGCTATCTCAAGAGTATTTGCATGTAAGTGAATATAACAAACCAAACTGGAATTTGAACTCACTCTCTGATTTCTAATTCCAAGCCATTATCCATTACACCACCTGCACATCCAAGGTTACAGTACCTGGTATTCCCAAGCAGTTACCCATCTAAATACTGATCAGGCTCGACGTTGCTTAACTTTGGTGATCGTACAAGAACCAGTGTTTCAAGGTCATAAGCACTTTTCAGAGGAAGTTGATATTGGCTAATTGATATGCATTAATGCTTACCATCTCAAAAATGGGACTGTGGACATTGATGGGTAATAGGTAGAAAACTATAATTTATACCAGATTTCTTGGAAACTTATAATTAATATCAAATTTTTGTTTCTATAATTAATAATGGATTTTACTGTGGGTGTTAATGAGTTAAACAAAGGGAGAAATTAGGCATTGATATAGATTAAATATTCAGAGTATTTCATTATAAAATTGGAAGGCGGAAAATATTAATTGATTAACTTTGTATAGACATTAAAAATATTGAATATTTGTTCATTTATTTAGTACATAATCATAAATATATAAATTTTATATTTAAAAATAGATTTCTATAAATAATATTTAAGAAAGCAGGACAATATATTTCTTTATCTACTTTAGGAGGTTGTATTATATATCATTGTATTCATCAAAGACAGATATTTGTCATATATATATATATATATATATATATATATATATATATATATATATATATATATATACATACATACATACATACATACAGGGTGTTGCAGCAAAATCCAACACTTGACAAAAAGAAAACGAAATCAGCAATAAAAACAAAAGTTGTATATGTGGATACCCAACAGCTTGATAACTAACTAACGTTTTTCTCTCTACCCTTTTCCAGGATGGAATATGAGTGAAGAGCAGCGGTAGTAGCTTCTTTTTGCATCGGGAAGAAACCTGCGTAAGTGATGGGCTGTTTTGGGTTCGAGGGTACCATGGTCATGGACATTTGGTGGAAGGTGTGTGAGAACAAGGACAAGTTTACTGCCGAACAAAGGACACACACAATGTTCATTCTTCAGCCGTTAGGACCGACAAGTTTGTTGCTGCCGTCAAGGAGACAGTCGACAATGATGGAAGCCAGAGCTACACCAAGATCGCCGCTGACATGGGCTGTCACAAGTGATTGATCTGCCAAACGATCAAGAAGGACATTGGTTACTCCTCCTACCACAATTCTTACTGCATGCTCATCATGAATGTCTCCAAGAAGTCGAGAAAGGTCAAGGTAGCGGCTTTGCTGAACGAGCTCAAGCCGGGATGCTTAGGTTCTTCTCTGGTGAAAAGAATTTCATCCAGAACCAGACAAGCAACAGGCAGAACCACATGTTGATCTGCAAAGACATCGAGGAGGTTCCTGTCATGAAGCATATGAAGTTTCCCTTCTCTGTCATTGTCCTTGGCATCATCTCCAGCAAGGGGACTGTCATGTCTCTATTCTTAATTCAAGAGGCTGAGAGTCACCACCAAGATCTACCAGGAGGTTCTGAGGAGTGTGGTGAAACCCTGGATGGATGAGATCACTGCCGGACGCCCCTATGTCTTACAGCGGGACTCCACTCCTGCACACAAGGCCAAGATGACCCAGGTGTGGCTGCTCAACAATGTTCCTCACCACTGGTCGCTGGACTTGTGGCTACCCTCCTCACCCGACTGTAATCCCCTTGACTATTTCTTCTGGGGCGTGATTGAGGCCAAGACTAACAAGCATGCCCACGACATGGTCAACTCTCTGAAGGCTGCCATTGTGGAGGCATTTGCCGCTATGGACAAGGACATGGTCACCAAAGTCTGTGACTCATTTTGTACTTGCCTTGAGATAGTCATCGCCGCTGGCAGCAGTTACATTGAAAAATAATGTAGTATGTACCTCTAACCATTGGTAAATAAACTGTCAGGTCTCTGCATATATAACTTTTGTTTTTATTGTCTATTTCATTTTCTTTTGTCAAGTGTCGGATTTTGCTGCAACAGCCTGTATACCTGCATATATATATATATATATATATAATGACAAATTGGAAAAAAGTTTTTGTGGCACATTTCATCCTAATGATGAAATGTGCCACAAAGGTTTTTTCACAATTTGTTATACTATTTTCTCAGTACTGTTTCTTGATATATAAAATCATATATCATTATGTCATATCATATATATATATTGTTACATAAATGTGTGTGGATATTGGTAAGTTAGAATTGGCAAAAAGCCGCCTCATCCCTGGTAATAACAAGCATATAGTTAGGTGACTTTGGTGGATGTCCAAAATTTTTTATGTTCATATTGATTCATATTATGAGAATATCAATTAGTAACATTGTAAATCAATATTTTTATTTTGTTTGCAAAGATGACAAGAAAAAGTTTGTAACACTTTCATTTTTAGTTACTCAGGTGATGAAATTTACAGAAACTTTACATTTCTATCTACAACATATCCTAGTGGATATATTTATATGATGCAGCTTACAATTAAAGTTTCACAGAAAAGATATAGAAGCTGCAAAAGGGAAAATTTCTCTTTATATAGAATATATGATTCAAATGAGAAGATAACAGAGTCCTGAATCAAATTTGATGTCTCTTGATTTAAGAAGAGTTGATCTGTGGTGACCCCAATATGTATTGGATTCACCTTAACAGATAACAATGTAAATTCAAAAAACCTACAATCCCATAAGAGTGGGGGAACTCAAAGCTACTAAATGCAAAATCAGGCCTCAAAATATGTCAATGGGTGTGCTGACAAGCAAGGAAGAACTTACAATATAAATGCATGAGACAAAAAGATAATAGGAAATTATATAAATACCTGACCTATAAGGAAAGAAAGTGAATCCCTCACAAGAAGATGATCAAATGTTTGAAGAAAGTACCAAAACCACATACCTTCAATTTTTCCAACATTATTTCAATGGAGTCCTGACATTAATAAACACTTTTTTTTTTACATATGGAAATATTGTATTCTCATCAAATGTTACTAACATATATTAAATACCCTTATAATTGACAGGACAGGAAAAATCCTCTAAAATCCTATATATTACACTTTGAATGCAATGATGGAATAATTTTGTTTTACCTAATATGAACATATATCTTATTAAACGTTATATTTTATCTGTCTATATTTCTGAGATGAGGTATTGTAAGTATTTACATTATTTACATTGTTTGGACTGTTGTCTTCATCTTTATTGTCATATTCCCAAATTTTCAGCCAAAATATTGTGAATATGACCATAAAGATGAGGACAACAGCCCAAACAACATAAATAGTGTAAATGGTTATATTTTAGTGGATACACATATTTGATGAAATTCCCTGTGTTTTTTAAACAGTATGAATTACAATCTACTGGTCTGTGCAGATGACTCTTAATAAAAAGAATGAACTCTCTGACAGGGTATAAACCTACGTCTCACTTTGTAAAAGAAACCACCATCTGATCTGGTATGCTTTAGACCACTCAGTCACAATCATTTTCACAGTCCATAAAGTTCAATTACCCTTTTAACAAATATCCATCTTCCTGTTGAGATCTTGAAAGCCCATAAGGACTAACAAATACATGTATTCACTAAAATATAATACTTAAATTGATAAGAAATAATGTCGAATCAAAAAGTAAAATCTATTAAATCCTTAGGGAATTTATAATGGTGAGACCTTTTCTGTATGTGAATTTATTTTTCTGTCCGTAAATTTTGTCACACTTAAGCAAAAAAAATATATAAAATTAACAAGTGAATCTTGCTCTGATTTGAAAATCAGACTTAGAGGTAATGTGATGTATCTACTATGCTAGTGTTCTGCTACTTGAACAGCATGATAAATTGAATTGAAGTTAGGCTGAGTGTACAGATACTACATTGATCCAAGACAATATATCTGTATTTTGATCCTAGGTAGATGTGCCAACCCATATGTAAAATATCAGCTACTACACTATATATATATATATATATATATATATATATATGTACACCTTTTACATGAGAAGCATCTGCTGCATCCTGGGAATAGTGTGGCAAGATAAGGTGCCCAACACTGAGGTCCTGTCTCAAGCAGGTTTGCCCAGCATGTTCACACTGTTCAGACAGTGCAGACCCCATTGGTTGGACCCTGTCCATTGCATGCCAGATGGCGCATCCCCAAAGACCTCTTGTATGGTGATCTGGCCACTGGAAGGAGACCCGCCAGGTGGCCATAGCTGCAGTACCATGATGTAGTGAGACACGACATGAAAGCTGTGAACATCAACAGAGTCCTGGGAGAGTCTGGCAGGCATACAATCCAAATAGAGAGGAATCCTGACCAAACACCTCAAGTCAGGAGAGAAGAAGCTGACACAATTCGACACAGAAAGGCGGGCCAACAGAAAGCAAAGTGACAGTTCCAACAGGCCAGAGAGAGAAAACACATGTAACCTCTGCAACAGAGATTGTCACTCTCGCATTGGCCTCTACAATCACAGACATTGATGCTCCAGCCAAGCAAACAACTAGGATGCTACCCATGGTCAACACTGACCGACAGAGGCCTATACATAGATAGATAAAGAGAGGGTTATTTGAGGAAGTGCTATGTTCTATTTGATTTATATCAAAATTTCTAATAGATCACCTTATTTGTTCATCAACAATGTAGTTAGGAAAGTCATTATTAATGAGAGTTTGTTTAATGTTTTTTAGTTTAGTGTAGAAAATAAAAGGAATTATACATAGGCTTACAGAAATTACTAATAAATCAGAATGTTAACACTGGTTAATAATTAAAAAAAAAAAAATGAATGCATTATATAAAGGATCTATCCATCTTCCAAACAAAATGGATAAATTTATAAATATTTCCAACTATGAATTAATTAACCATCAAAAGAAATTACTTAACTTGGGACCCAACTGTCATCTATACCGCAAATATAATAGTTTAAATAAAAAAAAATTGAAATAGAGATGTTATATCAAAGTATAGAAAAACTTCAAGAGCAATTGATAACAACAGAACCAGTGTTTTGGGATCTAATCAAGGCTGAGGCTATAAAAGACAGACATGACTAATGGAAAAAATCTTCTAAACATCTGGATATTATTGTTAAGAAAGCAGACCAGACAAACATCTTTGTAGTTTTAAACAAATCTGATCATAATACAAAGATATTAAAAAAAATACTTGATGACCACACCAAATTTTAAAAAAATAACAGGAATCCTATTAACCAGCTGAAACTTAAAATCAACAAACTAATCATAGCCAATAATGCAGAACAAGACAATTTAAAACTTCCCAAAATAATTGATTATAAACTAAGTTACATGTATGGAAGTATAAAAACACACAAACCAAACAATCCACTCTATCCAATTATATCCCAAATCACCACTCCCGTTTATCAACTAAAACTATTAACCAACTTATTATACCATACATTCCCAGTAAATATAGCATCGAATCAAACACTGAATTAGTCGAAATCCTAAAAATACTAAAACCCAATAATGAAACCATAGTCTCACTTGTTGAAAATTTATTCACCAATGTCTGAGTTAGAGAAACAATTGATGTAATTATAAGAAATATATAAAATAATCCATCTCTCCCTCCATTAAAAATTAGACCCAACATAATATGAAAACTACTTTTAACTTGTACTACTGAAGTTTCATTTATTTATCACAAAACATACATATGTACAATGTGACAGTGTTTCCATGGGCTCAGTTCTGGGTCCAACTTTTAGTAACTTTTATCTGGCTAACCTCAAAAATAATACATTTAATATTTAAAAAAAAAAAAAAAAACCTCCATCTTCCTAACACATGTTGATGATATCCTCATCTTAGTAAAAAAAAAAAAAACATTGATGAACTACAAAAAAGTTTTAAAAAAATTCTGTCCTTAAATTTACATATGAACTTAATAAAATTCCTTTCCTTGATATATTGATAGAGACCAATAATAATAAATTCACTAACTCCCCATATAAAAAAACCTATGAGCATAAAATCATGCACTCTTAATTATAAGAGCGAATGTCCTATAACAAAACAGCAATTATACAAAATTTAATAAACCAAAAAAGATTTTCTATACTGAACTAAAAACATAAAACAAACTCTCATTAATAATGACTTTTCTAACTACATTGTTGATGAACAAATAAAACAATCTATTAGAAATTTTAATATAAATCAAATAGAACATAACATTTCCTCAAATAACCCTAAACATATCAGTCTTTTATATCATAATCAAATATTTCATTTTTTGGAAGTGCTATCTGATAATCCGGTGTCCTTTAAAAGGGCTCTGGTGAAATAAATTATTATAATGGAACCTTAAAGTGATCTGTTTTTCTTTAACATATATATATATATATATATATATATATTATATATATATAAATAGATTTATCAAACATCTGTCCCTGATGAGTGTTTTGATGTTGAATGACAAAATTTGTGTGTGTGTGTGTGTATAACTTCAAATATTGTTATAGTGGATACTCATATTTGAAACTAGCAACATAACTCGTCTTTGCCCGGGTCTTTCATTACTGGGAATTTTTATTGTTCAGTTGGAGCAGTTTAAGCTAAAAGTCATCCCACCCAAAAATCAATATTACTAACAACAATTGGATGTAACTGAGTCACATCCCCAATTGAGGGGTTAACAATTTGAATGTGGGTTGGCTTTGAAAAGGGCTATTTTTGTGTTCTCAATTTTGTTTCAGCCTCACGTACAGCAACAGTTGAAGAGGTGTTTCTCCTCAGCCATTGAGTCCTTTGATCAGCAGTTTCAGCCTCATGTGCAGATGACTACGTTGATCTTCGAACTCGGCAGCTCTAATTGAAGCATTCTGAGAGGCATTTTGAGACAGGTAAACTGAATGTTCTAAAGACGATTCATTATCTCTTATTTGCATGGTGGACCTAGCATCGGCAGTTTTGCGACCTAGGCAAGTTCTTTTTCTTTGGTAGCATGTCTTAGGCAAGTATAAATTGTCAAATGAAATGCATGGGCAAATACCAGAAGAGGGTGTTGTAAATCTACAGGGATTACTAAGCTCGAATAACTTTAGAAAAGGTTGGAAAAATAAATGTCGAGTAATAAAAAAAGCAAGCTTACTTATTACTATGGTGAATGCAATGCAAAAACTAGCAGGACAAAAAAAAAAATTTTTAATTTAAATGGGGAATGGCTATAAACAGCAATAACAGTAATGTCTTAAAACTGTAAGGCTTTATGCAACAGAAAAGGTAACCTCACTTGAGAGAGATTGAATGCTTGGCCAAGAGAAGGGGGAACATGTAATTTGGACTCAAAACCGGCAATGAAGAATTATCTATCAAACAAAAAAAATTTCATCAAAATCAGATGAAAACTGTGGAAATGCATAAACAACATCCAATCACACACACACATTTTGAGAATTATAGATATTATTGTAATAATTTAAATATATTAGGTTGGTGCAAAAATAATGTCGTTTTCTCACATATGTTACTATGTGAGAAAACGACATTATTTTTGCACCAACCTAATATATATTATAGTAAAGAGAAAGATGTCATCATTCATTGGAAAAGGCACCCCTACTCTACCTTGACTTAACCTCTTTTCAAAAGTAACTCATATATTTGATACTGCACCTTGTTAAAATGATTGGATTTCTGCGTATCCTTAGAAAAACTCAGTAAATTTCAAAATAAGTTATTCCAAAATTCACTTGAAAATGAAACAGGAATAGGCACTTTAATTTAATTCTATAATTGAATTTGAAGTTTTTAGTTTCTGTTTTTGAAACATGGTAATTCTTGTGTAGCAATGAGCCATATTTTTAAATTAGTGTATATATATATATATATATATATATATATATATATATATATGATTAATACAAATATAAATTTGTCACTTAGCTGTTATATTCAGCACCTTGACTCCAGAGTTTCATAGATGAACTTTATGTAATTGTTCAGTCCACTTGTCAGGAGATATCATCAGCTAAGAATTCATTGAAACAAGTTTTGTTAATTTTAACTGACAATGTTTGTACCATTTTTTTTATTGTATTTTTTCAATTTTTCTATAAGCTGTTGCATATCTAAATCAAATGTTTATGTTTTTGTTCTGCACTGATTTGAATATTTTCAACCATCTTAGTCATTATTTAGAACCATACAAGAACACAGACTTTGAACAGTTTACACACAACTTTAATCTAGATTTCTAGCATCTTATTCAAAAATTAGAAAAATACTATAAGAAATTTAACAGTTGAATTAAAACAAAACATGTCTATGTAGATAAAAAGCATATTTTGCGTATAAAGATTAATAAGGAAGACTAATTAAAATATCCAGTTGTAGAACACAAAGCTATTAAAGATCAGATATATACTGACATGTATCTATTTCTCCTTACACACTTTGTTATCATTCAGATATTCCACATATATTTGATATGTATTACAATTTACATATTATAATATTCATTTTGCTTTTTTTTAGATTATAAATTGTCGTAATTATGAGTGGGGGGTAGGATTACTCTGAATGGGATAAATGAATGAATGAAAAAAATGTTTTAAATTTTGCAAATGACAATGTACCTCTTTATCATCACAGATTTTTCTGTGGTAAGAATTTAAATTTTATCCAAAAATGGCGTTTCTTACAACAAACTGTTGTTTCTGTTGATATTTTAGTTACACATTTTAAGAATTGTAAACAGTTCTTAAAAAAAAACAAAAAAACAATTGGCACATTGCAAAAACTATTAGGTTGGTTATTTTGTGAATTAAAAACTCTGCTAATGACAACTTTTTTCTTTCTTCTATTTTGGTTGAAAATTTACAAATATATGGAAATATAGGTGCACAAACATTTAAGCAGGAAGAAGTAAAATCTATATGAAATAAAAATTATCTTTAACAAAACACACACACACACACACACATATATATATTTTGCATGTGTGTAAAAATTCAGATATAAAGATATATCTGTAAAGACAATATAAATAATAGAAAAGACAACAGGACAACTTTTCAATACTAATGCATTTCATTCCTTGAGAAACTGTTATTTACTTTTATTTACCTTGATAAAGTTCCTCAAGGAATGAAACGCATTAGTATTGAAAAGTTTTCTCTGTGTGTGTGTGTGTGCATATATATATATATATATATATATATATATAGAGAGAGAGAGAGAGAGAGAAAGAGAGAGACAAGTTCTGTCTGTCCAAGTTTTTATTAAGTTTTTCAAATATCCAACAAAGTTGTTTTATACAATCAGTAAACATTCCAAAGTTTTTTCTTTTTTAAATCTGAGTACTTTCAACTGTTGCTATAGTCATTGACAAGCAACAGCTGAAAGTACTTAGATTTACAAAACGAAAATGAAATGAACAACTTAGTTGCATATCTGAAAAACATAATAAAAAATTGGACGCACAGACCTTGATAATATTGTTCAACAAAACTTGTTTAAAAGTATTCTTGCTGTCTAAATACACTATATATATATATATATATATATATATATATATATATATATATATATATATAAATAAAGGGAAGATGTTATAGTTGTTCCAACAAGAGAAAAGTATATATATTTAAAAGAGAGTAACCACAAATGTTTTGGGTTGTAATGTGTATTTTTTTAAAAATATATTATGCTTTATTTTCCATAATTTTGCTACACATATTTCCAGTCTCATGACCTTCATCAGGCAAAGACTGGATATTTTTATGTATTATTAAAAGGAATTAATTTTTCTTATGTTTTTCGATGTTAAATATTCTTGATACTAGACATTCTCTTTTTTTGTGTGATAGTAACCCAAATGTCTTCCTTGATCTGGCCAGTTCAAGGAAGACATTACAACTGAAAACATTTGCAGTTTCTCTCTTCTTTTTAATATATATATATATATATATATTGTATTAAGGTAACTAGGTTAAATTTTTGATATAGTTCAGGTGAGTGTTATCAATATTTCTAGTACATTGTAAACCTGTGATGAGTATGATGAAAAATCTCAACTCTCACTAGAATAAATTGTTTAATGGGAAAATATATTCTGCATTTACATGAAAAACCAGTCTTTATTAAATATTCAAAATATGTTCAAACCTAAGATCAAAATGGCTAAGTATCTTAATATGTTAGATACTATAAGGTAACATCTGGAAAACAACGAATCAGAAACCCAGATAAAGTACATTTTGAGTAAGGGCTCAAAATCTCTACTTTGTAATTAAAAAAAAAACAACAAAAAAACTTCCTTCAGAAACTATTATTAAGAAGAAGCTTTGATGATGTGACTATCAAATTTCAGAGTCAAATAAATTCAATCATACTTATAGAGCTGATTATCTATGTTAAAAATCTGTAGATATTTACAAAATGAACACAGGTTCTATGGTTAAGATGTTTTTTTGCTTGTAGCATTAAGAGCTACAAAATTTATTTTTCATCAAGTTATATAGAAATATTCAATCTTTAGCCCTCTGCATTATTAATATTACTTCTCTTTCCACTGTTTTTTTTTTTCCAAGGCCTTTCAATTTCAGTATCCTTATTGTTAATTTAATTCAAAGTTGTTTCCTGTTGCCATGGCAGGATATGACAACACAATTATGAAATTCAAATTCAGAGATCAGAGTCATCTTCACTGGCAGGATAAACTTTTTGTACAGCAAATGAAGTCACATACAGTGTGATGAAAGTTAATATCAATTACTTTCCAAATATATTTGGCACTAATTTATTTGACTTGTCCACTTGTAAAAAAATAAATCTTTTTAAACAATTTTTGTGAATTAGCCTTCTTTAGACATTCCTGAAACCACAACATTAGTTAAAATCAAAATATATTGAATTTTTATCATTTTAAAAATGGGGGTTTCTGTTCATAATATGAATACTGTGTCAAATTGATCACTGACTTCTTAAAGAGTTATCTGAACTTTGTCTTTATTTACAAATACCAAGTTTACCAATGCCTACATCATTGATAACTGCATACTATTACAAATCAATAAAAAGCAGATCACTAGTATGCAGTTATCAATAATGTAGGCTCAAGTTTAAACTTGATATTTGTAAATAAAAACAAAGTACAGATAAATCTTTAAATTGGTGGGGATTGATTTGACGCTATATTTATATTAGGAAGATCCACCCCCACTTTAAATGATAAAAAAAAAAAAAAAAATCAATATTTTTTCTGATTATGACAAATGTGGGTAGAAGGAAGTCTAATCAATTCTAATCTACAAAAATTATCCACTCTCAAAATTCTTTTTTGTTTTTTAATGCAGACCAGTCAACTTAAATAGTTGCTTTTATTTAATTAGAAATTTCAAATTGCTTCTAGCACTAAAATGAAAACACTATATTTGGATCTTAACCTAGAGACCGTCACGGAGGAGTTAACACTGTCCTGCCAGAATAACAAAATCACAATTTTTAGTTTGACTTTTTGGCAGTAATTGGCCAACCTCTTAGAACTATACATATAAAACATCCTCATTTTTATTATGCTTTTTATTTATTTATTTATTTTTTAACAAGTGGACCAGTCAATTTAAATTGTTTCTTTTATTTAACTGGAAATTTCATATTGTTTCTAGCACTAAAATGAAAACATTATATTTGGATCTTAACCTAAAGACCATCATGGAGGAGTTAGCACTGTCCTGTCAGAATAACAAATACAAATGAACAAGTCCTTCTTCTATTGTTTCATTTTTCAGTTCCATCTTTTATTTGTCATATTTTAAGTGTGTAATGTAAAAGAATGAAAGATGTTTAAGCAACTCAGATTGGAGAACAAAAGATCCAGAGATAGAGATTCTAAAACTGTGAGTTTGTGCTCGTTTGTCATAGCAGTATAAACAATTGTGTAGAAAGATATTTGTGTAAGTAAAGGTTATGAGAAATAGCAGTAGTCATTGGCATTCATTACAAGGCTGTTTATTTTAAAATTTATCAATAAAAGATTACAATATCCATGCACAATTCTCAGGCCCAAATATACAAATTTTAAAGGTTGCATTTTTTAAATTACGTTTTTTTTTTTAGTATGTAACTATTATTTACATATAAATTCCTCCTTGTTTTGTAATTACAAAATTTTCAATTTTTGTTTCATTTTTTTATTTTTTTTTATTTTATTTATTTTTTTTTTACATATGTTTAATTTTATTGTTACTGAAATGTGTTTTCTTTTTTTAATCTTATATTTAAAATTTTAAAAATTAGAAATATAGTTCTTTGCTTCAGATACTTTATAGTTTCCATCTCTAATTCTCATTCACACAACAATTTCTTTATTGGAAGAATAATCAAATTTTAAAAAGCCTAAAATATTCCAGTTAAGACAATCAAAAAGCACATAATCTATTAAACGAACAAAATGATTGAAAATAAGATTAAAAAAAAAGGAGAGTAAAACAAATAATAGTTGAAAAATTATACCAGATTTTTTTTTTTTTGTGAGAAAAAGAGTTTTAAATCAAGGAAACGAGAAGAAAGACAATCCTGAGACAATGGAAACAGAAATTGCTTTTTTTTAAAAAAAAAAAAAAATATATATATATATATATATATATATATATATATATATATATTGTTTATATGTTAGTGTGATATAGATTAATTTTCTGTTTAAATTCTAAACACAAAAATAAGATTAAACACATTTTGCTATAGAGTATTTCTGATCTTCCTTTTTTTTAAAATCAATTTTCCAACTTCAAGTTAAGTCATTGCTTGCTGCATTATATTTGAAGACAATCAGCAAAATAGTTTATATTATTTCAATATACCTCTGAAATATTATTTCCATATTGTCCTTTTTTTTTTGTGTGTGTGTATATATATATATATATATATATCCTTTTTCAGTACTGTCCTGCAGAGAAAAAAGAATCAATATATATTAAAATCATTTTCTTTAAATTCTGAATTCATTACAGAATTAAAAGTAATTGTCAGTCATTTCCATTTCATTTTAAATATCTTTTTCTTTTTAAACAGAAATACAGTTTCATAAGCTTTCATTTTTCACCACAAAATCTTAAGTGTCATCTTAAAAAAAAAAATATGTTTATTTTATTTTTCTTTATTTTTTAAAATTTTTTAACCCCCATTTTTACTTTACATATCGGCTGTTGTCATGGAGACAAGAAGTGATCGACTGTTTTGATGAAGATGACAATGATGAAAGCAACATAAACAAAATACTGTCCCCAATCCATCAAGCTGTAAGCGCACATCTGAAAGAAGAACAGGGGAACAAATAAAAAATAAGAGGGTAAGATAGGAATTTGTTCACTCATTCATTCTTTTTTTCACTTTTCAACTCTTGGAGGTCTGCTGTTTGCAATTGCCAGACAATAAATGAACATGGCTTCAATGAAAGAAAATTCATGTTGTAGTAGTAGTAGTTGTAATAGTAGTAGTGGTGGTGGTAGTAAAGTTATGTAAAAAAAAAAAAAAGATCATGTTTTCAGTTATTTTGAGATTTAGCTGGTTGCCTGTGCAGGGTGTCTGCTACTGTACCCCAGATATCATACAGGGTTAGTAGAATCCTTGAGGAGGCCCATGAGTACACCAGCTTCTTTAATCTGCAAGAAACAGAAATAATTGTAATTTAATAAGGAGGAAAAATACAAAAACAGTATATGTGGTGCTACTAAAAAGTTTCAAAAACTCAAATAGGTTGCTTAATTTTTTTTTCCATCTGTTAAATTATCTAGAGTTTCCCATGTCTTGCAGGACATTTCAATCTCTTGATTTCACTCCACCAGGAAATAAAGAACCTTCTATTAAGTATTTTTTTCTTTAGAAAACTATATTATTCCTTCAGTACCTTTAGACTTTTGAGTAATACTTTGTATGTATGTTTGTGCATGCATGTGTGTACATAATAGGTAAAGAGGTAGTGTAGTTATGATATTTATGCTTCAAAGACAAGTTTTAACACTATCTGATTGTAGAATGATTATTTGGACCAGAAAGTGGAAGCACTATCTCCAATGTAGCAACTGTTCTAGGTTTGTCTTGGACAATAATAGTAAGGGCAAGCCATAAATATATGAATTCCAAACAGACATTATAGGCAAATGAAAACCAAATAATAGCATCACCAACAACTGGCAAAGAGAGTAATCATCCAATAAAAGGAACATTGGATCAAATCACATCCAAATTCAATGCTGACACTGTTCAACTCATCAGCCAACATATTTTACAGCATATACTAAATTGCATAAGGCTTAAACGTTTTGACCCTGAAAAATGTCTTGTCTATTTAAAACTGCCCTGGATTGGTGAGAATGGCATGATTTTTGTTAAGCAAACCATTATTTCACATTATTTTTCTGGTAACCCATGAGTAATGTTCCTGCCTTAGCTTATGTTGAAATCTGTTTGCAAGAATAGACTGCCTATCTTTATAAATAGTGTATCATAATGATAATCAGCCATTTAAAAAAAAAAAAAAAAAAGAAAGAAAAAAAAAATTTTTTTTTTGTTTAACCTTTTGGCAGTAATTGGTCAAACTTTTAGAGCTATACATATAAAACATCTTCATTTTCATTATGCTTTTCTTTTTTTTTTCTTTTTTTACAAGCAGACCAGTCAATTTAAATTCTTCCTTTTATGTAATTAGAAATTTTCAATTGCTTCCAGCACTAAAATAAAAACATATTTGGATCTTAACCTAGAGACCATCATGGAGGAGTTAGCACTGTCCTGTCAGAATAACAAATACAAATGAACAAGTCCTTCTTTTATTTGTCCTATTTTAAGTGTGAAATGTAAAAAAATTAAAGATGTTTAAGCAACTCAAGTTGAGAACAAAAGCTCCAGAGATAGAAATTGTAAAGTTGTGAGTTTGTGCTCGTTTGTCATAGCAGTGTAAACAATTGTGTAGAAAGATATTTGTGTTGAAATTTGTTTGCAAGGACAGACTGCTTATCTTCAAAATCAGTGTATCATAATGATAATTAGCCATTTAAACTTTTGGCAGTAATTTGCCAACCTTTTAGAGTTATACATATAAAACATCCTCATTTTCATTTTGCTTTTTAAGTGGAAAAGGAATATTTTTATAAACCCTACATTTTCTAATATACCCCCAAGTACACAGATGTTATTAATGTGTATATGATTTAAATAAGATTCCTTCCTACTTTTAATTTTTTTTTAAACAGAGTGCTTAAAAAAAAAAATCTATATAATTATTCTGTTTATATGGACACTGTCAGATTTCATTATGCAAGTCAGTATTTTCATAAAAAAAAGTTGGTGTTACGTTAACTTTCCCACAATTACTTTACACCTGCTGTATTGTGCCAGCACTCCCACATTTTTTAAAAACAACAAGAAGAAAAAGCTTAACCAGCATCATTGTAAAACCGATTTAGGATACAAAAAGGCCTCCAACCGACAGAAAAGAGTGTAGTATCTGTTCCGGCAGCCAGCCCACGGCTCCAGCCATCAGCATCATCTTGAGCTTGCCATTGGCCATGGCTCTTGTAATCTCCAGTAGGCCTCCAGCCATCCTCAATAGCATTAATGATATGCAATAAACTGATTTCAGAGCAACATTCTTCACTGACTACAAAACTGTCTCTTTCCAGACAATGCTCTTCTCACCCTCTACATGAGGGTACAAAGATATTTTTTGCCTAGTGCACTGTAACCTTATATTTGTTGACGTATTAGGTTGGTACAAAAATAATGTCGTTTTCTCACATATGTTACTTTTATATATGATTTCTCAATTAATTCATTGATATATATAGCCATGTTATATATCATTTTGAAGTTTGTTTTTTGCTCTATCGAATCGTGTTATTCGTTACCGTTCTCAATCTCTTCATTCATTTTTTTGCAGGCTTTTCGACAGCATGGACAAAATTCAAATCCGCACAATTTTCTTGTTCCAGTTCAAACTAGGCCGAAAAGCTGCCGAGACAGCTCGTGATATCAATGATGCGTTTGGCCCAGGAACCACTAACGAACGTGTGGCACAATGGTGGTTCAAGAAATTTCGCAATGGTGCTGAGAGCCTCGAAGATGAAGACGGTCGCGGCCGGCCGACTGCGGTTGATAACCAACATTTGAAAGCCTTAATTGAAGCCGATCCTCGCAAAACCACATGAGAAGTTGCTGTTGAACTTGAGGTCAACCACACAACAGTCGTTCACCATTTAAAGCAAATAGGGAAGTCAAAAAGTTGGATAAATAGGTGCTGCATGAATTGGACGATAATAAAAAAAAATCGTCGTTTTGAGGTGTCTTCTACGCTTCTTCTGCGCAACAAAAACGACCCATTTCTCGAGCAGATTGTGATGTGTGATGAGAAGTGGATCCTCTATAACAACCAGCGACGTTCGGCACAGTGGTTGGATGCCAGAGAAGCTCCACAACACTTCCTGAAGCCAAAATTGCACCAAAAAAAGGTTATGGTGACTGTTTGGTGGTCTGCGGCCGGTCTCATCCATCACAGCTTCTTGAATCCAGGCAAAACGATTACAGCGAAGAAGTACTGCCGACAAATTGACGAAATGCACCAGAAGCTCCAACGTATGTGCCTGAGATTGGTCAATATGAAGGGACCAATTCTCCTCCATGACAACGCTCGCCTGCATGTTGCTCAACTGACTCTGCAGAAGCTGAATGAATTGGGCTACGAGACTCTGCCTCATCCGCCATATTCACCGGACCTCTCGCTCACCGATTATCACTTTCTCAAGCATCTCGACAACTTCCTGCACAAAAAATGCTTCAAAAGCCGAGATGATGCCGAATCGGCCTTCAATGACTTCATCGCTTCCAGAACGCCGGATTTCTATGCTAATGGGATAAATAAACTTGTTTCTCGTTAACAAAAATGTGTCGATTCTAATGGTTCTTATTTCGATTAATAAAGTTTATTATGAAAGGAGTTATGATCTTTTGAAGTTGAACGTCAAAAAATGACATTATTTTTGCACCACCTTAATATTTTCTTTAATGAAAATAAACTTGGCAATATATATTTTTTTTTTACCAAAGTCTTTGTTTTGTTTGTTGTATTCTCTCATTCAATATCTGCTTGCAGGCCAATATACCACCCACAACACACCATATTTGACCAGTCTGTGATCCTTAACAGCCTGCCACTGAAATTTGGTCTGTATAGTGACTGATATAGTGTTCTGGTAGACACCACTAAAACAAGATGTGACCCAAGACTCATGATTACAGACAGACATCTGTAAGATGACATGCGTGACTTGGGGGTAAAGACAGCTTTTGCAACATCCATTGGCTTTTCAGGGTTGGAGAGAAGGCATGTAAAACAATTATGTATTTTGTTAGCTTTCTCTTTCTAGAAAATAAAACATTAAATTCTTCTTAGCAGTCTTTATTTGGGTAATTATCTACTTTTTTTTTTTTTTCAATCATTTCACCCCAAGCAAGGTGCTAATATCACTAAGACATACTGGGAGTAGAAGAGAATGAGAAGAGTTTAGTGAGGAGAAAGGACAATAAAAGAACAAGATTCAGGAAAACAGAAGATGGCGATTGACATTACATTTAAATCTTCAAAGATTGTTGGTGGCAGAAATCAGATATGACAGCAATATTTAATGCACAGACAAATGATAGATTTATAAATGTGCAAGATGGATTCTGATGAGAAAAGTTGTCTGGAATGACAGTGGACCAATCTTTTTAGCAACAGATCTAGCAATTGATTCAGTATAACCACTACACTTATAATGGTCAGATACTACCATGGCTACTAAACGCATTTGGTAACCCAACATTTGTAAACCATTCCAATAGATTATTATTAGAATGGTCATTATGTTTTCATGATCTAATTTCTGTTTGTGGAGGATGTGTCTGGTACTTAAACATAGCAATATCAGCACATTGTAGCAAGATACTTCTTAGTGCAATACTGTTAAAATGTTATAACTTGAAGAATAAAGCATTTTCATGTTCAATTTAAAATTTAATAATACTGTGGAATTAGTATTTGTGCTCATGCCCATTAATAATGATTCAATCTTTGTGTATTTGTCAAAAAAGTTGAAAAGAAAATCATATCAACTTTGAAATAACTAAAGAAATGAAAAGATTACTAAATGTTGCTTGAAATAATGATACTCTAATGTTCACATACCCATGTCAATAAATAAAACACAAGTGGCAGAAGTGGGTTATTATCTGCCCTTAAATACATAGTCATGTGATGCTAGAGTAGTCATGTAACATGCCAGTATAAAAGCATCACAAAATTCCAAAACACCGTCTTTCCTTGCAGACCTGCACAATGTAAACATCATGTGAACAGCAATTGTATTTCAGTAAATCACTTTCTCCATACATACATTCTACACATTCATTTTCATGCCAGTGGTACTAAAACATGGTCTCTATAGTCATACTTTGTTTTCATTGTCTTTTTCTTCTTCATATTTCCAGTTTCCTTTTTTGTACTTCTTTGAAAATGTTTATAATGTATTTTGTAATATGTAGTAATATATAAGTATTTTAGGGGTGATTAAAAATGCTCCACAAATATCTATGATACTTTTATTTTATAAAAAGAGAATTTTTATTAGCTATTTTTAAATGATCATTTATCATTTCATTTCTGTTCTTCTATTATGAAGATTTTTAAGTTTATTACCAAATAACATTTTTCCTAAACTCTAAGTATTTAACATGAGACTACTGCTGATTAGGAATTCATGCTAGTATATGGTCAAGAGCTGCACAGTCTTAACTTTACAGTCTTGATAGAGTCCAAAAGCATCTTATGCGCCCTTGTCGTTGACAAATTATTTTCCACCCTGCAACCAGTTTCCTCCAGATAAAATATTGTAAGCCTCTTGCTGCTATTTCACTATTTCCATGGAAAGTGTTTAGATGAACCGTATTCCTAAGTTCAACCAGTTCAGGCCTTCACAGCTAAGACCCACCATGTTATGCACACTGTAGTGAACCACCCTCATTCTCTTCATATTCCATTGGTGAGATGTAAGTTCCACTCAAGTAGCTTCTTCACACGGACTTTGTGGAACTGACTCCCAAACGGTTGCTTCCCCAATAACTAGAATCTTGACCTGTTCAAGTCTAGGGTCAACCATTGTCCTCCCCACATATCCTCATAAACTGTGCCTCTTAATCTGTAACTCAAGTGTCTCTTGGGCCTTGTATAGAATGAACAACATTGTAAAAAAAAAAACAGTACAGCTAAATTTTAAATGTAGTTGGAGTTTGTTTAATTACAGAGTAGTGATACTTTACATTTTATTACTAAAAGTTTTTGTAAACATGTATATTCAAAAATCATTTAACATAAGACTACAGATGATTAGGGATTAATAAATTTAATGTTAAAAATTATAATTGAATTAATGATAACTAAATGTAAAGAAAAATCTGGAAATATCTACAGATTGCTTAAAAGCTAGTTTTTTCTTTAATCTGTAGATATTTCTATATTTTGAAATTCTTATTTCCTGTATTTGTGCATAAATGAAAAAATCCTTTAAATAAAATATAAATCACTGAAGTAAAAATTAAAAAATATAATACAGAATAGAAACATAAATACTTTGTAAATTTTTAACTGTTTATCTGAATACCATTTGAGTATCTGTTTTGTGATTACCTGTCGAATATCTTCCAAGCAATCCTTCTTAGCCTGTCGTAGCAAGTCTGACTGTCCTCGCAACATCCGAACATTCCAAGCAAAATTTTCAATAGCCTTTTCAGAGATGAAAAGAAAAACAAGATTAAAAAGTAATATAAACAAAGTTTTAAATATAAACTCAGCAAAAGTAAACAAAATTAATAAAAAAAAAAAAAAAAAATCACTGAAATGGAATTTTCTACTTGCTGATACTTACTGGCTACTGCAAAAGATTTATAACCTTGGCTCAATTTAGACTTTTTGGTAATTTGGGAACTTTCAGCCTTGATGAGTTAAGGCTTTTATGAGACATGGATGGCTTATCCAGCTGATTATGATTATTTTACTTTTAAGGTAGACAAGCTTACTTTCTAATTATACTTGAAGTGTAAAAAAAGAACTAAAGTATTGCATTGAATTTAAATTATCTATTCATTTAAACAGAACATTTTTTAGACTTGTACTGCAAAATTTTCATTGAGTCTGTTTAAAAATAACGTTACAGTACTTCCTTGATTATCCAGACTACTTGGGATAGGGCTTGAAAAAATATTTTTAGATAATTCAATATTCTGGATAATTGAACACCTATGTGGTAATAAAATAAACACATCCCATTTCCCTTGTAACCATCCACTATAATGAAATAAACGTTTTCAGCGCTAAAGCTGAATTAGTCAAATAAAGCTTCATAAGCTTAGAGTTGTTGCTATATTACAACCTAAATTATTATTTATTATAATATTAAAGAATGAAGAAAAGTCATTTTCTGAAATAAATTATTCAACATTTATATCATCAAATAATATATCATATTTTATTTTTTTAAATGTTTTCTTCATGATTTATATATATATATATATATATATATATATATATAGAGAGAGAGAGAGAGGAGGAGGAGGAATGGTGGAGTAATGGTTTGCGGCTTGGATTGAGGAATCAGAGAGCTGAGTTTGAATTCCAGTTGAATCCATTACATCCACTTACGTGCTAATACACTTTGGAAAGGTATTAATCCTCTTCTTCTCCCTCCAACTATGGCTAAATAGCAGGACAGACTGGGTTCTATAGCCTCGGATGGCGAAGGATAACTCTGAATTCAAAACCTGCGGAGGGTCGTTTGGGGACCTTGTGGCACATAGTACACTAGGTCTCTGTATTCGGCCCTTCAGAAAGTGTGGATGAGCTGCACAAAACCTTTATCACTATAATCAAATCTCATGCGCTGGTTTTGGGCTGTTGATTCCTAGGAACTGATCTGCCTGACCCTCATACATCATATTCAACAGGAGAGTCAAGTAATATATATATATATATATATATATATATATATATATATATATATATATTACAATAGACTTCAAATGCTCTTTAGAGATTTTTCCATGACTGTCAATTTCTTGTTCAACTTTTATCAGGAGGTAAAGAAGAATAATTCTATTGTTTTTTGTATTATATATGTGTATTGTATTTTTTATATTTCATATTGAGTTCAATGTGTTTTATAAAGTTGACATATTTGACACAAGTTTTCTTATTGTTATATATATATATATATATATATATATAAATAATGTAAGTAATTCTATTACATTTACTTGTTTTTAAAAAGAAATATAGTCTATTAGTAATTAAGAGTAAAAATATTTTAAAATTGTAGTTAAATAAAACGTATTCTAGCACAAATGCACCTAAAAAGTATCTTTAAGTATAAAAGTAGGAAAAAAAAAATGCCGAAAAACTTGCCGTTAATAAAAAAAAAAACCCAGACGACATGCATTTAACAGATGTCAGAATTCATTGGAAAATACACCCCTACCCTCCCTAAACTTCATCTCTTTTTCGAACGTTAATAAAAATGAAAATGCTACCACCCCTGTCTGAATGATTGGATTTCTCTGTATCCTTGGAAACAGTAAATTATGAATTTATATGTTCATTTAAAACTCAGTAAATTTACAAATAAGTTATTCCAATATTTGCTTGAAGATGAAATGGAACTAATGCTTTTAATTTAATTATATAATTAAATTTAAAGTTTTTAGCTTCCATTTTTGAAACATGGTTATTATTGTGTAGCGAAAAAAAACATATTTTCAATCAGTTAATTTATAATATTTATGCTCTGTAAATTTACATTGAGCACTGTTTTGTAAAAATAAAAAAATATCAATAAGAACTGGATTATATATCTTACTGTTCTTTCTTTTTATATATATATATATATATATATATATATATATATATATATATACATACATACATACATATACATATGCAGAGGATGTGATGGGTAAATTGTCAACATTTTACATGTTTAATTTTGTACATGCATAATATAGTAGATTCAGATGGGCACCATCTCTGAAAAAAAGAGATGTCAGTGTTACTTCATATTTGCATAACTTAGACAAAATTTATCCATTGCACCCTGTAGGCTATGTTATAATATGATTTGGTCATTAATGCCCTTCCCATGTCTTACCATTATACTACTTGAATCATTTGCAGCACAGTCAATCTCCAATTATTATGACTGGCTCTTGTCATTGAATCAAAACTACCTGATGTTTAGACACTGCACTGTGCTGCACTTAGAACAGTTTTTCAGGAAAATAGATTTTTCAAGTTTACTAGCTGTTATCACATTTTCCAGTATTGATAGGAGCTTCCTTTCTTGCTGTATGTTTGAAATAGTGTGGAGTGTTAACATCTTGATTATGTCATTTTAGTTGTTGCTGCTGCTGCTGCTGTTGAAAGTCCTAAAGTGATGATGTTTCTACTATTCAGTACAGGTGTTTGGGATTTTGTAGTGCTAGTCCATGAAGTTCAAAGTAAGGTCCTCTCTAAGACTGGATTCATTTGGTCAAAACAACTTTTAATCACTGATCAAAAAAAAAAACGATTATATATAACTGACATTTTAGAGGTTTGATGAAGCTATTTAAGAATATGACGAGTTTTTAGGTTAATGTTTTTAGTTTGCATTCATGTAATGGAGAAAAAAGACATTTGTGTTTATATTTAATAGAAGTAAAAAGATTTTTTTGTCTTTTGATGGGTAGTTTAAATGTCACATGGTGAATAAAATTCAATTTAAATGTCACATGTAGAATAAAAAGAAATTAACCAGGTATTATTTTCAAGATGGTGACAGCCTGTGCACTTGTCTGAATTTATTGAAATATTTGTTAATGTCTGATTTTATACACACCTTTGTAGTTTTCTTGCCCTTTAGTCCAGACTGTATGCATAAATTATCAAGGTCATCATGCCACTGAAGACCCATTGTTTGGCAGTTATTCAACTGAAACAACAACAAAGCCACAAGGTTTTAACAGTTTTATAGATTTGTAAAATTATATAACAATAAAAGCACATTCAATTTGTCACTGCTTCCATGGAAAACAAATTATATTAGAATTTTAAAAAAAATCAAGACCCCTATTTGTGAGCAAATAAGACCCTAGTTTTACTAGAACTTTTCCTTCTATTTTCTTAAACTGTTACCCAAAAATATAGTGATGTTTTCTTATTTGCAGTGTTAGTGTTATCTGTGATGAACCCCAGAAATAAATACTTCATAAGTTTTACTTCAAATTGTCCTAAAGTACAATAATAGTGACAGTAGAAAATTGGACATGCTAAAGAGAAACTGTAAAATGTTTCCTTTAAGTGAACTTCAGAAAAAAAATCATATGCTAAGGTTACCAAGATCTGCAGTAGGTACCACCAAAGAATCGCAACATCTAAGGTTTAAAATGAATTTTTAAAAATGAAAAATCTTTCTTGAAGCTTTTATTATAAGTTAATAGATTAAATTTGATATTTTCAATAAGTGAAATATATTTCAGAGCCAATTTAAACTGCATAGGAGTTTTTTGTTTTTTTTTAAATCACAAAAAAATAAGTGATTTTAGCCATTTGTCAAGTACAATGTAATTTTCTATAATAAAAAAAAACCTTTAAAAATAATATTTTAAATGTCCTAAAAAGGATAAAAAATATAATTTAGTAATTAAAAAATCATTTGGTCTTTCCTCATAATAATAACAAAGATTTTGATGATAAAACTTAGTTTTTATTAAGTTTAGGACATTTTTTCATCATGTATGCCCATTTTTAGCAAATCTGTGGAGGTACCTAATAGTAAGAATGAATCATCTGACATAACTTATTACAGTATATTGTTATAATAATTTTTATTTATGTTAATCTATTAATGTGCCTATTTATGACATAAAATTAATTGAAAAATTAAAAACAGTGGAAGTAAAAAATGGTGCTGGGGGAAGCTGAGAGGGAAAAATAATGAAACGAAAAGGAGGGTAAGGTGAGGAGGAAGGCTGAAAGAAAAAAATGGGTGGAATGGTGAGAGGGGAAAAATGGTGATGGAGAAGGTTAAAAGAAAAAGAAGGTGAAGGGGAAAAATGCTGAAAGAAAAAAGTAAAAGTGAGAAAAGTGAGGGGGGGAGAGATGAAAGGAAAAAGGTACAAAGAAAAGGTGAATGAAAAAGGTGAGAGGAAAAAATGTGAAAGGAAAATAAAAGATGAAAGGAGGAAAAAAGGAGTGAATAAAAGTTGAGGGGAGAAGAAAGAATGAAAGGGAAGAAAAGTCCATTTTCATTAAACTCTCAGATTGTATTCTAATTTGTTGCATATGCAAAAAAATTTAGAAACCTTCACAATAATTTCATCCGCATTTTCCACTAGGGTCCGGCAGTTAGTCACCAACTGAAAGATAAAAAAAGAAAATAAAGTTATCTATACGTTAGAGTGAGAATCTATGTGTGTGTTCATGATCAACCTAGCTATCCAGCTTTTTGCATAAATAGTCACAGTTCATCAAGTAATAACATTAGCTACATGAGGGCATTAAAGAGTATAGCATGTAATTTCTAACCAAATGAAGTGAGATATTGAATTTTCTATGAAGTACATAAATATTTTTGGTTTTATCACACAAATAGTAAGGTAAATAATGTAAAATCTAACTTCCAAGGTTACTGGGAACAGAATCAGTGCGTGGTCTTTATACTTTGTATTGTAGCCAAACAATTCCATTTTTGGAGGTAAACTGCCACAAGGAGGCAACTTGGGCAGAAAAAAATAAACAGGATATGTGATACTTGACATTGAAGCTCAACAGAAGTCAATAAATAACTTAAAAAAAAATTAAAATTAAAGTGATAAAAAGATCAATATTTTTGTTTGTAAAACATTGCTCATGTCTGAAAAACATTTTCAGGAAATTCTAAAATGTTCAGGATTAAAATTAATTTTTTTTCTGCTGTTTTAAACCATATCTTCCTGAGATCATTTTAAACTGACACCTATTTTTTTCATATTATAAACTAAAATTTTGGAAAGTTAAAATTTCAGTGAAATATGTTGAAAAATTTTAAAATTTTCATCCAAAATCACAAAAATACAAACTTTAAGCAAAATTGTCATCTCTGGTAGAAAAAAAACAAGGCATCAGACAATAGGTAGCTATGAATTAAATGTATAGAATGGCTCAAAAGTACAAAAACTACAAGTGGTTATGTGAGTGAAGCATACTTGCTTCAAAAAATGATGCATTTAAAGGAATAAACTCAAAGCTGTTGCAATAAATTCCTGGGGTGGCTTAACTGCACAAGTCAACTGACACAATTCCAGACACTTCAGAGGATGTATAACTGAGTTTATCAACTCTCTTGAGCTGACTGCTGTTCCCTAGAAATGGTTTCAACCCCCAAAACTTGTAATGCTCATCATGCTTCTCAGAAAACTCAAACTGCCAAAGTCGTGCAATGGAATTTGCCTAGTTGCCAAACAGCAGCTTCTACATTTCATCACAATAACTATCTGAATTGGAGTAGAAAAAAGAGGATGTATTCATTCCCAGGACTCTCATAATTTCAACTGATTTGCCATATGATTTGAAGTGACTTTAAATTCCAGTAAGACTCAGTTTTGACATGACTATCAAGAAGTCACAAGGACAAACAAGACTCAACCTGACTTCTTGCTTTTCCTAAGATTTTATTGGGTGAAACACTAATGATTATTACTAAAAAATGGTGCAGCCACTTATATCGGAGAGTGCCAGTCTACTAGGGTGGTTAGCTAATCCCCATTGCAGATGCCTTTTCAGGCACGTTTGTGTTTGTTCAACAAGCACAGAGCCCACCTGTGGTTTATACTGCAATGATGCTGAGTGAACCTTAGTTACAGTTTCTGGAAGAGAGCACATTATCTGGCATGATCAACAGTTTGAACAAGACTCTTTCCAAACATTTACGTAAACTGGGATCACCTTCTTCAGACTGATAACAGCAAGAAGTCACCTTCCTGACAAATCAATCATGCTGAAATTCATTCCTGGGTTTAATGGTCAGAAAGCAAACATTCTAATCACTCTTAACCACTAATGATTATATATTCAGAATAACTGACAACCTAAAGTACTACTTCATTTGTTTGGGACATCAGAATATTATTTCCATAAAAGTTACTTTTCCATGTGCAAATCATTTTTTTTAATTTATGCCAGGCCAAAAGAAATATTTCCTCCCATTTTATTTGAAGTTATCTTTATATTAAAACAAGCATATTCATATATTTTTGTCTGTAACAATCTGTAACATTTTCCTGTACTAGAATTATCTCCATTGTACTAGCAACAAAAGGAGGCAGTGTCTTTGTTATAACAATGGTTGGCTGTACAAAGATTTCCATGAAGTTTAGGCGGGGGGGGGGGAACTGACTCCACAAAATAGTAGAGTACAACAATAGTAACTGGAAAAGATATATTTAAAGACTCATGTAAGAACCTAATAATAGTAAAGCTTTAAAATATCAATTTCATATATGCAGTCACTATTCATAGTATGAGTAAAATAGTATATTGAACAAAGAATACTTACCAGTATGTGCCATAAAAACTGATATTAAATATCAGGGTGTTCAAAAAGTGATTATATATATTTTACCACTATGAATTCTGAGTCAACCAATCAAAGCAGAACCGAGGTTGAAGGGTCTTGAATTAGTTTATCTTCTCTTCTATCCGACAGTGTGTTGTTTATAGTGCATTTAAGAGTTTAACCACATAGAGGATTATAACTTTAAAATGCCACATATTTACCACTGCTTACTGTATGAATTCCCAAAAGGTAGTTGCAAAAATAGAATTTGGGTTCTTCATGAGCTTTCACTTGAGAAATAAACACAGTGATCTGCTATCTGCAGGTGCCTTTTAACCAGGAATGCCAACTTTTGCAGTGCATTGTTACAGGTGATGAAAAATGGGTTTTGCATGTCAACAAAATGAGAAACCAGTGGCAACACCAAAGCCAAAACTCCATCAACACAAGTTTTGACTTTGTGTTTGGTGGAATCTGAAAGGTGTCATCCATTACAAGCTTGTGCGACATAAGACCTTTTTTGCCAACATTTTGATCAGGTAAACAAAGTATTATGTTGAAAATGTCCTGCTTTGATAAACAGAAATGATGTATTGTAGAGTAATTGGCCATGTTTAAATGGAATTGGCAGGAATGCCCAACAAACAGAAAATTTGCAATAAACAATAACAAGAGAAAGAAAAGAAATAATATGAAGCAAGCAAACAATATATGCAAGACAAAGCAACAGTAAGAAAGCAAAAAGTTCACAAACTAAGAATGGTATTAACACACAAAAACAGATACAGACAAGTGATCATGGTGTCCTGGCTCCAAGACAAGAACAGAACAGAACTAAGTTAGATGAGACTGGGAAGTGGCCTATCTTATTGGTCAGGCATGCATTTTTGTGTTTTGCGTATAAATTGGGGGGGGGGACTATATTGCAGTTATTCCCATGCTGATTGGAAGCAACAATTTTTCCACACTTATATTTTTTGGGGGGGTTGGGGGGACAGATTTCTTTAAATTAAATTTAAAACCAAAAATTTTCCTTCCTGTTGGACTGCAGTTGTTGAAAATGAAAGTGATTACATTCTTGGTAAATAATATTTAAATAAATATAACTTACAATTTGTTTTATATCCTTTCGAATAAAACATAATTACTTTCCAAACACTCTCATACATCCAACAAAACAGGGTGCGATGAGTAAATTGTCGCTATTTTATATTTTTAATTTCATGCATGCACATTGTTTGTCTTTGATTTTCTCAATTGCACAGTATTGTAGGGTAAGTTTGGCACTATCTGTGACAAAAAGAGCACCATAATGTACTCACTCCACCAGAATTTTGGAAATGGCATTCTGTACTGCTTGGCATTCACACCAATGCAAACATTTCAGAGTGTTTGGGTGTCAATCTGATGACAATGCAGAAGATTTGAAAAGAGATAGATGAGTCTAATGGTGCTTATAAAGGTGTTTGGAGTGATTACTAGTGATGGCGATGTTATGACTTTATTCATCTTCCTACAGGGCATCAGACTCAACACAGAGACCTACATCAAGTGCCTTGAGAAGATAGTGCTACCCTGGGTTAAAAGGGTGGCTACTGGAAGACCCTATTTCTGGCAACAGGACTCTGCACCATGCCACACAAGCAGGAAAGCCTAGTCATGGCTGTCAGGCAATTTCTGCAACCACATCACCCCTTACATTTGGCCACCTAACTCCCCAGGCTGCAACCCTCTTGATTATTATGTGTGGAGTGCAGTCGAGTGAAAGACCAACAAAACTCCTTGTAACACTAAAGATGAACTGAAGGTAAGGATTATGGCAGTATTCACCAACTTAAGGACACTGTCCAGAAGAGTTGCAGGAGATAGTGAAGTTGTCTGGAGGCTATGGTTGAAGTCAATGGCAATTTTATTTAATAGGTTTACTCTTTAGTATTTCAAGATGTAATTTTGGTAAGTATAATTTGTTAAAATGAGATGTCAGTGTTATTTTCATTTTGTGTAATTTAGATGACAATTTATCCATTGCACCGTGTATATGGTATATAGCAATAAATATTCTTTATTTCAAGTAGAGAAATAAAATTGATGGAATTGTATTTTTGTATTGATCTTCATGCTAAAATACTAATAGAAAAATGACTTACATCATTAAAGGAGTACATGGCTTTTTTGACCAGATCTGGTAGTAGAAACTGTGATCCTCGATATTCTAAATGTGGATACTGAAAATAAACCAAGTGAGAATTTCCACTGAAGACAAATAAGTACAGAAAAAAAATTTTAACATGTCTGCTGCTGTAGACATACATCTTTATGAATCCTGCTGTCAACATAATACATACACATTTTCAAGACACCTTGAAATGTTGGTCTTTGGAGATTGTATTATGAACTTTCAAGTGCTTAGTGCTATTTTCAAATCAGCATCAACATATAGTTGCATACAATACAGGTGATTTTGTGATGTATTTTTATTATATTATGTGAGGAGAGTGCCATTTAGTTTAGTCTGTACTGCAGAGTATCTGATTGAGACCAAAATGGCAGCACTCATAATAAAAATCACAGTCAGCATCTTTCTAGTCATATATTTTTCAGTAAATGGTAATTTCCTATTTTACCTCCAAACGGCCAGTACAATAAACTTTGAACAACAAAGTATTTCTCATCAATATAACTACATGATTGTATATGTTTGTATTACATAAGTTCAGTTTAACAATTTAAAACTATAGTTAAGCTTGCAGACAGAACATTTTAAATTCTCTGATTATGCTAAAGAAATGTTTTAAAACCAATTTAGATGAGAAATTCATACACACACACATATATATATATATATGTATGTATGTATTGAAAGGATTTTTATCTGACATTATTTCTTATTACTATAAACATTATTTCTATTTTTTTTTATTTTGCTAAATGGTGAAATTAATGACAACCGACCTAAATTGAGAAGTACTACTAAAGAAAAATTGTGTCTCCAAAACTGAAGCTAGCAGATACAGATTTGCAGAAATCCCAATGAGAAATATGCTTTCCTTAACTTGATAATTTAAACCTTGCTCTGTCAGGCTGGTCTCTATGATCAAACTGGTAGGGCACAAAAAATGGGTTCCCTAATGGATAAAAAGTGATACAAGTTTGAATCCTATTGGAGACGCAATTTTTCTTTAGTCAGACCTCTCAATTTATTCTGGAACTCAAACATGTATACCCACAAAAAAATAACATTTATAGTAATAAGAAATATATATATATATATATATATATATATATATATATATGTGTGTGTGTGTGTGTATGTATGTGTATGTGTGCGTGCGTGCATGTAAAAACAATAAGAATTAATTTAAAAATGTCTAAATTCCAGTTTTCATTGCTTCTAATAGAAATCAAAAGTTCTTCCAAATATTCCCTATCTTTTAACTTATTAGTGCCCACCGTAAAAACTGTTCTTAATTATAAGTATTAAAATAAAAGTTTTGTATTATTATAGGTTTCTAAAACAAATCCAGTATTACAGCTTTATGAAAATCCAGTATTAATTATAGGTTTCTATCTATAACCCATTAATATGCATCATTCAATTTTTCAGAATGTGATCATTATTGTGTGAAAGCAAGTTTTGGTCACAGCATCATTTTGCAGAGGACAAAATGAAGTTCAGGCATGAATTTCAAAAAAGGGACATCATACAATTAACATCATTTGGCACTGAACATGTAAAAAAAAAATCTTTTTGTATCTTTTTACACTTACCGTGCCTTTGAGAGTCATGCTGAATTGATCACCACTAGAATTGACAACACGGGAAGCCAAAAGTCGAACACCCTGTTTAATATTGGCAATGGGTTGAAGGCCACAAATATCTTTGAAAGAAATCAAGGCATCATGTACATTATCTCGAAGTTCAAGTCCTTCTTTTAGTGGTGTCACTGCATTCTGAAATAAAATAGAAACATGTATTTATATGAATCCTTCCTTTCAGTTGAAGCATTAACAGTTTTTCAGTTTCTACCATAATGGAAATATCGCCATGAAAAAAATTTAAATTTGAAGTAATTGATGCTTTTCATCTGGAATCAAATACATTGCTTATAAAATGAAAATTAAATACATCACTTATTAGAACCTACATAGCAAGGCATCATAATAAAAATGTAAAAAAAAGCAATGTTCTTTTAGTTTGTTTTATGGTATATTAACTTTCAAGTTATTTAATGCTGAATTCTGTTGTTTGTGATAGGTAGACATAGGTCTAGTTTGCATGAGAATCAGAAAGATAGACATATGTGCAACAAACAGGTGGCCCCTATTTTGTGGAGAGGTTATCCCACTGCATAGCAATACAGTCCACTTCAAACCAACCCCAGGTATAATACCAATATTTGTTTTTTATACTAATGCTCACCCAATACGAAATCCAAGAGCCACTCAAGCTAGAGTGTTAATATGTGGTGTTGTATGAGCATAAGAAAGTGCAAGAAGTGAGGTTTAAGGGGCTATGCAGAAACAATAATGGTTAATTATAGCCTTGAAGAGGGCAAGATTATAGTGACCAGGAAAACATCTTGCTAGGAGTCCGTTCCACAAAGGAACAGTCCTTGGGAAGAAATTGTCAGAATGGAACTGGTTCTTATATGTAATTTTTTTTAAACACCAATATTTGCCCAATACAAGGCCCAAGAGACACTCAAGGTAGCTGGTTACTTTGTGGTGACTAAGTGTAAGAAAGGACAAGAGGTGAGGTTCAAGGGATTATGCAGGAAAGATAACGCCGATGTATTGAAAAAAGAAAAGTTTCACTTTTGTCTTTATTCCTATTGTCTTTTTACAGATATATGTTATTTATATCTGAATTTTGCACATACATACACAGATTAGCTTTATAATGCATCAGGACTGTTTTGGAGTTCCGGGTTCCTGGTCACAGAGCTCAAGGTAGACCTAGGAAGACATGGAAGGACTGCATTTGGAAGGATGTGCAGGGAGTGCAGCCTTGCTCATATTAGACCACTTGACAGAGATGCTTGGAAAAGAAGGAGTGAGAGCTTGCCAACTGCTGCCTACCTCAGTCACTGGGAAACCTGCAGCAGTATAATCAAAGCTATGGATCTTGACTTGGCTTCACACAAGCACACACACACACATATATATAAGATTACTTAATTTTACATTATTTTCCCTGACTTTGAAGTTTCTTGGTAATGTCTATTATTTAAGGGGTTCTGTTTTTTAAATGATATTTCCAATTTTTTCAATTTGTTCCATGTCTTTTTCAATCCATTTTGTGCGTGTTCTTGAATTTAACATTCTATAACATGTGTATGGTCATGAATTTTTGCTTTTGTTTATGCCTTCATTTTTTCAGTTGTAAAATTTTCTTTGAAATTAAATTTTTTTTATGGTTTATATTGAAGTTATGTTATATTATTAATTAAATTGTAATATTTGTTAATTTGTATTATTAATTAAATTATAATATTTTATTTGATTTTTTTATGTTATATTATTATTAAAGTAGCAAAGTAAATATTTGTTATATGTTGGCATTGACCTAGTGTCACATTTTTCTTATTTAACTTGCTTATTAAAAGTTAATATTGATAATTTTTCTTCTAAAGGCTGTCTACAATTCCTATGGGTAATATTATATGGTGGTACTTTTTTTATAATTTCCAATTTAACTTTTTTTTTTTTAACATGGCAGTGCCAACAGGATACAATAGTACAGTTCCTGATAATAGCAAAACTGAAAGCTATAACAAAAACACATTTCATTATAAATAGATTCATATAGGACAGTTATAAAATAAATTACTACCTTAAAAGTTTCATCTATACACTTTATTCCTGTATTCTTCACAGATATTGATTCTCCTTTGCGAGTCCGATTTCTTTTGAGGCCCCTCTTGTTTCCCTTCTGTAAAACAACATAAAACCATTAGAATAAAAAATACTAACAGACTACAAAGAATTATGAAAAATGTAATAAAGTTTATACAGGCAACTCTGATTGCCAAAAGATGGTGTCTGACTTTTGTGGTTGTGTTGTCATGTCCTGCTATGGCAACAGCAAAAATGACCTAGATTGTAATTAAGAACTAGTCTACTGAAATTGAGGGGTTTGCCATATGCAATGGAAAGTGAAGAAATACTTGTGAATAATACAATGTATTTTAACAAGTATATATAGAGGTACACTATAGAATAAAGTCAAAATAATAAAGTGAATAGCAACAGAGAAAATAAGATGATTGAAGGAACCAGAACACATGATCATTTGATTAGCAGGCTAAGCATATAGGAGCAAAAAAGTCTTCTATAGCTACGAGGTTCCAAAAACATGACCGTAAAGGGCTGGTGAAATTCACTCAGTTCATTGGAAGCTCACAAATCTAATGAAAAAGCAAAGAGAGGTCAATTCTAAGAACTTGTAGATGGAAGCATGAAATGTGATGTGTATGGGAGAGTAAGTATATGCCTCCAGCAAAAAATAGGATTTATCATTCCAAAATATAACTGGGGAAGGCAAGAGTATAATGACTGAAACATTGTGTTAAAAAAAAAAAAAATAAAGAAATTCATCTAAATGAACTTAACTCCATTAACTGTAGTGAGTCCTGATAAAAATAAAATATATAAACAAAAAAGAAAAAGAAAGGAATGCCAGAAAACAAAATTGACACAAACAGACTTTTTGATGTTCACATCAAATTCTCAAGCCTATTCAAAAGGATAAAACCTGACACCTCAGCTGGGATCAGAATATCACTAGAAGAGAGAACAAAAGGATGCAGCTATGTGTGAAGAAGCAGTCAAGAGGTCATCTGCTACTGACATTTCTGACATGTTAAGAGCTGAGAAAACACAGCAGATTGACAGTGACCTAGTTTCTGAGATGACTACTATCCCTACCATGGTCTTACTTCTAAACGAACACTAACAGACATTTCTCCAGACTGCTACCAATATCTGCCTTATTAACAAACTTTTTGCTATGCTGAATACGAAAGTACTTACTCTTCACTCTAAAGAAAATAAATAAAAAATATTATTTATTTTAACCTTTGAGTCAGTTTGTTTTATTCCCAAAGTTTTCAATAAAATATTCTATCACACTGGCAACATTCTGAGATGAACCCATATGCCGCAATACTGTAATATTCAATATGCATGTGCAGGGAATTGTTATCTGCCATCAAATACAGTACATGACACTTACTGTAATTTACTCTTTATAGCTGAATTGTGTTTATCCTTTAAAACTAATACATAAAACAAAATGTTAGAATTTACCAATTGTGAAATTATTATTATGAGGGTGGGCTGAAAGGTTTACAGGCTGACTATGAAGGGTTGATGTGAGAGCTGTGAAATCTTGTATGCATTAATTTCAACTCTTCTTATTAATAAATGCATTGTTTCTTTCCAGGTGAACTAATACCTGACTGCCCAAAGAAGATTTCAAAAGGAACTAGTAGCAACTTCTCTTGAAAATGAACAAAATTTGGCATTGTGGTGTTATCAAGTCCCTGCAGTAAAAAGGTTTAGCTCCCAAGGACATTCATGCTAACATTGTTGCTACATTAGCTTCCTCTATCAACAGTGTAAAAGTGAATAGATGAATTTAGGAGAGGGAAGGAAAGTCTTGAAGATGATCCAAGGCCTGGACATCCTGAAACTGCCAAGAAAACATTGATAGAGTGCACCACATGGTGATAGATGACAGGCAATTGATTTAAATCAAATAGCCAATACTATTAGCATATCCTGTGAGAAAGTTCAGACTGTTTTACACAATAAATTTGGTTTTAAGATGGTTTCTACTTGATGAATTCCATGTCTTCTGGCACCTGATCAATAATGCACCAGTCAGATCACATGCTGGGAAAATTTAACATAAATAATGTCAGATGCAGCTGGTTTCCTTAAACATTTCTTAACCCAGAATGAATGTTGAATTCATCATTTTGAGCCAGAGCCAAAGCAACAATCCATGCAGTAAAAACACCTTCCACACCTGCCTCAAAGAAGGCCAAGGTTGTTCCATTTGTAGGGAAAATGACAGCCTCAACTTTTCTGAATGCAAAAGGTATTATGTTCATTGACTATCTTCAAAAGAGCCACAAGATCAATAATGAGTATTATGGCAACTTGCTGAAGGAGTAACTAAAAACTAAACCCCCAAGAGAACTGATGATAGGGGTCTTGTTTTATCAGGACAATGCTCCAGCAGACAAATCCTTGGTTTCAATGGCTGCTGTGTATGACTGTAGCTTTGAACTGGCTGATCTCCTCCCACCTATTCTCCTTATTTGGCCCCATCTGACTATCATCTGTTCCTCAATATGAAAAAACACTTGGCTGGGAACTAGTATCAACAGTGGTGATGATGATGTCATATCTGCTGTTAATGACTTCTTTGACCAACGGAATGAATGCTTCTTCACCAATGGGATCCAAGTACTGCAATACCAATGGAAGAAGTGTGTGGACTGCAAGGGAGATTATATCTATAATTCTCAAAATGTGTGTGTGTGTGTGTGATCAGATGTTGCTTATGCATTTCCACAGTTTTTATTTGATATCAATGAAATTTTTTTGTTTGATAGATAATTCTTCAGTGTCAGTTTTGAGTCCAAATTGGCTGGAAAAATTACAACCTTGAAGGTGAAAAATAAAAAAAAAAACTGATTTTTTACACTTTGCAAAAAAAATCAAAGGCAAAATTTAATGTCTGTAAAAAACAGCATACAATCAATTTAGAGAGTTGAAATCTAATGCAAAAGACTATTAGAATTATGAAAAAATATATTATAAATAAAAATTATTGTATATTATTATGACAGTCCATGGAAGATGTTCCTTCCTTGCAAGATTGAGAATGCAAAAACGGCCCTTTTCAGCCCCTCCCCCATTGAAATTGTTAACCCCCCACTTGAGGATGTGCCTAAGTTGCATCCAATTGTTGTTACTAATATTTATTTTTGGGTGGGGTGACTTTAAACTTAAACTGCTCCAATTGAACAGCAGAAATTCCCAGTAATGAAACATCTGGTCAAAGATGGGTTATACTGCTAGTGGAAAAATAAACCTCATTTGGTTACATTCCATGAGAATATCTTGGTCAACTTATAAACTTTTCAGTTGACCCTCATATGTATGACATTTTTAAAAAAAAATTATATTATCTCTGTGCAGCAATAGTGGTTACAATTCATAGACTATTATGGATCCATGCTTACAAAACTACCAACACATTTAAGTTCTATAGCTGTCCATTTTCAGATCACCCTCTAAGTATAATGCCAATGTATTAGATGACAACAAATATGGTGCATGTAGAGTGAAATACAATTGGATGAAAATACATATAAAATAAAAAGAAAACAAAAGAAATCATAATAATTTAAAAATGAGATAGAAATGATAACTTACACCACCACCACGTCTGTTGGTGATTGCAATGTGAACAAATAACGTACTATTCTCAAGAAGTTCTCCTGTGTTGGATAAAAGTCTTATATGCCTGTAACCTGAAAAGTAGATATAGAAATATATATCAACATATATAACAGAAATCAAGAACAAAAATTAATGGTAAGTTTATGTTGGGTTCCTTTAATCCTTTTCAAACTAGATAGCCAGATCTGACTTGCCCAACATGTGTATTTGTCTACAATTAATCCAATAATACAAATTGTGTGTAGAGGTGTATATGCTATTGAATCAATCCAAGAATTATAACAACTTTTATGTAGCAGAAGCATGCTTCAAATTTAGTGATATATTTTGTAGATCTTGCTAAAGGTACAAAAGAAGAATGGACATAGTTAAAATAGGACAAAAAAAGAAAACAACTATGACAGTTTGATATGAAAAGAGAAGATAATAATAATAGTAAAAGAAAATAAGTGAAGAAGCTGATTATCGCTAATCACAACTCGCTTAAGGAAAGTAAAATTTAAAAAATAAAATAAAAATGCAAACACACATGTATTAGTAATGTATTGAGATGAGTATATTTTTATAAACAAATCACATGTTTTTTTTCTTATTATTTTTTTCTTATTTCATATTAAGCCCACTATAGTTGTTTCCCCTTTTAATTATGTCTTCTTTTTTCAATAATTTTATATCTCTAGTAATATCTATAATTAGATATATATATCTTGTGTTTTTTTACCAATGAATAATTGAATTTTCATATAATGATAATCAGATATGAATCTGTGAATATCCCAAATTCCTTGCAGCCATTCATGCCTTTGGTGGTGAATTTGAAGCAGAAAAAAAAAGATGAATTTAATTCCAATGATGGCACAGTCTTGGAATTTGACAGCACTGGTAAGAGGCTTAGTGTATGTACTTTTAATGGCAATATTTATTGTTATACTTACAATATATTTTACATTTTTTGGCATTCAATTTTTCTGGAAATGACTAAGGCTAGATATTCATGAATAAAAAATATCCCTGAGCATAATCCTATCAGAAAATATAAAGGTTAACTTGTTTTAAATCATCAAGAAATTATCTTAAAAGTTGTAAAATTTAGAAATTCAAGCTGGTATCAGTTGAATTTTGCAAGTGCCATATTTAGTCTTTTCTAGAACTGTTATTACACTTCCATCTTTTATATGGTGGTGGGGGGCATGAGGTGTTAAGAAGATGGAATTGGTAAGCAGAGTTCAAATTCTAGTTAAGACAGTCTGTTTCATTTTGGACTAATGAGTTTGAGAGAGCCCCAGATCCATCTGTTCTCCCTCCAGCTATAGGTCAATTAGCAGGGCAAACTAGGCTCTCTAGCCTTGGTTCGCAACCAGTATATGAGAAGGGCAACACTGAATTCAAAACTGTAGAGAACGTAATTGGAAACTACTGTAGTTTCTTTTTCAAGAACAATCATGACAATACACAGTTTACAGATATCAAAGAAAAGGAAACTGAGAAGAGCCAACATTATTTGTACCCTAAAGTGACAGCGCCCTTAAGAAAGGATTTTTAATGTCTTGTTTCTTCCTTGAGACTCAGTATATTTTATTTTTTCATTGCTTAATTTATTTTTAATTTTTCAGTGTTTAATTTATAAAGCAAGTTTTTATTAAATATTTATGCAGATGCAAGAATAAGAGGAGAATATGATGTCAGAAGTCAGAATTAGGATTTGCTAAGTATCTATTGCTTTTTATCAGACTCTCATTCTACAGCTGTTAGAAAACAATGTTGATATGAAATAAAGAATAAGCCATTGAGGAGACAAACTTGCATGTATTTCTTCTCTAGAATCCTGTTCTTAACATGACAACTGTCTTCCTGGTTAGGCTACAGTGAACTTCTTGATGCAGTCAAACAAATCAAAGTTGCTTTTTGATGACCACAGAATAATCACCTGAGAGTTATGATAAAAAGCAACTGAAATTAACATGAAAGAAATCTCTATGTACCCTGTTCTTTCTTAACAGATTCAAAAAATATCATTTTTCATTATTTTACCATCATTTTAAAAAGCACTGAACTGAAGGAAATATTTTTACCATCATTTTAAAAAGCACTGAACTGAAGGAAATATATCATTGATCAGTGATTTAGTTTTGTTTAGTTGTTAAGTGTAGCTAATTGGTTGTTAATAATATAAGGTTGAGTCATATGCAATTTCCATTTTTAACAACCAATTGTAATGATGAATGTATCATTCTAGCTGTCCCTTAAATGCAACATAACAGGTGATGAAAAAGGGGTTGTATAGAACAATGTTCAGTGTGAAAAGTAGTGGATTGACAAAAATAAATCGCCACAAGTGACCTCAAAAAATGAAAAGCTATAGAAGAAAGGTAATGTTGTGCATATGCTGGGATCATTGTGATATTATTCATTGAGAGTTCTTAAATACATTGAAACATTAAATGCACATTTATACATCCAGCAGCTGCAATGTGTCCATTAAAATTTGAAAAGAGCCCTGTGCTCACTAATAGGAAATATATTCTCCCCCATGACATCAACAAGGCCATATACAGCAAGAATAACACAGGGAAAAAAAATTGGTAATTTGGTTAGTCAGTTTTACTCCACCCCCCATATTCATCTGACTAGTACAATTCTTGGTCACTGCAAAATGCATTGATGGAGAAAGCTTTCTCTAATGAAGACCAGATTCAAGAGTTCATCAAAGACTTTTTCACATCAAAACTTGATGAATTTTACTCAAAAGGTATCAAAGAAGTCTCTAAGTAAGTCATTGCAAATAATGGTGAATATATAATTGAATAAACTAGAATTGAGCTTTATTTTTTGAATAACAAAGTTGATAAAGCAAGTTGAAAAATCTTCACTACTAATAATACATGGCAGTTAAGAATAAATACGGAATACATTAACATAGCTTAGTTTTTGCATCCACTGTGTATGCTGCCACAGCATACACAGTGGATTAAAGGGAAAATGCTGCTCTCTTCCATGACAGATCAAAACTGCATACAGCAAGAATAATGCAGGAAAAAATTTTGGAACACAGTTTTTCTAAAACTCCACCCACCATATTCACCTGATCTTGAATAAACCAATTATTATTTCTTTTTATGTGGAAAACTTTAATGAAATCCAGGTTAATGTGTTTATTGAAAACATTTTTCATATCCAAAACTCAAAAGTATCAAAGTACTGCCTGATAAGTTGAAATAATTCATTGAAAATAATAGTGAATATATAATTTAATAAAATGGGATTGTACTTTATTTTTTGAAGAATAAAGTTGATAAAGAAAAAAGGAAATTATTTATGATCCAACCTAATAATTTACCTGATATTATGTATAGAATATCTATTTGGTATCAGAAAATACAGCTTTTAAGGGAAATTATTTAGGATTCAACATAAGAGCATTATGAATTTGAGATTGCTGGAAAAGTTAGAATGTAATTCAGCAAATTACTAATAAATCTGTCAGTCGAGTTTTTGATTTGTTCTAACGTTCTACCTAGAGCCAAATTCATGTATTTTGGAGAGACTTAGTGAAGAAAAAACACTTTATGATAGCATTAATTTAAAAACTAGGATATGAATAATAATATTGTGGTTATGATACATACCTGTTTCCATACATTCAAAAGGTATGGTGTACTGACCAATAAACTCATCTCCAATGAATTCATCATCCAACACAGCAAAACGAACTAAGGCCAGTTCGGGTAGGTTGATCTGGAACTCAAAACTCTCATCAAAAATTGGATTGTATCCTGCAGAGAAAATTTTCAAAAATTAGAGACACATATAGCAAAAACTAATGAATAAGTACTATGTGATTCACATCAGGAAATACCAGAAGTTTGAATCAATTTGAATGTCCATCAGGAACACCTGATATAAGAAGAGTTGATCTGTAGTGACCCTAATATGTAGTGGGCATGCCCTAAGAGAGACCAAATAAGCTTTGTACTCATTGTCACACCAGAATATAAGAACTAGTACTTCAGAGGGATCACCTAGGTGACCCAAAGTGAACAAGTGCAGAACCAAGTCTCAAAGGATGTTGCTGGTTACACCAATATGAACAAGGAAGTGAAACCAGTTGAATTTAGGATATACACACACAAGTCAACCAAATAACAAGTTATATAAGCACCTGTTTTACAAGAGAAGAAAGCAGAATCCCTTGCAGCCTTGAAAAAAAAATCAAACATTTAAAGTAAAGTCTGAAACTACATACTCTCCCTGGTTGATGTTAATTTGACAGAATCCAGAAGTGAATACACAATTACTTTATGCATGAAAAATTTAGTCAGATGTTAATAACATGACACGTGTTTATTGCTCTTGTTACTTAAATTATGGTATTTGGTATCAGATTAAATTTCAGAATATCCTGATGGACCAATTCAATACCAATGTAATCTGACAACTGATGCAATCATTGACAGCCTATGTGTGTCATAAGAATTTATCACCTTTATGAACAAGAAGGAAAGATATTTAAAACACTATCAATTATTGTCAAAACAATAACTGCTTTAGTACAAAATTCTGATGAATCCATACCATACAAATTCAATGTATAACACTCACAAAAAAAAATAGATAATTTTTAAAAAATTTTATTAAGCAAATTAGGATTGTGACCTGTAGTCAGCTTGCTTCATTTTTTGTTTTGTTTGGGTCAAATAAATAGAAAAAAATTTCACATGTCACTAAACTAGTACAATTACTAGGATTCTTGAATAGAGCATAAAATAATGGTAATATCAGCTGTTTCCTTATAAGGAAACATTTGGAATTCAGTGACAAAGTAACCAGTTTTACCATTGGTCGAAGTTTATAAAATCTTTCATTTAAAACAATTTTTCAGGAAAATAGTTTCTTCAAGTCCAATAACTGTTATCACTCTTTCCAGGATTGATTAGGGTTTCATTCCTAATGTTATGTTTGAAGTAGTGCCAAACATCAAAACTTTGATTATATCATTATTTTCTCTTCAACTTACATGTGATATTCATTTTAGTTTAGTTGTTGATAGTCCTCAACTGATATGGATTTTGTTATTTGGTAGTTATCTATTTTTGATTCTGTAGTGCCAGTCCATAAGGTTGTGGTCTTTGTGAAGACCTACAGGATTCATTCATTTGAAGCCATTTTTAATCATTTATCTAAGAAAGCTGTTGTATTCAGGTGACAGTTTAGATATTTCTGAACTAATAATATATTCAGTAATTTTTTTAATTGGTTTTCTTTTTTGTTTTTTAAGTGTTTAAGCTATTGATGTCAATAGTGAAGTTGCTTAAGATTTATTCAGAGTACAGACCCCAAAGTAGCATGTGAAATAATGTGCAGTGAGAGGATTTTCATTAAGTAGTTTCCTTTTTCTCCTCTTGTGTTTGGTTGGCAGACTGGCCTCATTGTCGTGACCTTGACCTGTGCAATCCTCTAACAGAATACCAATTTTAATTAGTTTTCTTTATTAGATTTGCAGTACAAGAACCTGTTTTCTCACAATAATCTTCAAAAATGTGAAATCTCTCTTAAGTTCAAATTCTCTACATTGAAAGTAACATGAACAGACAATTTGTTTATGGTGGTGAAGGAAGTGCAAGCAGTTATTATCATGGTGTGACCTACAAGATTTGTCATCGATTTTATGAAGCTAACATAATCATAATCTGTGAATGATAACTCACTCATTCCTCTCCATGCTGAGTAGTAGAGGTGATAATGAGAGAAAGCAACCTCTGTATTTTAATTCCACCATTGCCTTGTCTCAAGTCCAGAATGAGAAAAGAAAAGTGTTGGGCATAGGGTTAGCAACTTGATCCCATAAAACCTCTCTTTGCTACAGAAATGATGATGAGAGGTTACATTCTTCCCAAAATCAGATCTTCTGATCCATGTTACACTAATTTCCGCTGCTAGCTGGATGTGAATGCTTTGAATGGCCAAATCTCAACTAAAAACCCATCAGCTGCATAAGGCTCTGCACATATCTTCTTACACATTCAAAGAAAAATAAAAGTGATACAATCCAGAATTTCCACTCAATAGCACCAACTCCTGCCTAAGGAAATAAAATGAAAACTGGAGGTGATTTGAGCCTCAAAAAGGAAATAAAAGCCCATCAAAAGCACATTTGGGGTTGGACAGCATTTTGACCCGAGTTGACACACTCGTCAAAAAGCAACCTCCCATCTCCAATGGTATCGGACTTGACCAGCTTGCCAATGCCATCACAACAGTAAATCTTATCTTCCCTCTTCTTCTGTAAGCCTCACCAGACCCGACTTTACAACTCCACGTCTTTTTTCTATGATTTTGCATTTATGTGTATTTTATGTTTATACAATTGTTTATTGTCTTAAATTATTGTTTTTTTTTTTCTTTTCCATTTTGACACCATATTGTTTAGTAATGCAAAACACACATTCATAACACAACAAGAGAAAAAGAAACCTCAATCATTAATGATAAAAGGAGATAAATTTCTTCGGTTCTTTCTTACCATTATTGTTCACCGTCTTTGTCTTCTCTTCTGCACAGTCTGCTGGAATGCCAAATATCTCAATTGTCACATAGGGATCTGTAATATCTCCTTTGGCACCAGAACCTCGAGGCTTGGGAAAATTCTGTCCACTGATTATCTGGAAATATATAATTGTTCATAAGTAACTGAAATTAAATCTTTCAAATGTGGTAAACATGTTAACAACTGCATAACAAAAGTAATATATCCATAATATATATATATCCATAATATATATATATCCATATGTACAGACACACTAGTGCCATAAAATGAACACATGATGTCTACACAAAAAAAGAAAACAAAACACAGAATTTAAAAATCAAAATAACTCCACATTATTCCCTTTCCGAAATTTATCATGAAGTTACATAAATAGAAAAACACATCAAATTTATAAAGATTTTCCTATTTGCTCCTAAATTAATCATTTTGTTGGATTCAATCCATATTTTCAACTCATCACTTAATTTCTAATGAGTAACACAATCAGTTAGGTGCCATGCATGATATACGCTTAGGCGATCATGTATCTTTCAATACATGAAAAATGAGGCAGATTTTTTCCTGCAGTAGGTTGCCATTTCTTTCTGCAGTAGACCAGTTACCAGCCAAGGCTATAGAACCCAGTTTGTCCTGCTAGTGGGAGAAGAAGAGGATTCATACCTTTCAAAAGGATATTAGCACATAAGTGAATGTAATGGATTCAAATGGATTTTGAACTCGGCTCTCTAATTCCTCAATCCAAGCTGCTATCCATTACTCCACCGTACCTCCAAATGAGTAACACAGGATTCCAAAATAAAAATGTTTTTCTAAAAAGTGAGAAGAAAATGGCTTTTATAATATCATCTAGTCAGGTTTTTAATCAAGTTAGTTTTGTTCAGTTCGATAATTCCTAAAAATAAAAAAAAATTCAGGCCTGTGAATTTTTTTTAAAAACCTATATTCAAACATGAGAGAGAAAAAAAAAATCCAATGGCACTAGGTTCATCTGCACTATCAAACCTGAAAGCTGAATGCCAGTTCTCACTGTGCAACAATCAGACATACATTAAGAAATTAAAAAAAATGAAAAAAAAACCCAAAAAACCCAACAACAAACAAACAAAGAATACTTACTCTGACATGCAGTGACTGGGGAGTGACATCAGGTAAAACGTCTTTGGTATTGGCACTGAAGTATGAAATTTCTTCTCTCATCACAGCAGGTTTTAATACATAACCACACCCACCATTCTTCTGGAACCATCCATTGTATAAATCCATCATTAGGCCTGGTGTTTGGTAATTTACCGAGACTAAAATGAAAGGGGAGGGGGGGGGAAAAGAAATCATTTAGATTTGTTTGGGATTTAGTAATCTTGCAATAACAATCATACTTACATAATGGCAGTAAAGAAAATGACACAATTATTTATACATGATTCAGCACTTCTGCCCATGATCAGTATAGTATCTGTGCATTTTGTCTACGATCAAAGTGTTGCTTTTCAGTACTTCTTTCTCTGAGTTGTGTAGTATCTGTGCATGCTGCCTAGGATTGGTGTTAGTATTTGTGCACTTTACCTAGAGCCAGTGTAGTATCTGTGGACTCTATTGAGGATCAAAGTATTTCTCCTTCTGCCTAGGATTAGTGTAGTATCTGTGCACTTTGCCTACAACCAAAATAGTGGTGTCAAGGAAATAGTCATCCTTTGACACTGTTTTTGCATAGACACAAAGAATAAATATTGCCAAAACTTTGATGCCTCAACTGCAATATAATTCACATTTGTAAGTTGGTGATCTTTTTCTTATTTACATTATTTATACTCAGACTATTGTCCCCATCCTTCTTGTTATTATCACAATGTTTCAGCTTTTGTGCTCTTTGATCTTCCTCAAGTGCTTGTTGATCTGGGTCACTTTTGTCTTCTTTCTCTAATAGTAGAACTGTTGAAATAAAACTTAAAATTTATCTTTGTGGCTGAGAGTACTTGCTTTATTGAAAATATTAGTTGGAGAGAAAATAAGTGTTTGAAAAAGGTATGAGTTTTCTTCTTGTCAAACAAGAAAGCCATTCTGTCTGATCACCACCAACTACACAAAAAGGCAGTAAGAACATTTTAACTTGAACATTTTGCAGATTCTGTTGATGCTGACATTGTTAGTTGGTTTATCATACATCACATAAATTATATGACCAGATATTGTGTTCTGCCTTCATTTGACCATATGTACACTTATGACTTTCTAAGGTCAAGCCATGCTGTTGAATATATTGTAATATAAAAATCAAACAATTTTTTTTCTTTCTACCTTCTGGTAAAAATGTTTAATTTATTTATGTCAATTTTCTCTGTTGCATGGACATTTTAAGAATTACATATCAAGTGAGTATAAACAAATTTAAGCATCCTATAATTTTTATGATGAAAAGACTTGATTAAAATTATCAAACTTTTTGCAGTTACAGAGGGGTAATAAAAAAAAAAAATTACTGATAAAAATTATTTATCTTTAATATAAAGTCATCAAACAATATTTATGATAATTTTGATGATAAAATCACTGTCAAGTTAAAAAGAAAATCACTGTTGAATCAATAAATAGGTTAATGAGATATACTGAAATGAATTTTCATTGATGGACTCTGGTTTTATTTATCGATTCACAACTCTGGAAAAAACCATGATTTCTAGGAACAATCCAGACGATAACCCAAGGAGTGACAGGGAGACTGTTGGAGAGACAGTTGGAAATACAACAATTGGGGAGAGTCAGGTTAAAACCCTTACTTGCATTTTCTGTGAGGAGGAACAGACCAAAGTTATGAGCAATCATAACACATCATAGCCTCAAAGTACCATGTGAGGTGAGTAGGGTGAGGAAGAGAGTCCCAATAGGATACAATGGAAATGGGTGAAAATGCTCAAAGATATAATGATGCATAGGTGGGAAGGCATGAAAAAATCTACATGACTTGGAGATCCAAAACGCTTGCTATGTGCTCTGGTCTCAATGTGAGTTTCAGGTTTTACACATTTTACTCACTATACCTGTAACCTGACCCATTTCTGAAACTGTAAATTTCAATTTAAAAATCCAATGACATTTGTATTATTCACAAAAATTAGTTTCCTTACCAATACATTCTTTTTCAAAGCAGCTCAAACAGCAGAAGCCTAATTCTTGATTTTAGTCGTTTTTGCTGTTACCATAGTAGGACATTGCAATATAATCAAGAAATTAAAATACACTATCATCTGGTGATAGGACTCACTTTCAGTGGCAGGACAAACATTTTGCTTGGTAAATTAAATTGCCTATAGAACGCTGATGGTTACATGCTGAAACATAGTTGCTCTCTACAAACTAGGTTAATACAAACACTCATATTTTTGTTATAATGTGATTAAAACTTGATTATTTCAAAAGAATATAGAAAACAAATAGATTGTCCAAATTAATGCAAAGAAAATCATAAACTTTCTGCAAAGTAGCAATAATTATATAAAAGCGGTTTTGACTAATAAATCAAACAGTTAATGTGTTTGTGTAATACTAGAAAAAATGTCTTACCTCCTAGCAGAAAATGCATTCAGACGTGTCTCACATGTAAAATATCCCAAAAAGAAAATGACGGCTATACAAGTCATATATTTAAGAAAAGATAGATCTTGGAGTCAGATACTTCCATGAGACTCTTTTTTGCACCTATGCAAATTAAATTTGACCTGTCACTTGGTTTATAAAAAGTGCTTAACAATGCAACAGAGCAGTGTAACTGTAGTAGTGAACAGAAGACACATGTGTTGGATTGTTTGACTTATGCTATGCTGTTTGGTGAAAGAAATGAATTAGGAAACTTTATTCCAAGCAAAAAGAAACTGACGACATTGATACTGAAAGAAACTGGTTTGTAAGAAGGGAAAGATTTTTTTTTTTAACTAAAAGTTTAAAATATTTTTCAAGCATTTTTTTTTTTTGAATAAAAATATGAAGCATACTGATCACGACAAGTAGAGAAAACACTGGAAGTGAAGACTTACCTATTTGACAGCCACAATTCCAGAGATCGAGTGGATTGTAATTACTAGAATCTACCCTCATTCCATTTGGGTAGATACGAGACAAAAAACGCTTGTTGTGGTTCACAAACTCCTCAGGTCCTTGCAGGGCCATTTTCACTGCTTGGGATTCACTGATTGAACACATATGCCAATATTTCTCTGGAAGTAAAAAAATATACCCAACATTTGAAAATATTTATTAGGTATGTGCACAAGTTTATAATATTCTTAATTCTTATTCAAGATTTCATCAATTTACAGTTGAGCTGGCTAGACGTTGCCATAAATTCTATGCTAACAGTTTCTTTTCTTGCACTTCTCGTTTGTAAAACTCCTTTTCAGCTTCATGCATTCCAGCCAACTTTAATCTGCAAAAATTTAAATGCAATGTTAAATCACTATCTACTGTCCTCCTGATTACTCTTTTCTGCTCATTATTAATATTCCTGTTCCTAATTCTTCCACACACTGTAAACCTTTGTGTTTTAGTGGCTTTATTGCCTTGCATGGGGGTAACACTGATTAAGAAAAAAAAAAGTAGATTTATTGCTTAACAGCACTGTATATTTTAATAAAACTTAATACAATAAATTTTGTCTCCAAGATAACTTCAAAATATCAAGCAATAATTTTTATATTAAAAATATTAAAAGTAAAAAAAAAAAAAAAAACTTTTAAAAAAGATCTTTGATTATATAAACAAAAAGTAGAGGACAAAATATTCTTGGCATATTTTTTGTTTTTTTATTTGGTTGACATGTGAGAGCAGAAAGTTCTATGGAAATCAAAAAATTTCCAGTTGATTCTGCAACCTGGTTTCTATAGCTTTGGGTAGCAACTGGCTGAGGAGAAGGAATACTGTGAATTCAAAACATCTAACAATGGGTTAAATAGTAGGACAGTCTGGACTCTGTAGCTTTGGTAGGCAATCAGTCTAGGAGAAAGCAGACTCTGTATTTAAAACCATATGTAGCCCTGGTGAAGCACATTCTATACAGCTAAGGAATGGACCATGAAATTCACATTTCATTTGATGATCTTGACTATTGTCAACCTCTCTCTTTCTCTCTCTCTCTATATATATATATATTATAATAAAGAGAAAGAAATGGTATTTCCAAAAACACCTGGACAAAATAGTGAAAAACATTAATGCAATAGATAAAATTTTAATGAAATCTGACAAACGAGAAACTTCTATAAAATAGCAGCAAAGGAGTACAACAATCTAATTAATAAGGATTTACATAAGAACTATAAAAAGGCAAATAATAATTACCTCAACATGGTGGAAAACATTAACATTAGCAGTTAAAATATCACAGATAAACTGAAGATTAGGAACAGAGTAGGTAAACTTACTGAAAAAAAGTGCTATATAACCATAAAGGATCACAAACCAGATTTCAAAGGATAATAAACCCAACAAGACCTGAGATTGACAAAATAAGTAAAAAATCCTAGAAAGGGTTAATCAACAAATTAAAGAAAACATAGGGTTGAAACCAAAGAAGTAAAAAACTGGTTTACTGATATCAAAGATAAAACAAACTGTACACTAATGCAATTTGATATTGAAAATTACTATCAATCAATATCAAAAAAACTGTTTATGAATGCATTGAACTTTGCTACCCAGTACACAGACATAAGAGAAGAAGAAAAGAGCATTATTATAAATATGAAAAAATCGGTACTAATACATAAGGGTGAGCAATGGATAAAAATTCTTATGACCAATTTGACATCACAATGGGATCACTAGACTCAGCTGAGTCGTCTGACCATATAAGTCTTTTTATATTATACAATATCACAGCATATTGTGAAATTAATATAACTGACATTGGATTATACAGAGACAATGGATTTATGGTTATAAAGAACTCTACAAACTTTAAAAATTGATAAAACTAAAAAGATATTATATAGAGAATTGAAATGCCTGAACTTAAAAATCACTGTAAGCACTAAATTGAAAAAGGTGAACTTCTTTGATATAACATTAGATTTAATGAAAAATGTATAAAAAAACCCAATACTAATCATCCTCCATCTATAAATAAGCATATACCTTTATCTATCGAAAAGAGAATAAGTACAAATTCAGCAAATGAGAAGATTTTCTATGAACATATTAATTTCTATAGTAAAGCACTAAAAGATAGTGGCTACAAAAGTCCAAAACTAACTTATATAAAAAATGAAAATGGAAAGCATAGAAAAAACAGAAGCAGAAAAATTTTACTGAATCAAAGAAATGAAATCGCTATTCTTTGCCGATATTGTTGAAAATTTTTCTTAAATAATGTTTAAAAAAAAGCTGATAAATGAAATATACATATTTATATTTGATATTTAATAATAATTTTTAAATAATTTAAGCAATTCTATTACGTTTATTTGTTTTAAAAGAAGTATAGTATATTAGTAATTAAAATTAAGAATATTTTAAAATTTAGTTCATATACAAACAACCCTTTTAGAAAAAATCTTTATGTATACAAGTACAAATTTAACGGCGAAACAAAAATGCTGAAAACCTTTTTGTCATTGAAAAAGACCAGACATGTGTAGAATGGATCTTATCATTCGTTAGAAAAGGCACCCCTACCCTACCTTGACTTAACCTCTTTTCAAAAGTAACTCATATTTTGATACAAAAGCTGTCAATGAAAATGAATACCCTACTACCCCTTGTTAAAAAGATTAGATTTCCCCATAACGTTAGAAATTAATATTATGAATGCTATATTATATGCTTATAAAACTCAGTAGATTTCAAAATGAGTTATTCCAAAATTCACTTGAAAATAAAACAGGAGTAGTGACTTTAATTTAATTCTATAATTGAATTTGAAGTTTTTAGTTTCTGTTTTTGAAACATGGTAATTCCTGTGTAGTGATAGAACCATATTTTTAAATAAGTAAATTTATAATATATATATATATATATATATATATATATATATACATTGGCTCCTGAAATAAATATTAATTTCGGTTGAGCTCTCTAGGGAGTAGGTTTGGGTTTGTAAACAGTGACTATTATAGCTTATATATAGCGAGACTCTTCGCATAGCGAATCGAGTCACTGTCAGTCACTGGGCGTGTTTCTAAAAATAAATACGCTAAAAATCCACCTGCTTCCCTGCCGTGCGTCGACGGCTTAGTGGTAGAATCTCCAGCTGATACCAATTCAGTCGGGTTTCGATCCGAGCTAGAGGCAACCGGATGTCTAGCCACACTGATGAGCTGTGAAACAGCGAAACAGTCTGTCTGTGGATGACGTTATATATATATATATATATATATATATATATTGTTACAAACTGATTGCTGCAACACAAGATATAAAAAAAAAAAAAAACTGGTAAAAAAAAAAAAAAAATGAATTGTTGCCAAGGGAAATGGCCAAGGTTTTCATTCCTACTCTCACAGGGTCAAATACATGGATAAGGAGAAATAACTAATAAACGACAAATGCTAGAATAAAAATTTCATAAAATTGAATTATATAACAGAACATAGATAGGAACCATGTCTGCATGACAATTAAAAGAAACATTTAGCTTTTGTCCATTGTCTGAAATAAGACAAGTTTTCTCTTTTCCCTCTCCTCTCTCTTTTTTATATTTCTTTTTTTTTCCCATTTTATAACTAAAAATCCTAAAATATGCATATTATATATATTTTGATTGGATTAGGTTCTCTAGGTTTTTGGATTTTGTCCATCAACGCCAGTGTGTTAAATTGTCTACAAAGCAGGATGCCAAGTTGAAAAGTTTGGTTCAAAAGAAATATGGAGTCACAGCTGAACCAAATTTAAATAATAGTATTAATTTGTCCACACATGAACTAACCAAGTTAGAATCTTTTGTTCTTTCTCACAGGTTGGACTTTTGCATTTCACCCTCTATGCCTGATAAGGAGAAAATTTTTTCAGAGTTCGAGGTTTTCTATGCTCAGTTGGCAAGACTGTCTCCTACTTCTGTTGACGCGGTGAGCAATTTGAAAGCACAGTTGAATAATTCCGCACACACTTTTTCCTGTTCCTCTGTTGCAACTGCTGAATCCAAATGGAGTTGTTAATTCTCTGAGGAATAATTATGACTTGATAATTTCCAGACCAGATAAAGGTGCTGGAGTCGTTATTTTAGATCGAGCAGACTATATAACCAAAATGTCGTTGATCTTAGAAGATTCTTCAAAATTTACTAAACTTGGATCTACTGATACCTGTGATGGAACTACTTCAGGTGAAGCAAAATTTCAAAAATCACTTCTGAAGTGGGTAAAGTCTGGGCTACTTCCAAAAGAAATTGCCAACCAAATCCGTCCTTCCGGTTTGATTCGTCCTCGTCTGTATGGTCTCCCGAAAATCCATAAAGAAGGTGTACCATTACGACCAATTTTATCTATGATCAGTTCAGCTCAACACAAGGTAGCCCAATGGTTCTCCACACTTTTGGATCCTGTGTTGCAGTGCTTGGATGGATATTGTATAAAGGATTCCTTTTCCTTTGTCGACCGCGTTCAAAATTTGTCTTCTTCTAGCAAGTTCATGTGCTCTTTTGATGTCTGTTCCCTGTATACTTGTGTCCCTCTAATGGAAACCATCGATATTTGCTGTGATTTTCTTTATCGCAGTTCATTGACTCAACCTAGTATTCCGGAGTCAATATTTTGTGAATTGATGAAATTTGCCACGTCCTCCGTCGAATTTAGTTTCAACAACACCATGTACTGACAGATTGACGGAGTTGCTATGGGCTCACCTTTGGGTCCAGCACTTGCCCACATATTTGTTGGCTTTCATGAAGAAAAGATACGAAAGAGTCCACTTTGTCCTCAAATGTATTGTCGGTATGTTGATGATACTTTTTGTTTATTCAACAGTGAAGTTGAGGCTGATCAGTTTCTTTTGTTTTTAAATGGTATCCATCCAGCACTGAGGTTTACTGTTGAGAAGGAATCCAATCTTCAATTGGCCTTTTTGGATGTATTAGTACATTGTACATTAACAGATTCTCTCACTTCTGTTTATAGAAAACCTACTTTCGCAGGGTTGTATACACGTTGGGACTCTTTTTGTCCCACTAAGCGCAAGATTAACATTATTAAAACACTCCTACATAGAGCATGAAAGATATGCTCTGAGCCCTTCTTGAATGACAAAATCGACTTTATTAAGGATACCCTTTTGGGTTATCCTCTTGATACTGTTAATTCAGTTATCTGCAGTAAAGTTGAAGAGTTCAGAAGTGCCGAGTTCTACACTGTTAAAAAATGCCCAGTTTACCTCAGATTACCCTGGATTGGTACCAAATGTGAAAAAATAGCTAAACAAATTTCATCCAATGTTCGTCGTCGTTTTTTCTCTGCTGAAGTTTGGATTATTTTTCAAACTCGGCCTATGTTTCGATCTGCGTGTAAAGACGGTCTCCCTCCGCATCAAATTAATTCAATTATTTATAAATACATTTGTAGTTGCGGAGCCGACTACATAGGGACAACAACTCAATGCTTAGACATGAGAATAAAACAACACGTTCCTACAAAAATTAGAAATCACACCTTGCCGTTGAATGGACTTGTCCCGAACGCCTATGGTTCCGCCATATGCGAACACCTATTAAAGAACAGAGATTGTGCAGCCAAATTTAGTGCTGACTGGTTCACCGTGTTGTCCCGGTCACACTCTTTATTTCATCTAAAAGGTCCTGGAGGCACTTTGCATCGGGTCCGTTAAGCCTTCTTTGTGTAAACAACGTGAGTGTTTGTTGGGGCTCACTGTCATTTGTCTCTTTTCCCCCCCCCCACAACTTCCTTTTATTGTACATTTTTCTGTTAATTTTAAATTAAATCTCCTGTTGAAGCCTGAAGAGCGGGAGAAAAACCGGTTGCTTCGCCTGTTTTTAATATGTAAATAATATTAAGTTTTATACTTTTATTTTGATCATTAAATTTTGTACCTACAAAAATATATATATATATATATATATATACACACACACACACACACATATATATATATATATATATATGTGTGTGTGTGTGTATATATATATATATATATATATATATATATAAGGATGATCATTTGGTTTACACCCCCCCTTTCAATCTAATGGTTAAAACTAAACTAGAATGTAAATTTCTAAACTTCATCAAGAAACATTTCCCCAACCCTGAAACTAACCCACTCAGTAAAATATTCAATCGTAATACCCTTAAATTAAGCTATAGTTGTGCAGATAACCTAGAGAAAATAATTAAGAAACATAACAACAGAGTCTTTAACAAGTATAGGGACTTAAAAACTTGAATACTCACCAGGTTGCAAGTAGTACAACTTAGTATAATGACACGAATAACAACTCGTGCAATTGTAGGAATCCAAATAATTATCCATTACAGAATAATTGTTTGACTAGTTCTCTAGTTTATCTTAGTACAATCTCTGCACTAGAAAACCCAAATATTAAAGAATTTTTATATTGGTAGCACTATGAATTCATTCAAAGAACATTGGCAGGGACATATGCAATATTTCAGTAGTAGTTATTAGGCTGGTGCAAAAATAATGACGTAATAATGTCGTTTTTTGATGTATTTTTTTAACGCCAAAAAACGACATTATTACGTCGTTATTTTTGCACCAACCTAATATTATAAGTACAAGACTTCATTATCCAAGTATTTTTGGAGTTTAAAAGAGAAGAATGAGACACCTACTGTTAAATGGAAATTAATCAAGAGAGCTCGAAGATGTAATTCCCTATATGCTCCTTGATATCTATGTCTTAACAAAATATTTGAAATAATTAGATTTCAAAACAAGACCCATCTCTTAAATCAATGAAATGAACTCACCGTTAACTGTAAACACAGCTATAAATTTAACTTACTATAGGGGTAGTAATACTTTTGAAGATAAGGATATGTTACTGTAAGTTTAGTAGGTTACTACTTTTATTACCTGATGGTCATTCCTGTCAATGTGGGCGTGTGTTGGTGTACGTGTGTTGTTTGTCTACACACACGTGTGTGTGTATATATATATATATATATATATATATATATATATATATATATATATATATATAGGTGTGTGTATGTATATATTTGTATTTGTATGTACTTCTGTATATATGTATATGTTTATGTGTATGTATGTGGGGATATATATATATATATATATATATGTATGTATAGTTGAATGTGTGTGTGTGTATATATGAATATATCTGTACTTATAGTTATGTGTGTGTGTGTATATATATATATATATATATATATATATATGTGTGTGTGTATATGTGTGTGTTGATATCTGTTATATATGTGCTTGTTTGTGTGTTTGTGCGCTTGTGTATGTGTAGGTGTGTAAACTTAGGTACATGTCTGCATGTGCATATGTGTGTGTGTATATATAGTATATGCGCGTGTTTATATGTGGAGATATATATATATATATATGGGTGTATGTCTTTGTATATATATATCTGTATATCTTAGTGTTTTGGAATGTATCATCAATGTTGACTAAAATCTACTTTTGTTTGATAATGGTTTTATAATTGCTTGTAGACTTAATAATCAACAGTTGTGTCTTGTTACATTTTAATCTCATATGGACTTTACAGTCCTTTATCATCACTAAGATAATATTGTTAGAATATGTGTAGGTTTAAGTATGTATATATGTATGTGTGTATATTTATATATATATGTGTGTGTGTGTGTGTGTGTGTGTTATGTTTGCGTATGTATGTGTTTATATATATATATATATATATATTTGGTTTATTTACTCTTTTTATGTTGCTGTGTGGGTTGATATATTTGTGTTTGTTTCTGTGTGCATGTGTATGTGTATATGTTTGTGCATAGGTATGCTTTTGTGTGTTTCTGTCTGTAGTGAAGACTGTGTGTACACATATGTCCATATGTATTTTTTTTCTTTCACATATTGTTATACATTTGTACTCGTTTTTGTGTACTAGTGCATATATAAGTGTATATGAGATATTTATATATATTTGTGTGTTTGGGAGTTTTCTTTTTTATATATTAGATGGTGTTACTTTTATGCGTATATATCTATTTTTCTGCCCATGTTTGTATGTTTTAGTGCCCTTTTTTTCCTTATGTTGTTCATCGATGAATGTTTGTTTTTCTGTTCTGTCCATGTTGAACTTTATCTATTCAACCATTTTTATCTATATATCTTTGCTCGTATAAGTTATATTTTAATAGGATGTTAGAATTCGTTTATAACACTTTCAAAATTGAATATTTCTTGGTGGATGTATGGACGTGTCTTTGTCAATGTATGTGTCTGTATGTGAGTGTCTTTGTTGGTGTGTGTGTGTGTGTGTGTATGTTGTGTTTTTTTTTTAAGGGTTGTGGAAATATTTCCTGTCTCATCATTTTTTTTGCGTGTTTATATATCTAACTATATCTGCATATTTGTATATTATAATCTGATTGTGTATGTATTGTCTTTTGCAAGATTTCATCCTTCCTTGCCCATGTCTTCACTTCAAATGTCTCTAAGTTGTAACAAAGTTCAGAACTGCATTAGATCTTAACGTTTATTTCAACTTAATTTCAATAAAGAAGAAGAATAAATAAATAGAAAAACATATGTATTTTTTTCCTCAGTTTCTTTAAATAATTTTCAACTTAATATAGATTAAATTTAAAATTGCAAATTTTTAATTTCATAGTATAATCCAATATTTATTAGTTAAAATGAATTCTATTTTAGTCTAACCTTAACATTAAAGCATTAAATAATTATTATAACCTAAATCTGTTGTCAAGTTTTTTGAATTCTCATTATACTTGTATTTTGATTGGTCATTCCAGCTTATGTAACAGTGTTTCCCCTAGCGATTGATTAGAATATTTTAAAACCCTTTATTCTATATTCAACACCATCACTTGATAAGACACCAGAAGTGTTGAAACAAAATGGCTATTTTTGTAGTGATTTTATAACATATTTATGTTATAACTTTCAAATAAATATGCACACACACACACGTGCGCACATATATATACATAAACACATACACATGTCGATAATAATAATATAGAGAAAATAAAATTAATACATAATTTAAGATTATAACCGATGTAGGCAAGAAACCTACATAAATGATCATATTCAAAAAAAACATGAATGCATGCATGTATACATGTTAGTACACATAAAAAAACAAATGGTTTTACTGGTTAAAATGACTAGACAATTTCAATGTATCTATTTTGAATATGATCACTCCTTTCCCCCACACTGTCAAGTGCTTTTCTGAGTCAGCCTGTTTACTATACATAATTCCCTCTTTCCCTTTCCTCATGAAAACCTTATATTGTAATTTTTGTCTTTTTTTCTTTATTCTTTTTCCCTTTTAACATTAAAACTTTTTCTCTTTACTCTCTTTTTTTCCTTTTCCGTGTGTCTGGATAAACTGAATGCCATTTGTTAATGAAAAACTGGTCTGAAGAGATGGACAAGAGTTCCATGAAATAAATTTATTACCACCTGACCTGATGAATTTTTAAGGATTCTGTATTCATTATTATATTGCTCTGTTATTACATTGGGCTCTCTGTGGATTTGTATCCTTCTTGGAATTATCCCTACTAGTCATCAATTTATAAGGACTAAGGACTGAGCTGCTTGACCCTCATGTATCAAAAATGATGGGGGAGACCAGCAGTGTGTGTGTGTGTGTGTGTGTGCGTATATATATTTAGATTTATTCCTATTATTTATCATATATAAAAGAACAAATAGATATAATAAATAGCAATAGATCTTGTTAACAAAGTTTGTAAAATGGACATTTCTTTTAAGGTATAATTTATTTCTGTCTTCTTGTTAGAAGAGTTCCTCTGATCCTATCAGGCTTTCTTTCATTAAGCAGACCAGTTCACCATTAGTATGAAGGAACTGTGATAATGGTGATTTTCTAAGTGTTGCTTAGATGTGGCACAAGGCCAAAAGTATGGGACATGCAGCGAGGATTAAACTCATTATTCAGTCATAATTGTTCTAGTGAGACAAGCTTGCTAATCATTACACCACACCAAAGTGCCCCAGCAACTTTCATAATACCTACTCTTGGACTCTTTCTAGTGTTAAGTTTATTTATTTGGGTAAAAAAAAATTTGAAAGAATTTATCTTTTTTTTAGTAGGTGAGGATAAGTTTAATGAAAAAAAAATTGCAGATTAATATATGCAATTTTAAAAATGACAAAATTTATTTTTGAAAACATATATTGGCAATGTTTTATCAAATGATTGTACAAAGTTTAAAAAAAAAAGTCTTACGTGATTGCTGGGAGACTTGGAAATCTTCAAATCGTGTTGAAACACAATAATTCACAAGATCTGACAACTCTTTTGCAAGTTTATGTTTTCGTATGGAACCATCCTGAAAATAGAAGTCACTCCAAGAATAGTAACATTCTAAGATATCAGTGTTTTTTATTTTAAGTTTTTAAAAAGGGAGAAGTGCAAACACACATGAATCTTTATGCATTTAAAAATCAAATTACATCAATGACTATAATCAAATATAATAAATTATTTTCCTGTAAATGGATTTTAAATCTATTAAACCTGAAAAAAAAGGAAAAGGAGAAAAAAAACCCTGATCTCCCAAATCAATTTTTATTCACAAAGTTGTTTTGAAAGTCAATTAAACAAATCAACATGCAACAGACAATGAAGAAAAAATTCAACTTGCTATATTTCTTGTATAATACATACCAATAATTTAGCAAGGAATATTTTAGAAAAACCCTAATAATATTCAAATCCTAATAAATCTATACTTACATCCCTATTTATATTTTTTAATTATTCCTTTTGATTTGCAATTGTAATTTAACCCTTTATCATCTATATATACTCTGCACTCAGCAGGAAATAGGTGTGTGAAATAGATGTTTGTCATCTACTGGTAATCCTACTCAAATCTAATCATGATACAGTATAGTTTGTGGAGGTGTAGGGATACAAAAGGTGATTATCTCCCTTTGACTGAAATGAAATCATGTGGGCCACATGACAGCTGCTTAGTGATCACTTCATAGTGATGAAAGTGGTCAGTCCATTAGTCAGCTTCCAGGAGTCAAACTGAACAGTTGCTTTTATTTTTTTTTTTGGTCCTTGCCTGGCCCAGACTGAGGCTAAATCTGCATCCTCCATTATCCTTTGGGAATAGATCTTCACCTGATATAGAATATCTCCGGCTCACAGTCCTCATGTTTGGAAAAACCCATAACATGCCATTTCCTGTTTGAGAGGAATATATCCTCACCAGTGACATAGCAGATAAATCCAGCCTACTTGAATCTGGAATCCTAAATATCCAAAAAGATCCAAATCCCATTGAGAATTATTATAAGTAAGGAGTAAGTCTTCAGCTCTTATATTCCATCCATATATTAAGCTGTTATTATATCACTGATAATACCCATAATGTTGGAATTCTAAATGGGTGAATATTCATTTCTTATATAGCTTGCCCATTATCTGGTGACTTACCCAACTTGATACAATATATTTTAACCGGGTCACCTTGAAGTTACATATTATTAACCTCCATTAGAAGAATTGTTTGGGGAAAAAGTGCATCTTATATGATATAAAATATGTTATGTAAATGTTATTTGAATTGGAACAGTGTACCTAAATAAGTAATTAGGCCACAAAATATTAGTTTCCTGTAACACTAGTTTTCAACTTAGCATTTACTCTTGAGTTTCAAAAAATGTTAACTTTAGCTCCAACCTAATATATAATTTGTCACATATAAGTGATGATAAAATAAAATGATTTTTTTTTTTTTTTTAAGAATGACATTATTCGGATTAGATGTGAGATTGTTATGATTTTCAGCATAAGGATGTGATCATTATTTTTGACAGAAATTATGTGGAGTAATACTTTGTGAACAGGATATAGGAATGAAACTGCAAGCAATATTTGTACAATTAATGACAACCAGTTGTGAAATCTTTAATTTAGACAATAAAATCTTTTTATTGCCTGTGTATATTCAAGTAAGCCGAAGGTATTTGCATGCTGTGGTGTGTTCAATGTGGCAAGTTGGCCCACTGGGGACTGAAAAGTACCCCATAGGAGAACATTCTATCTCTAAAGCATTCTGTGTGAGAGGATAAGACTTTGTGCTCTTTTCTTGCATACTACTTTTAGCAATGCCATCTAATGGTTGTTAGAAGAAGTTCTTTGGCAGACAAGTGGGATAATCTTACAAGGAAATATAGAAATAATGAAATGGAGAAAAAATATTTATGTCTAAATTTACTGATAGAGTAAACATAAAATGTATCACATCATTGAAAGAGAAGTTTTATTTTTAACTTTCCATGAGTTATATAGTAGTAAATTGCTATTCGAAGCATATTGGTGCTGTTATAAATTGTCTCACTTTCGCACAGAAATAGTGTTTACTTTTGATAACTTTCTGTCTTTTGATATATTATTAATTACTAGCTATTATCTATGAAAATCGATGTATATATTTGTATATTTATGAAGTTTTCATAAAAAAGCTAAATAGCTTACTACTAACCTGTGGCAGAATAATCAGCAGTTTTTAAAGCAGCCTATTCAGTTTACTAGCTTTACAATTGGCCAGGAGTTAAATTGATTTGCATGTTCTTTAAAGCAGTCTACTCAACTAGGCTTGCTTTCACAGTTTATGATTGGCCAAGAGTGAAATGGATTTGCATGTTCACTGACCTATGATACAGGCCTGGCCTCATTCAGTTGAGTGGAACTTTTTTTCTCAAAAAATAAAAAACAGCATGTAATATGCGAGCACTTTGCCCAATGATTTAAGCCACCATTTTCTTTGGTGCAGAATTATTACAATACATGATAGACATAAACTTGTCACAAAGTGCTGAATACAGTGCTTTGAAAAATTTAATTTATTCAAGGTAAGTTTTATACAAGGTATCACTTGTGGCATACTGAAGTGTCAGTTTTTGTGTGTTTATGATTCATGCATTAATGTTGCTGAAGGCAATATCTGGTTGCCGTCAGTGATTTCCTCATTGAGCAAAGAATATAAATATTAAAAGTCAATTGAATTCCAGGAGAATGCATTTTAAAATGTAATAAATGTGATAAGAATGTGTTTATTTTTATTTAGAAAGTTTCAGTTCCTGATTAATATATTTGACAAAGAGATTATATACCTTTTATATAAAAGGTGTCTAAGGCTAAATTTTGTCTGTGTGTCCCCACCTTACATCAATTGAAAAACAGCCCAGTTTGCACTGGTATTTAAAATGGCAGGATATGACATGTTATCTTTTTAATGTGGGGTACCCATGAGTGTATACATGGGTCCAAGACAAAAAATACCACTGTCATGTTGGTGTTGGTATTTCACTAACCTTCCAACTTTAGTGCAATGAGAGATGCTGATGCAGGGTTAGAATCCCTAGGATTAGTCACCCACCAAAGTTTTTTCTATGAACTGTCTGAAGACAGAAACATGGCAGTGAGGTGAAGAACAGATTCTGCATTTTGAACCCAGGCTGAAAAAAGCCATACTGCTGATATTTTCCTATGTTTAAGCAATGTTTTTGCCAAAGTTATTTTTTTTTAATTCACCATGTTTGTAAAGATATACTTGCCTTGTCAAAAATTAATAAATAAAAAATCCAGCAGCATTCATAATAAGCATTGTTGTCAACTGATATTTCACATTGCTACTAATTTGTCAAGCAAAACCAAAAATATTTTATGGAATTATGTAAATAAATTAAAATAATCTGCTTAATTAGATTTTCTTAAAACTGTACGAAATTATTTAAACAAGTTTCTTGAGTTATTAATGTTAATACATTATAAAATTATTCAAAATTTGTTTATATAGTCTGCTCTATGTAGCTATGTCCAGAGTAGGAAATTCAAGTGGACTGAACATAATGACAAAAAACTTAAGATAAATGTCTTGATGAAAATGTTTATAGAGCCTGTTTGATTTTGTTTAGCAGCATATCAACACCTCTGTGGGTTATTTAATGTCAAAATCTAAATATTTTGACATCAATTTTATGGCTTTATGACAACTCTTTATTCATAGAATGGGTATATGGCTGGTATTAATAATACATGCTGCTTATATATATATATATATATATATATATATATATATATATATGTGTGTGTGTGTTTTTGTGTGTGAACACAATAAAGAACCAATAATAATTAATCTTTTTATAAAACGGAAGATATTGTAAATTTAAAATCAAATTCAATTAATTATGGTAAGTAAAAGAAGAAATGACATTAGCCATTCCTTCAAAATCAACCTTGTTTAAGCTGAAAGAAAAAATATTTTAAAAAAGGAAAGAAAAATAATAACACATGGTTTTATGTAAAAAAAAGAAAAGAAAAAGAAATTGGTTAATTAAAATGTCAGTACAACACATCTGTAGATTTAGCAAGTTTATTTTATCTTTTTCTATGCACTATTGTCAGATTTTATTATGCATGTCAATATTTTCACAATAAAATTGATATTAACCAACTCATTTAAATTAAATTTTCAGGATATAACTTATTTTGGGATGTTAGTTTTTTTCTATAATAAAAACAAGATGCAATTAAAATTTTTATTTATAAATAAATCTAAAAAATAGAGGCTAGAGAAACATATTTGATTAACAATAATCCATACAACTAAATAAATTCTTATTACATATTAACATGTGCTCTTTGACATCTATAACCAACATCATTTTTTTCAACCAGAAATTTTGTTAATTTTTCTACTGCTCCAACTTTAACATGACTTGCAACAGTTTTTATTGGGAGAAAGAGAGACTGTGTGTATGTATGCACATATTTACATCGGTGAAGAATGAACGACTTGCATGCTCCATTACAAATATTTTGATCACAGATAAGTTCCTTAATCTAAAACAAAAAGTTCTCAGTGGTATGAAGTTTAGAAAAAGATAAATTATATCTATATTTTGATTTACAAAAGAGTTTGGAAAAAAAAGAAAAACTCTCTAATAGTATAATGATTAAATCATTTTGTATCTAACAATTTAAGCTTCTTACATTTTATCTAACACACCAAAATAACCAACATAGAAGCCAAACTGCACATACTTTATCCTATATAACGTGCACTTAAAAAACAATTCTCAAAATTACTGTGGCTTACATCTTGATGATAGGGTTCAGGTATAAAATAATTTAAAAAAAACTCCTAAAATTAGGTATCTCCAAAGATTTTCTAAAAAAAAACATAGTATAGTATGATGAAAAAGGCCCCAAACATGATAAAAACAAAGTTTTATCATCAAAATGCTTATGTTATTATTAAGAGGAAAGACCAAAGTATTTTTTTTTTCATTATTTTATTAATTTTTTTAAATCCTTTCTAGCATGTTAAAAATTTTGGTTAAAAATCTTGTTTTTCTTACATCAGCAGGTGGACCAAAGATATGGGAAATTTAGTGTTTTTTTGCAGTAAAAATCATTGATTTGGAAATTCTTGGAAAAAAATCAAATAATTGTTGATTTTTAATGAAATTTTCAAGGCTTTTGTGCCTTAAAATAGAGATTATTTGCACAAAATTAAAACTTAAACATCTGTTTTGCACACTAATCCCTTTTTGAATTCAGGACTTTATGAATTTAAGTGCAGTACTATTAGGTTGGTGCAAAAATAATGACGTAATAATGTCGTTTTTTGGCGTATTTTTTAATGTCAAAAAACAACATTATTACCTCATTATTTTTGCACCAACCTAATAAATTGGTAGAAAGATTAAATCATTTTACACTTGAAATGGCTAGATGTAACCTTAAGTTCTATGCTAACAGTTTCTTCTCTTGGACTTCTCTCTAGTGGAACTCTATTCCAGCTTCTTGCTTTCCAGTCAACTTTGATCTTCAAAAATTTAAATGCAATGTTAGTTGATATCTTCTGTCTTCTTAATTTCTGTTCTTTTATTGTTCACTCTCCACAATAGTGCTTTTTTTCTCATGTTCTCTAACACTCAATAACCCTTTGCATTTTAGTGGTTTTATTGCCTTGCTTGGGGCAAAATGATTAAAAAAATTATGATTAAAAATGTTAAAATACTGTTTCCTTATAATTTGGTATTCATTGACTCACTGGTCAGTACTACTTTATGTTGGAATTTATAAAATCTTTCTATTAAAACAATTTTTCAGTAAAATAGGTTTCTCAATTCCAGTAGCTGTTATCAATCTTTCTCATATTGATAGGGGTTTCCTTCCTAACCTCTTGTATGAAGTAATGTGGAATGTCAACATCTTGATTATGTTATTATTTTCTCTTTAAGTGATGTGGTTTCCCTTATTTGGTACAGTTTTTTTTGTGAATATTAAAAAAAAAAAAATCAAGTATAACAATTGCAGTTTTATTTTTTCCTAAATAATTTCATGCCAAATTAAAAGTACATATTATCTAACAGGAGATACATTAGGTATTTCAATTTTAACATTTATGTCCATTGCAAGAAATATCAAACTGCAGGATGATCAGTAAATAGCAGTGAATTATTCTTTAAGAAAATACACCAGCTCTAATTGTTTCATGTCAGTGACCCTCTAAAAGCCCAGATCTGAATGCTATGGATTACTGTATCTGGAGTATACTCCTAACTCATTTACAAAACTGTCGTCATGACATCGTCGATATTGATTCATTGAAGTGGAACTTAACTGAAGCTCGGAATGAAATTGCTCTTGACACTATCAGCAAAACTACTGCCTCCTGGTTACCACGTTTACAACTTTGTGTTGAACATTCAGGCAAATATTTCGAACATCTACAATGCTTGTTTAGTCTAAGCATGAAACATGATAGCTAAATAAATTTCTTTCTGGATTTACCACTTTTTTACTAGGTGCCCTGTATTTAGCCATGTGACTTCAACATGTGGGCTTTTTGGTTTTAAATGAAAGTACAAAAACAGGGTTACATGATTTCAATTTAAAATATATATACTTTGTATTGAGTCATAAATAATTTCTGTTTTGAGGAACCAATTCTAATGACAAATGTATTATCTTTACTAACCATTTCTTAAGCATATAAAGGGGGATGAAAAATGGGTTCTATACAACTATGTTCAAGGCAAGAGGTGACTGACAAGGATAAATTCTGACAACCCCAAAAAATGATCTCCATGGAAGAAAGGTAATGTTATGTGTGGTGGGATTGTTGGTATATTATTCATTTAGAGTTCTTAAAATGCAAAGAAACATTAAATGCACATTTATATGTCCAGCAGCTGCAACATGTCTATAAAAGTTTGGTTAAAAAGTGCTTTTTGCTCATCAGTGGGAAAAATATTCTCTGTGATAATGTCAAGTTGCATACAGCAAGAATAACACATGAAAATAGTTTGGAACTGGTCTGTTCCACACAAGCCACTCTATTCACCTGACCTTGCACCAACCAATTATTACCTTTTTTTCATTGCTACAAAATGCTTTAATAGGGAGAAAACTTTCTCTAATGAAAATAATATTCTAGAGTTTGTCAAAGAGATTTTTTTACATGAAAACCTGTGGGATTTTACTACAAAGGTACTGAACAGCTGGATGATTAGTGGCAACAAGTCACTGTAAATAACAATGTATATATAATTAATTAAAATGTAATGGCAATTTATTTCTTGAAGAATAAAGTTGATAAATTAAAATGGAAATTATCTATGACTCAACATAATAGTTAAATAATCACAAGATTTTATATATTATTTCTTATTGCTATAAACATTATTTTTAGTAGGTACACATATTTTAGTTGCTTCCGCTGTTTGCTATTATCTTAAACACTGAAATTAATAACTACTAATCTAGATCGAGAAAGCCTACTAAATCAAGACTGTGCCTCCCAACAGGAAGTAGAACTGCTTGATCAAGGCTGGTTGTTATTAAATTCACTGTGTAAGAAAACTAACAGGTATACCACTAAAAATAACATTTATAGTAATAAAAAATAATGTTGGATTCAAAAATTGATTACTATATATATATATATATATATATATATATATATATATATATATATATATATATAAATAAAAAGATAAGGAAAAACTATTGTTAGTCAACACGTTTCATACATTGAGAGACTTTATCAAGGCAAATATAAGATTTTGTTGCATGTGTTTATAGAAAAGAGCAAGCTTGTTATTGGTTTATCAAGGCTTTTAAATTTGAGATCCTTGCTCTTGTATATAAACATGTGCTACAACATAAATCCTTATATTTGCATTGATAAAATCTCTCAGTTTTTCCACTTGTCTTTTTATTCATTTTGTTCCTTTATGACACATTCTATCTGAAAAATGTTATATATATATACACACACACACACACACACACAGAGGATGCAATGGGTAAATTGTCGCCATTTTATATTTTAAATTTTGTGTATGTGCATTGTTTGTTTTTGACGACTGCATAATATAGTAGGGTCAGTGAGGCACAGTCTGTAAGAAAAAGAGCACCATGATGCAATTTACTCCACCAGAAATTTGGAAACGGCATGCTGTACTGTTGGAAGCTCCAATACGAACAATTCAGAGTGTTTGGGTGTCAATCTGAGGAGAGTGCAGAAGATTCGGAGAGAGTTAGATGATATATCCAACCAACATCATGATGTTTGGAATGATCACTTGTGATGATGATGTTATGAATCCATTCATCTGTCCACATAGCCTCAGGCTCAACATGGAGGCCTACATCAAGTACCTTGAGGAAGTAATGCTGCTCTGTGTTAAGAGGGTGGCTGCTGGGAGAGCCTATGTCTGGCAACAGGACTCTGCACTATACCACACAAGGAGGAGAACCCAGTCATGGCTGCCAGACAATTTCTGCGACCACACCACCCCTTACATCTGGCCACCTAGCTCCCCAGATTGCAACCCACTTGTTTATTATGTGTGGAGTACAGTTGAACAAGAGACAAACAAAACTCCATGTAACATCAAAGATGAACTGAAGGTAAGGATTATGGCAACATTCACCAATGTAAACAAGGAGGCCATCCAAAACAGTTGCAGGAGATTTCAAAATCATCTGGAGGTTGTGGTTGAAGACAATGGCGATTTTATTGAATAAATTTATTCTTTACTATTTCAAGATATTTTTGTATAATTTTGGTAAATATATCTGTTAAAAGTGAGATGTCAGTGTTATTTTCGTTTTTACATAATTGAGACAATAATTTATCCATCTCACCCTGTATATGTGTGTGTGTGTGTTTTTCTATTACTTCAAATGTTATTACAGTGAACACTTCATATTTGAAATAGATCTACATTTTTATTCATGCCTATATGTCTGTATCAGCTTGTGCAGTCGAGCAATCTCAGTAAAGAAAATGTATTCTCCAGCAAGGATTGAATCTGTGTTCCCCTTTGTAGGGGAAAACCACCAGTTGATCTATTTCAAATACAAAATGTTCACTATAATAAAGTTTGAATTAATAAAAATGTTAGATTAAAAATAAATCCATTCATTAAAAATATATGTATGTTTAAATAAAACACAAATAAAAAAAATCAGACCATGGATTTTGAAAAAGTTAAACAAAATTCCTGAGAATGCATTTTTTTTCAAATTGTTATAATTCTTTGAGCTGACATTATGTGAAAAAATGGTTTTAAAAAAGATTTTATAAAATTAGAACTTTTACTTACAAAAGTATGAATGATTTACTGAAAATCATTTACTGTTATTACTTACCTCATTACAGAAAAAATACGCATTTTTAAAAAAAACTAACACTGTAACAAATACAATGTGAATGTTGATAATAACATTTAACTGATAATGATAATTAGCATAATGTTAAAATTGTAAAGAAAAATATAAATGTTACATAATAATTAATAGAGTAGCGATAAGATTGCATTCCATGCAAATGTCTTTATATGAATTAAAAATGTTTGCATTTAGCAATTTGTCAAAAAAATTGTATTTTTATAACATGGAAATTCTTTAGATATATCCACCATTTTTCAGACACTCAAATCTCTTCTCTCTACATTTGCTGATTAACATTTTTCAACCAATCAAATCTTGTCAGATGTAATCCATGAATAAAAAGAAACCTTTTTCAAATCACCTGCTACTTTCTGGAATTGTATTAGTTTGATGTGGAATGAAAAATAAATCAGCCAAAATGTTGTACAAACAAATATAGAAGAAAAAGAAGCGATTTGAGAATCTGAGCAATTATTGGATGTGTTAATGGCTCTTCTTAAAGTTATAAACAACAGAAAAATTTTACATTGCTCTAAACATGCATGATCCAAGAATGGCAGTTAGATTAAAAGATTCAGATTTAAATGACCAGAAATTAATGATGTAATGTTAATAAAAGACCAGGTATATCAGTATGTATAATGTGATGAAGTAATAACTGGCCAAAATAACTTATATAAATTATTATTTTAGTAACATGCTTGAGTCCCTAAAACTATATAGATTTGGTTTGGATGGGTATGACAACACTGACATGCAAGAGAAATAGTGAATACTGACATTAACATGCAGTAAATGTGTTTATTAAACAGTGCTAACATACCAAAATTATGGCTACAGGTAACAATGTCATGCAAGAATAACTATATCTGATGTATAAGCAATACAGCTATGATTAATAGCTACCATTCGTGACTACATGTAAAAGCTAAGAAGGGCATGAAGGCATTACTGATTATAAAAATGCCAGTCATACAATGAAGCAGAAGTTGAAATTAAAAATAAGATCTCTTTGCAGGTTTCATAACAAGTTAAACTTACATCTACCAAAATAGTGAGACAAGTTTTCAGTTTAAAAAAAAAAGCTGGTGCTGAAAAGTTATTAGCCTGACCAAAAAGGAACTAAAAAAAAAAAAAAAAAATCATGTTTGGTGAGATTTTGAGAAGTGGTTTGAAGCCAAGAACTTTTCAGCACCCCTGTATAAGGTAACTGTTTTGTAGCTGAGCTAACTGCATATTTCTAACTGGCTCAAGAGGACAGTGTTCAAACCTTGATAAAGGTTTGAACACTAGGTAAGGTCTTATCTACCTAGAAGATTTATGCAACAGTCTTTCTTTACCAGTACATGACTATACACAAAACTAAGCTCACTAAATATATACTGAAGAGAAAAATAAATTCAGTAATGTTTGTCTTAATCAAAATAACAACCATTTCATTTTTACTAATGATGTCTGTTGGTACTGGACACCTAAGATCAATGTCTTTAGTTTTGTTGCTTACTTCTATGAGCAAAAATCAAAAACATAATACACATGTTTTGTTTTTAATAATGTCATGATTGAATATAAGATGTACAGTTTTTTGTTAATACTGTTGAGGCAGATCAGTTGCCAGAGAATGGTTTGGACAAATACTAACATATTCTTCTCTATTAAATATTGTGGAATGTCAGTACTAAAAACCTTTTGTCAAGATATCAAGTGATAGGATAGTGTTCAAATATGTTAAACTAATTGCAGAATACAATCCTAAGAATAAAAACACTGAGAAAACTTATATCTATAAACTACAACAGATGTAGTACAGTGAAAATTAAGATAGGTAATCCTTTAATTATTATTTTTTAACAGTAATGTTTTGAGCCTATCTGTTTTCTTTGAAAACTGCCTTATTTAACATGAGTTTATATATTATCAACTTGGATAACTATTTTTTAGCTAACGACATAATGACTCAATTATCAATTAAAATGGTCTTTTGGTCGTTTTGCTTTCTATGGCTTATCAACTCTTTGTAGATTATTTAAAGCCAGAAAATGCTTTTAGATTGTAAGACACTTTTTTGTGATACAAGTTTTACTAATTAACCCATAGCTTGGCAGGAGGGAGAAGTGGATTCATAGCTAATCAGAATTTGCTAACAAAAAAAAAACAAGAAATTATAACGTGGATATAAAGTGGGGGATCGATTCTATATAACAATCAATATAAAAACTGATCCCTCACTTCGTGGCAACGGTAGTTTCCATACATTTCCAGAGAATGTAAATAAATCTAAAAACATGCCTGTGTAGCTAATCAGTATTTGATTTGTTTTCTACGGTTTGCAGATTATTTAAAGGCAGAAAATATCCTTAGATTGTAAGAATCTGTTTTGTGACACAAGTTTTACTAATTAACCCATAGTTGCGAGAGAAGAGGTGATTTCACACCTTTGTCAAGAGTATTTGTGTGTAAGTGAATATAATGAACCTAATGGGAATTGGAACTTGGCTCACTGATTAATAATTCTGAGCCATTATCCATTACACCACTTGCACATCTAAACTTACAGTATCTGGTATTCCCAACCAGTCAACCATCTAGGTACTGACCAGGTTTAATGTTGCTTAACCTGTGATTGTATGGGAACCAATGTTTCAGCATGATGTGGTCATAATCCCTCAATTACCAATTAGATTTTACATCAAAGAATTGGCATACGGACTGATTCCTTTTCACTTTTGTCAGTCTTGTAATTAGAAAATCCCTAATATATAATGATTTCGGTATCAAGTATATTTTAAAAGAAAAAAAGGGAACATGCTAGTCAGTAAATTTTTTTCAGAAACTTACAATATTTAAAAAACACATATTTTTGTACTATCCCAGTGGTTGGAGCTTAGGATTAAAAATAAAGAAAGACTTTATTTATACACACATTCCAATCAGTTATGACAATTTACCCATGCATGCCTGGACTCACCCAGCTATAAATAGGAGCAGGTACTGCCTTTTGGAGGGTGAAGTTTCCAGCAGTCAGCTCTGACAGTCAGATGACCAGAGACTGGCAGCTGATCTCTCCTCTAATTGATCTCTAACAGCTCAGTGGAGAAAAACTGGCTGTTCACATTCAATGCCTTAAAAACAAGCGAAAATATCACCAATTGGACACAGAACTATCACCAGTCATGATGAACAGATGTTCCTTCCCAGAGGCCCTGTGCCTTGAGTACCTATTGGGATTTAAACTCAACCCAAACTTCAAATTGAACTTGTACATACAATCCATCATTAAAGATGCTGGAAAAATGGTCAGTTCCCTGTACCACACTAGTAAATACCTGACTCCTGCTGCTATCCTCTACCTTTACAAGAGTTGGATGAAGTTGAAAATGGAGTGCTTATCCATATACGGACAGGAGCTGCCCAGTTTTCACTTTCCAGTCTCAATAGGGTCTAAAAGTGTCTCTCATCCTTGTGAGTGATAAATTATTCTCCATCCTGCAACCCCTTCCTCACAGACAAAACATTGCAAACCTTTCAAGGCTCTACCACTATTTCTATGGAAAGTGTTCAGATGAACTTGGTCAGTTATGTGCCATGCATTATACACACTTAGGTGATCATGTATCTTTCAATACATGACTGACAAGGCAGATTTCTTTTCTCGCAGTAGGTTGCCATTTCTTTCTGCAGTAAAGCAGTTGCCACCCAAGGCTATAGCACCCAGTTTGTCCTGCTATTTACCTATAGCTGGGGGGAGAAGAAGAGGATTCATATCTTTCCCAAGGGTAGTAGCATGTAAGTGAATGTAATGGATTCCACTGGAATTTGAACTTCTCAATCCAAGCCACTATCCATTACTCCACCATGCCTCAGATGAACTACATTCCTTATTTCCACCAGTTCTAATCTTCATGGCTAACACCTGCCTTGCTAGACACATTGTAGTGAATCACCCTCATTCTGAGTGTATTCCATTTGGTAAGATGTAAGTTCCATTCAAGTGGCTTTTTTCCACAAACCACTACTTTGTGGAAGCAACTTTCAACATGATGCTTCCCTAATCATTACAATTTTAACCTGTTCATGTCTAGGAAATTATCTTCCCCACATATCTGTACAAACTGTGCCTCTTACCCTGTAATCATTTACCTCAAGTGGCTCTCGGGCCTTGTACAGAGTGAACAGCAATGTAAAAAAAATAGTAATTATGGAAAACTGTTGATTAGATATTTGCTCATTTTTTTCGTTTTATTTCATTCATTTAGAATTTCTAGCATTTCGCCATTATAAAAATAACATTCAACTATAATTTGAAAAGAAATATTTAGGGAAAATATATTCAATTAATGATTCATCCATACTTGTATATCTTTTTTTTATTTTCTAACATTAATTTGTCATCATAATTTATTTATAATCATATTCTTGGATCATAATGTGGCTATTAATTCAAACAGATGTGATGATGTTTTAGTCTCACTTGTACAAACAATTCAACCACTGGGATTGGAGATTCAAGGTGATTTTTGCAGAATTTTCCAGAAAAATGTGCCTGATGGTCATGGTGAAATTAACAATTTCCTCACAGGAAACATTCATTGGCTAAACAGTGAGTATTACTCTTGGCTGAAATTTACCAAATCTTTCTGTTAAGACAGATTTTCAGGAAAACAAAATTCTCTAGTCCACTGTTATCATTCTTTCTAGTATTGTTGGGAGTTTCCTTCCTAACCTTATGTTTAAGGCAGTGTGAAAAGTTAACATCTTGATTAAAACATTATTTTCCCTTCTAGTTACATGTGTTATCCATTTTAGTTGTTGCTGCTGTTTACAAGTGATGTGGGTTTTCCTATTTGGTCATGCTCCACATTTGTGATTTATGATTAAAAATAAAAAAAATTGTTTATAGTGTAGTTTACTACCTCTGTAGATTATATTAGGTTGGTGCAAAAATAATGACGTACTAATGTCGTTTTTTGACGTTAAAAAATACGTCAAAAACGACATTATTACGTGATTATTTTTGCACCAACCTAATACTATGAAAAAAGTACAATTTATTTATTTTTTTTAAAAAAGTAATATACATGTACATGTCCAAAGTTCAGGAGATTTTAACAAACTGACCACTGTACATCTGTTATTCAGTATTTTTTGTGTGTGTTTTGATGGATATTTCACACAACTCGCCAGGAAATAAACTTATTTTCTATAATGTTTTTTTTTTTTTTTTTTGATTTGGGGAAGCAACATCGAATCTTCAGTTTTCCGAAACTTTTAAATGGCACCTATTTGATGTAAAAAACATATTATACGACTGATGTCCGTCTTTTAATAAATTCGTTTACAGTTTTTAAATATGATTGAGTGATCTCCCTTAGATACCAATGATTTTTATTTTTCCCAATGAAATTAGCAACCTTAAACGATGGTTAACTTTAGAAAGAAATTATTACATTTAAATATGACGGATAATCTTATGACTCCATACAGATATATTTTATGGATTACATTATACATACAGATGTAATTATATTGGAATATTACAATTAATTAATTTGTGCTACATCTTTATATAATAAAGTGAGGGTGCTGAAATAATGTGACACTTGAGTTTTCATTACTTAATATTTTATTCACTTCAGTATTTCATTTGTTACTCTCAGCCAGTCTGTGGTATGCAGCTCCCATAGCTCGCTTAACCAAATGTCTTCTTTACATTCTGCAGTGTGTGGGAGACTGCCCTAACACAGTTGTTTATACAACTACATGTCCCACAAACAGGATGCAGGTGTAAAGCCACATGCTTCACAATTCAGCGGCTGGGGTGACATTTGATGTCTTGTGTGAATTGCGTGCAATGTCTATTTTAGCATCATAGTAATTTCAAACAAGAGAAAAATTTAAGTAATTTTTTCCTTTAATTTCCGATTAAACAATCATACATAAGGTACTATATTGTTTTAGGCAAAATAAGAATGAAACCAAATAAACTTTAAATAACCAACAACCTATTTAATACAAATGTATTATTGCTAGTGTCTGTGTTTTAGTGCATTTGTCCTATTTTTTAATGACTGAGTGATCTCCCTTTGATCACAAAGACTTCTTCCAATGCAATTAACAATTTTAAAAGGCAGAAACTATTACTTTTAAATATACCTGAAGATCTTATGAAGTCATACAGATGTATTGATTACATCATGGATACAAAAGTAATGATATTGGAACATTGCATTTGAATTACTTCTTAATGTTAAACAACAGAAGACTTAAAATATCTTTTGTCATAAGATACCTCTCTTCCAAAGTGCATTGTTTTAAACAAAATAAAGATGAAACCAAATAAATTAGAAGTACATCGACCCAACTGATGGCAGAAGTGGGTTCTATGCCAGCATATAACAGCAGAAAGTGTAGAAAGATGCTGATGAGAATGTAAGAAAGAAAAAGAATAAGCGGGCTAGTACCCCTTTGGGAGAGACCAGGTGGCCGGTGACAGGCCTGGCACCCTTAGAGGTTGGAATAGTCAAACAAGCAAGTACCAGTAGATACCCTTTTATTAGTTTTCTTCCGTTCAGTCTCCGAGCTCTCGTCCTCGTCAGTGACATAATCATCATGTGCAGTGCAATCTCCAGTCAGTTTCTTGGCCTGTCAATGAAAATGTGTGTGTGCTGATAGAGAGTGTGGAGACTACAAAACGGAAAAGAGGGATATGTGGCAGGTGACGGGGAGTGATGGTGGATTAAAGGGGAGTGATACATGCAGGGTTAGGAGATGTAGCAAACAATAAAGACCTGTGGTAAGCTACATGTAGCTGGTGATGGCAGTGTAAGGGGCAGGGAGAATCAATAATGACCAGGGATGTATTTGGCTCTGTTCTATTTGTGGTGTGTGTGTTTGGAAAATATGTAAGAAAATATTAAAGATGGTGTGGTTCAAAGAACAATAGTATTTCAATTTTTTTTTTTTTTACACTTAAAGATGATTAGAGAACATTCTAGTTGAAATATATACAAGAAAAAATAAAACAACACCTTTATAAATTTACAATTGACATTTCATTACAGTTTGTGAATTTGCAACACATCCCCAAAATTGTTAAACTATAGAAACATAATTGTTTTTGACCCTATGAGCCCTTAAGCAATTTCAAGTGTTAAATATCTGGAGTCCTGACTGAATGGATAAAAAATCTGAATATGTTTGTGCAATTAAATTATCTCAAAAGCCATTGAAAGTATTACAAGTTGATTTTATATGATAGTAGACTGATTTCTCTTTCAAATGATACCAAATCTAACCTCCTCTGTATTACTGGTTATGAGATATGGCTTTTGAAATCTAGTTGAACAGGTTTTAACACTGTGTATTGAAATACAGAGCTACTCAATTATGAGGTGCTCCCGAACTGTAAGCATTTGAAACTTGCTGGTGCATTTGGACACTTGTGTCCTCAAAGGGATGTAACAGTAAATAAAATAAAATAAAATAAAAAGAGTTGTATTGATCAAATCTTTAACTTTAAATAATGTACACAAATGAAGAAATACACAACAGTCAGAATTTAATGGAATTATTGATATACAAGTCGCATTCCAGAAGTTTTGAGACTTTCAGGAGAGACAGTTATAAATGCCCTAGATTATTGTACTTTTAGTTTATATACTATACATCTAATAAGCTGATCTGCCAACTTTTGTTAATCCAGATTGAAGGAGACAACTGTAAAAGCTCTTTGAACACACCCTACCAAAACACTGCTTGTCACAGCTGACGAGGTTGCATAATGCAATCAATGCATGATAACAATTTGGAAGCTCGCTATGCAATAAAGTTTTGTATTGGCAGAGATGGTCATCAAAACTGTTCCATACCCTCCCTACAGTCCAGAACTTGCTTCCTATGTCTTTGGGTTGTTCCCCAAGCCGGAGAAGAACTTCAGTTTTGAAGACATTTAGAAAATGAAAGGCAACTATGCCAAGGGTTCTGGATAGCTTCCTAAAGTGGCTGGAGCATTACAACAAATGCATTGAAGTCAAAGAACCCTACTTTGAAGGGGGTTAGAGTTTTGTATTTCTTTGAAATTAATGTCTCTCCTGAAAAAGTTTCAAAACAACTGAAATGCACCTTGTATTTAAAACTTTAAAAAAATATACAAGTAAATAAAAAATAATATTTAAACTCACAAAAATAATTGAATAAAAAGTAAAATCTCTGAAAAACATCCCAACAAAAATTGTGGTCATCTTGTAGATAAAGAGAAAAAGAGCAAAAATTGTTTTGATGTAGAAAACTTTCTCTAGTGAAAACCTTTTTCAAGAGTGTGTCATAGTCATTGCAAATAACAGTGAATATATAATTGAATAAAGTATAATTGTATTTTTCTTAAGAATGAATTTAATAAACCAAATTAGAAATTGTTTGACTCAGCCTACACTTTATAACCCTTTAGCATTTAACCTATTCAATTCCTCCCCATAAATATCAGCTCTCAATGTTCAATCTCCTGTAACAGTGAGACTTTGAGGACCGATATTTATGAGGTGGGTTTGAGCACATTCAATGTTAAAGGGTTAATATACCCTAACAGTCACAATAAATCTTTCCTTGTCAAGTTGACTCTAGCAAATTGTTTATCAATTTACATACAATCTTGGTTGGTTTTGCTATTATTTTAACCAAAGTATTTATCATTTTCTTTTTAGCCAACAATTTCTCTTCTTTATTAACAATTAAAATTGCATGACGATGGTGAAGTAAACAGAACATTAAGTGAATTATTTTAATTCAATCTAATAAATTCAAAAAAGCAAAAAAGACTGAAGTGTTAAGAACAAAAAAAAGAAAGTGAGAAATATAAAGAAAGATACAAAAATATAGATAGAGAAAGAAAAAGAATTCTATAAAAAAAAGTAGGAAAAAAAGAATGGACCTGTCTTGTAGCAGAGTACAGAAATATATCAATACACCCGTAGTCTAATAATGAAAACAGTATTTACAACAAATTATTTTTCCATATAATCTTCCTTGTTAATGCACTCAATCTGACCTGTCTACATTAATCATACAAATCAAAAATTTTCTAGTGAAAATTTCAGATCAGAATTCAGCTAATAAAGTTTAAAAAATATCAGTTATTACTTGCCTTGTTTCCACTGAGTCAGTATTACCCAACCCAGGGATTATTCACAATTATGACATCATCAAATTCACTAATCAGTTCTTTAATTCACTAAGCTATTGTCCCATGGGACATATTAGTTGTGAGATCAAAACCCTGGGTCAGGTAGTACAGGCTTAGACTCAGTGGAAACAAAACATGCAATAACTGAGCAGTACTAAATAAGAAGAAAACATGACATCCCTAAACATGGAAAGCAGAATGAAAACAATCTACACCTGTCGATTAAATAAAGTGTTCAGGTTCAATATTCTCTGAAGGCTACCCGGATCAACATACACCTGAAGAAGACTGAAGGGCACAATGTAGGCAGTTTCAAACTTGACATTTGTAAATAAAAGTTCAGTCAATTAAAAACAAAGTAAGGGACTGATTGACATTGTATCAATATTATGAACCAGATCCTTTTTCTAAAATTGATAAAGAATCTATATTTTTCAGTTATGACACATATCATGGCTTGAGGAAGGTCTCAGTCTGTTATGTGCCATGCGTGATACACGCTTAGATTATCATGTATATTTCAATACATGACTGGCTAGGCACATTTTTTTTCCTGCAGTAATTTCAAGACTTACTTTTGAGCATTTAAATTTATGTTGTTAACCAATTTTTTTTTTTCATTTTTTTTTTTTAACTCAAGTCTCTTTATGACAGAGGTGATCATGGCTCTCCAAAACTTCCTTTTTCTTAATAATTGAAATAGTCTTGACTCTTCTTGGGGAAATTAGTAGAATATTTTCTTGCTGTGTTCTCCCAAGTTTTGAATTCAATATTACTCTTTCCTTAGATTGGCTGCTCTAACAAGACTAGAGAGTCCTGTCTGCCTTACTATTTTACCCAGATAAAAATCTGGCAATAGTGAGGTAGGAAAGAACAAATAATAACAATTACACTTTATCACCATGTGAACCAGGTAGGATATGCTGGCAATATAAGGTTATCAGTGCAGAAAGTGGAATTGGCAAGTTCAAGTTCTGACAGTCTGTTGCATTCACTTCACACTAATACTCTTGGAAAAAGCAAGAATCCATTTCTTCTCTCCCAGCTATGAGTTAAATAGTAGACTAAGCTCTCTAGCCTTGAGTGGCAGCCAGTTTAAGAGAAAGAAAATTCTGAATTTAAAACTGCAGAGAAGGCAACGGGAAACAACTTTACTATCTTTCCTAGGAAATTATGGCAATTCACAGATGAGAGAGAAAAGGAAGCTGTAGAGAAACATGATCACCTATGTCTTAAAGGGATGTGACATTTAAAAGAAAAAATATATAAAGGTAAGGTTTTGGCTTTTCTTCTCACTGAGCACTGCCTTCCTTTACACTCTGCGACTTTAGTTATTTTCAGCATCATCAAAGCAAGAATTTCTTATATGATAGTTAATTATCAAATAGTTTTGCAATTTTGAACCTAAGATTTGTTTTAGTACCAAATCTTTAAGTCATAGATTAAACATCAAGAAAAAAATGTGACTGTCATCGATTGATTTGTTTTTAACAGCTTATCAACCTTTTGTAGGTTATTTTAAACCAGAAAATACTTTTAGATTGTAAGAATTTTTCTTTTTGAGATAATGATTTTATTGATAAAAGTCCTACTAATTAACTCATAGCTGGGAGAGAGGAGGTGGGTTTGTACCTTTCATTTATGTGTAAGTGAATATAATGAACCCAACTGGAATTGGAACTCAGCTCTCCAATTTCAAGCCGATATCCATTACAACATCTGCACATCAAAACTTACAGCACCTGGTATTCCCAAGTGGTCATCCATCTAGGTACTGACCAGTCTTGACATTGCTTAACTTTGGTGATCATATGAGAACCAATGCTTCAATCTGATATGGCATGTAAACCATTTCAAATAGAGATTAACCAATGTACACTGTCTACTCTTTAGACTCTTTAGGTACTCGTGCTTGGCAACTCAATGATCAGATATGGCCAACCAATATGATTAAATATGATTTTAATATATCTATTTTTATAGCATTAACATATATATATATATATATATGTATGTTCCTTCAAATGTTGTTATAGTGGACACTTCTTATTTGAAACAGACATCACATTTTTATATATTAAATAGTGTGTAGTATTAGGTCTGTTGGCCTACACATTTCTGGCAGAAATTGAAGCGGCATCCCGCTCTGTAGGAGAAACCAACATCTGATCCAGCATGCTTTAGCACTGAACCACAAAGTACTTCATAGTAAGCAAGGTACTTTTTACCCACAATACACAATAAATAAAAAAAAGGGGTACCTATTTCAAATAAGTGCCTACTATAATAATATCTGAAGTATTAAAAATTTCAGATTAAAAATAAATATATAGGGCCAAGTGGAGTAATGGCTAGTGGCTAAAATTGAGGAATAGGTGAGCCGAGTTTGAATTCCAGTTAGAGCCAATACATTAACTTACATGCTAATACCCTTGGGAAAGGTATGAATCCTCTTCTTTGCCCCCCCCAGCTATAGGCAAATAGCAGGACAGACTGGTATAGCCTTGGGTGGCAACTGGTCGAGGAGAAGGAAAACTCTGAACTCAAACCAGCCTGGTGAGGCATGGTCTGTGTCAGGTTATCTTGGCCAAGAAACACCACTTCTGCTGCAGCTGTATACATGTGGTGCCTCTACAACCCTGGTGGATTATGGGATTCATGATTGTTTTATACATACATATACATATATATATATATATATATATATATATATATATATAGTGTGTGTGTGTGTGTGTGTGTGTGTGTGTAGGATGTGTACATGTACATTGAGCTGACTCATTCCTATTCCCTTCATATTCCATTTGTGAGGAAGTAGTTCCACTCAGCATCTTCCCTAATAATGCTGCATTGTGGAGCAAATTCTTAAGAGAAAGCTTCTCTGATTACTGCAGTCTTAACCTCTCTAATTCTAGGGTCAATCATTATCCTACATATCCTGAAAATATTCATTTGCTTCCTCCCCGTATGCCTTTGCAACAACCTCATTTAGCAACTCTCTTCCTTGAATTGAATGATATATATATATATATATATATATATATATATATATATATATATATATATATATATATATATAAAAAAGAAAAAACAAAAGGAAAACATTTATACCAATGTTTCATTCCTTGATGAATTTTATTAAAGTAAATGTGGAGATTTTATTTCATAGCTTTTTTTATAAATAAAAGTAACAAGGAGGAAAAATATTGTTTTTAAATTTTTAATTTGAGAAGTCTCCAGTCTAAAATACTCTAAAAGCTTAAACTATGGAGGATGTTAAACGATATAATTTATGGTCTAAGAAATGAAAGTGAATTAACACCAATTAATGCTGTTGAATTTAAAAAAAAATGTAATTATTATTTATTTATATGTATTTTATTCTGTTGAATTATTTAATTATTTTTTAATTTTTTTAAAGCTCCAGGACGTAAGTTAACAATAACATTTAATTTAAAATCAATTACATTTTCAATAACTTTTTTTTCAATAAGCAATAAATCATTCAGATTAATAGTTGGCGATCGAATGACAAAATGGAAAATATTGCAAAGGCATTTCGTCACTAAAAGAAATTTAAGTGTCCCTGTATCTTTAAGTTTGTTGAGAAAAAAAAAATTGTAATCAGAGTTTGTTATATTTCTTCCCGGCCCCGATATTATAAATATCCAACTAATTTTACTGCAAAAAGTAAGAATAAATCAAGGGATCTCATTCAGATATTTGTTTTTGGGTTACGCCCCTTGATACTGGCTCTATTTTTGTTAATGTTACTGCGTAATTGATTAAGTATTGATTATTTTCCCGCATCACTTCGTCTCATTTCTCCATTTTTGTTCGGATTCTATATCTTACTAACAAGCATTGATTATTATATATAAAATTAAATTCAGTAACATTTATAAAATAAATGAAATTGGATCATGATATTGCAATCGTAAAAAAAGACGTTATTAATTACGGAGTCAATTTTTGTTGGAACATCAATAAAGAAAAACTAAAGATTTATTACTTTTTTTGACAAGTTTTATTCAGTTTATAGGGAAAGTACTTAATTTAAGAAACGGATCGAAAGAATACTGGAATATTTTCAAACAATTTTTACATCTGACTTAGAAGGTAAAAAAATACATTCTAATAAATAATGTTACCATTTCCCGGTAGTAAGTTCATTAAATTTCATTTTTTTATTCTAATGTTCATCCAATACAAGGCCCAAGAGCCACTTAAGGCAGAGGGTTACTGTGTGGTGTTGTATGAGCATAAGAAAAGGTAAGAAGTGAAGTTCATGGTTGTTATGCAGGAAAGATAACAGTTAGCCATAGATTTAAAATGGTCATGAATGATTGTGGGGATTGGGTAAGCATCATGCCTGGAATCTGTTCCAGAAAGCACTAGTTCTTGATAAGAAGCTGTTCGGATGGAACTTACTTCTTACTATTGGAATACAAAAGGAATGGGGATGATTCATCCTCGTGTATGTGGCATGGTTGCAAGACTAAGGAATTCAACTTGTCAGAACACATGCCATAGAAATAGTGCAGCGAGAAGCTTGCAACATTTTGCCTGTGAGAAAGAGGTTGTAGGGTGGAAAATAATTCACTACCCATAAATCCGCATAGATGAACTTGAAGCCTGGGCAGCAATTTTTGGCCTGATCTGCCACTTGTAAAGCTAGCAAGGGGTGTCAGATTAGCTAAAATAAATGATCTAAAATGCTTATTGGTCTATCTTTGAAAAAATATCAAATCAAATTTAGAAAGCTTATCGAGTGCTTATCCCTTGAATTAAACTGTCAGTTGATAGACAATAATCAAAGGAATTTTTTTTTGTTTTTTTTCAAATACTAGAATACACTCAATACAAAACAGAAAAGTAATATGAGGTAGAGAATAGAGAGTTACTGTTAAAATGGTAATGATGAACAAGGTGTAGGATATGAATGAAAGAGGAGGTGATAGAAAATGAAGATTATGAGGAAACTGGTAATATAAGTCATTTTTTTATAGAGAAACATTTGGCATTCATTGGCTGAGTAGCTGGTGCTACTATCAGTTGAAATTTATAAAATCTTTCTAATAAAACAATTTTTCAGGAAAATATGTTTCTCACATCCAGTAACTGTTATTGCTCTTTCCAATATTGATGGGGGCTTCCTTCCTAACTTTCTGTTTAAGGTACTATGGAAAGTCAACATCTTGATTATGTCATTATTTTCTCTTTAAGTTACATGCCATATCATTTTAGTTGTTACTGTTATTTGGTATAGCTTTTTGTTTGTGATTATGTAGCACCAGTCCAAAAGGTTTGAAAAAGGGAGTCTTTGCTCAAAACTACATGCTTCATTTGCAAGAAGCCATTTTTAACCATCAATCTGAGAAAACAGTTGTATATAGCTGACAGCTGAGATATTTCTGAATGAGTTTGGGGCCATCCATTTGAAAGTCTCAACCTGACGTGGTTATTTAAGAACATGAATTGAGTTTAGGTGAATGTTTGTTTTGTTGTAACTCATTGTGTTAGGTGAAACTATTTATGCAATCTCATATTCAATTTTCCCATCCCCAATACTAAATTTGTTATAACTGATCCATACACCTAGGTATCTGAAGCATTTAGTATTTACTAACTCCATATCCTGAATTTTTATGAATGAATTCAGAGTTTGTGCCATCAATGCTTTAATTCCAATTTTGAATCATTGTTTCTGCTTTGAAAAAGGCCTACATTGAGTCACATTTCTTGGAATACTTGGTTGAGGATATGGATTTTTTTTGTTCAGGATCTTTCTTATCGCAACTATGAATACCTATGTTGACAGAGCCTCCTTCATCATCAAAGAAAGTGTATTTGTGGGGAATTTTACTGTACTACTTTATTTAAAAGAAATCTGCAGCTGAAGCACACAGAATTCTTGTTGAGACTCTGTTGAAAACAACATACAGAGATTGGTTTAGATGCTTCAAAAATAATGATTTTGATGTTGAAGATAAAGAACACTCTGGCACACCGAAAAAGATGAAGAATTGGAGGCATTATTCATGAAGACTTGTGTCAGGCGCAAAGTGAACTTGCAGAATCATTAGGAATTGACCGCACAACAGTTTTGAAATGTTTGAAAGCATTAGGAATGATTCAAAAGCAAGGACATTGGGTGCTGTATGAGTTGAAGCTGAGAGATGTTGACCAGTGTCTTGTCAGGTGTGAAAAGCTGCTTCAACTGCAGAAAAAGAAAGGTTTTTTGCATTGTATCATGACCATTGATGAAAAAAGGATACACTACAATAACCCTAAGTGTAGAAGATTGTGGGATAAGCCCAGACAGGCATCAACACCATGGCAGGAAAGCCAAATATCCATGGTTTGAAGCTTCTGTTCTGCATTTGGTGGGATCAGCTGTGTGTAGTTTATTATGTACTGCTCAAACCGACTGAAACTATCACAGGAGATTGTTATCGACTACAACTGATGTGGTTGAGCTGAGCATTGAAGAAAAAAAATGGTTGCTATATGAGCAGAAACACACCAAAGTGATTTTGCAACATGACAATGCTAGGCCACATGTTGCAAAATGGGTGAAAACCTACTTGGAAATGCTTAAAGGGGAAGTCCTACCTCATCCGCCATATTCACCAGACATTTCCTCATGCAATTATCACTCGTTCTGATTGATGGCATATGGTCAGGCTGGGCAGCACTTTCATTCTGATGAAGATGCCAAAAAATGGGTTAACTCATGTTTAGTCTCAAAAGGTGTGTTGTTTTTCCGACATGGAATTCAAATGCTGCCAGAAATACGGCAAAAAGTACTGGATAGCAATGGACAATACTTTCAGTGACATGTTTCTTACTAATTTTTGTAAATAAAACATTATTTTTAATGAAAAATCGGCAAGAGCTTATTCAACGTGCTTATATATATATATATATATATATATATATATATATATATATCTCAGATTTAAGAAACAGCAGATATTTTTTATATATAGTACTCAGTATTAAAAATAGGGCATTAATAATATTATATGAAAAGATTATTTAACTTTTAAATATCAATTTTATCTCAAATTTGAAGTTTCTTGGTAAAATTTTCAGTCTTCATGAGTTGTGGTATTAAACAGTCTTTCCATTTTTTCCTTACCATTAAAAACCACAAGCTCTGAAGACTGGAAATTTTACCAAGAAACTTTGAAGTTGGGATAAAATTGATATTTTAAAGTAATCTTTTCATATAATATTAATATATATATATATATATATATGTGTGTGTGTGTGCAAATTATTTTCAGACAGAGTGTAACTGTAGAGGAACAAAATGAATAAAAAGAGATGAGAAGAAAAAGTATTTTTAGCTGACGCATTTTGTCCTATGAGGGACTTTATCAAAACAATGGACGAAACACATCAGCTAAGAATAGTTTTTCCACTTGTGTGTTTGTCTCTCTCTCTCTCTCAATATATATATATATATATATATATATATATGTGATAGATGAATGGATGGATATAGATATTGCACAGATACAAGACTAGATACTGTCCATTGACATGGTTTTCAACTGATCCATGACACGTAATTTTTTTTTAGGAAGGGAGACCTAGCAGTTATAATCTAAGGTTTTTCATCCTTGCACTAAGCACTTTTATGACCTAGCATTTGGAGTCATTTCTCACACAAAATGGTAACACAGAAACACAGCACAATTAGTGAATGCTACAAAAACGTAGAGCAAAGAGGTTAGGAATGTAAAGTAGAAAACTCAGGAAAAAAAAGTATGGTAGTCAAAGGAGTTCGATTTTTCTCTTTTATGTTAGTTTTGTGTGGAAAAGGACATTCTGAATTACTGTCAACCATTTACACAAGCTCATTAGGTAGGTTATGCACTGCTTTCCTCTGTTTCTCTTGCCTTCAACATGTCCTGTGAATGTCAAATTTTCCAAGTCCTCTTTCCTGTTTATGTGCCCTAGAAATTTCAACTATCCCTTTCTCATGGGCATTAATGTTGAAACATTTTTATATCTTGAAAAGAGTGAATAAAAACCAAGTTGACACTGTGTACATATACTTATTATCAGGTATTTAATTTACCTTATAATCATAATATGCACTTCTTACCTCCTCCCTCTCAACCAACCTCATTCAGTAGCTCTTTACCTTGAGTGGTTCTTGGGCCTTGTATTGGGTTAAAAAATAGTAAAAGAAAAAAAAAAGTAAAAAGAGCTGATGATTCCAACTATTGTTTTAAGTTTAAAGGGAACAAAAAAAATTAAAGCAGAAAGAAATTGAAGCAATGTAAATGGATATTTAAAATGATAGTAAGAAGGAAAGAGGGGAAAAAAGGAGGAACAAGTGAGAATGCATTGAAAAGACAGAAGAATAAAAGGTAAAAGTGGTCAAGGGAGAAGGAAAGAGGAGGAGAAGGAACAAATGAGAATGAATTAAAAAGGAAAAAGAAACAGCAAATGTGGTCCATGTTTAATCATTTTTTTTTCGTTCAGTGTTCAGATTCAAGACTTGACTTTGAAGGCTTCAAAGATTTTAAACACATAATCTTAAAAAAATAAAACCCTTTTGTAAAAAAAAAACAATTTTTTTGTCTGAATAACTGGAATGAGGAATTATTATTTACACTAATTATATTTCAGATTATTGTCTTCATCTTTGTTGTCATTATCACAACATTTCAGTCATTGTGCTCTTTGGCCTTCCTCAGGTGTATATCTTTTGGGTCAGTAGCATACAGAAGTCATGGCAGAGGGTACCATATGCATCCTTTATCAGGAGGGCAAAGAGTGAAATCTAAAATTTAGTTTTTAGTTAAATAAAGTGTTTATTTGATGTTTCATCTGTTTTTACATACAGTGTAACCCAGATATAAGAGAGTTGTCAGGACCGGAGAAGAAGTCTCTTATATCAGGGGTTTCTCTTATATCCGGGTTTGGTCTATTTTGTTTAGGTAAGTATGGGAATCATTTGGGACCAGATAAAATCTCTCTTATATCCGGGTTTCTCTTATATCCGGGTTACACTGTATTTAAAATGTCTTCCTTTCTCACATTTCTCAGTACTAGGCCCTATAGACACTACCCTTATTTGAGTCTTAAATGCATACAATTAAGGAGTTGGCACTGAGCATCACCAAACATCACCGCACCTCTGCACGTCACTGATCTGGGTAACCTACAGGAAATTCTGAATTGAACCCTTTATTTAATCTACAGGGGTAGACTGTTTTTTTTTTTTTGTTAGAAATCATTGCCAAGCCTAACATGGGGGAGAAGATGACCATGTATTGTTGTGAAAGAGAATATAAAGATGAAACAAGTGTTTTCTTTTCTGGATACAGAGTTTGTAGAAACTGTCCAAATGTTCTCTAATTCAGAAATCTACAAGACTCTATCCGCAACATACTAGTAGAAAATACAAGCATAATAACCTCATTCACATGTAAAAAAAGATGAAAAATAATGGAAGCTTTAATAATAAAAGAGAAAAAGCCAACACTCAATAATATTAACTATGAACACAGCCAAAATGTGCTATGTTCAGAAAATAAAACATCCCTATAACTCTAGATACATACATACAAACCACACAGTAAAAAAGTAGAAAATCATCCTTGATAATGGCTAAAAGTATAGCTGAAAGCGCTTGGAATTAAAGAATGTTTCAACAGTTTCTACACACTCTGTGTCCAGAAATCAAAACACTTGTTTGAACTCAAGAAGAATTAAATAAAATGTTTAATTGCAGTACCTTGTCTGTCAACTTTAATGAAACATGTGTGTGTGGGTGTGTGTGTGTATATATATATATATATATATATATATGTGTGCGTGTTATGTTGTCTTTAATGAAACATGTATAAAAGAGGGGTTGCTGCCTAAATACACTAAATTTTCAAATAAATTATGTTTGCTCTACTCTGTATTGAGCACTCTTTTAAGAATAGTATTTTTGGTTATTAGAATTTATTCTGTATACACAAATCCTATACCTGTCTGTGTGTATATATATATATATATACACACACACATATACACACAGGATACAATTGTCAAATTGTCACCATTTTATATTTTTTATTTTATGCATGCACATTGTTTTTTTTTTTTTGATTTTGCTGACTGCACAGTATTATAGAGTCAGCTGCCACCATCTGTGAGAAATAGACCACCATGACACAATTCACTCTGTCAGAAATTTGAAAATGGCATGCTGTACTGCTTGGCATTCATGCTGGAAGCTCCATTACAAACATTTCAGAAGACAGTGCAGAGGATTTGGAAAGAGTTGGATGAGTCTAATGGAGATTACAAAGGTATGGCAGCTCAGAAAGCTCACTCTAATCATTATGATATGCAAAGAACTCCCAAATTTGTTGGTAACTCAACACGGAGGTCTAGAACAAGTGCCTTTAGGAGGTAATGCTGCCCTAGGTAAAGAAGGTGGCTACTGGAAGACCCTATGTCTGTCAACAGGACTCTGCACCATGCCACAAAAGTAGGAGAACCCAGTCATGGCAGTCAGACAATTTTAGCGACCATATCACCTCTTGCATCTGACCAACTATCTCCTCAGACTGTTCCCTACTTGATTATTATGTGTGGGGTGCAGTTGAGCAAGTAACCAACCAAATTCCTTGTAACATCAAAGATGAACTGAAGGCAAGGATGATGGCAGTATTCACCAACTTAAACAAGGACACCATCCAGAAGAGTTTCAGATTTCAAAGTTGTCTGGAGGCTGTGATTTAAAACAATGGTGATTTTATTTAATAAATTTATTCTTTACTATTTCAAGGTATTTTTGTGTAATATTGATAAATATATCTGTTAAAATGAGATGTTAGTTTATTTTCATTTTTGTGTAATTTAGACGACACTTTATCCATTTATTCATGGCCAATAATTGAGACTATGATAATAGTTTCAATAAGGAAACTGATACACTATCTCCTAAATAATAGCAGTTATAAATTTAGAATTGGACTATTTTAAAAGTATTCCAAATTGTGTGCATATTTTTGACAGATGCCAAGTTTCACTTCCTCAAAACTCAATCTTACAGAAATTATTGTCATCAAAAAGCAGTCAAGCCTAATAAAAAAATTTCTCAGTTGATGTGAGCTGCAGAATTATTTAATATAGACTTTATTGAGTCAAGAAAAACTTTAAAAAATGTGGTAGTTATTGCATAAGCTTTAGAATGGCATGTAATAATTGTTGACAATAATGTTTTGTCAATAATAGTGTGTTGTGTTGCTATTGCAGCAAGATGTGGACATTAAAGTGTTTCATTGGGTCAAAAGGGTGATTTGAAGATAGTGAAGATGTTAAAAAAAACCCAAAAAACATTAGCATACACAACAAAACCATGAGTCAGGGATACAAGGGAGGACCAGATGAAAGAATACAGAGGAAAATATATTTGACAGTGGGAAGTAACTCATAACATTTGTTTTTTGAATTTCAAACATTTTGATAACTGTTGGGAATTATTTAGCCAAAAAGCAATCAACCAGTGTGTAATCACAATGCAAGGTTTTAAGGAAAATAGAACTAACAACAAAAATTTAATTGCAAAAATAAAAACAATCTTTAATTTCCACCTTATTTCTGCTTTTTAAAAAAAAAAAATCAAAAATGGCAGATCATTATCTTATAAAAATTAATCATATGAAGCAATAGAAATGAGATGGAAGAAAAACTATTACAAAAAATTGATATTCAATGATATTCAAACAACTTAAGACTTGTCATATGACTACTTGGTGTAAATAAGCAACAAAATGAGATGAAAGAAAGAAGAATCAAAAATTATTATTATTGTTAATAATAAGTTATTTTTGTTCAAAGTTTCTTCTCTTAAACATCAAAAAAACTATACGGTTTTCTTTTCTTTTAACTTCATTCTTGTGTTTTTTGTTTGTTGGTTCATTTTTCTAGTGAAGCTATATCAAAGTTTTTGTTGTTCCTTTTTCTGCTTTTAATTTGGTCTGCGAGTTGTGCCCCTGCTTTTTTAGTATGCTTTGCTGGTTCATATCATTCTATTAAGCAATATTTTTATGATGGTAGTATTATAAAACTGTTCAGAGATTCAAAATAAAAAAAAATCTCTGTTAACATCTCAAAGCATCATCCCCATAAGGCCTTAATGAATATTCAGTGAAATACAGTTAGTTTTGACTGTTATGTGATTTTTAGAATATGATGAAAAAAAGTAACAAGTGAAGATTAAAAAAAACCCAATTATATCTCAAATTTTTAGTATTGGTCAAAAGAAAATGCATCATTCTCTAGAACAACAATGCAAGCCTATTTTCAATAAAATGAACTTAGGAGGTCATCAAACGGTTAGTTTGAGATATTTTACTCCATTATCTTAATCCAATCAGCTTAGCACTTGAGGTTTTGATTTAATCAGATCAATGAAATGTAATTAGTAGCAAAATCTTTCAGAGTAGAAAAGAGATTAATTCAACATTATCAGAATTCTGTTCAAATTCTTTCAACAAAAAATAAAAAAAAAATAAAATCCTTTCACAGTGTGACTTTTGCAAATGTTCATAATGATTATTGACAAATTTAATATTTGTTACATTTCATTGAATTTTTTTTTATTGTCATGACATTACTTTCTGAAGACCCAACCCGGAGGTGCTGAAAAGTTCTTAGCTAAACAAAGAAAGAATTTAAAAAATTCTTATTTGGTCTTTTAGTCAGATTTAGAGAAGTGGGTTAAGCCGAGAACTTTTCACCCGCCTCCATATAATAATGGATCATTGTCAGTAGCCGGATAAGTATGAATCCATTGCCTACACCCAAGCTATGGGTTAAATAATAGGACTTGTATCTAGAAAAAATCATTGTTATTCTCAAAAAATTGTTAATGCAATATTCACTTTAAAAAAAAAAAAATGAAAGAAAAAAAAGAATTATTTTTCCAATCTTAAATATATTTTGGCTTTAAATAACCCAGAAAGGGTTGATAAGCAATAATAAACAAATCAATTAGTTTTCCTGCAGCATTTTGCCAACTAATATGTTCTGTTTACATTACTTACATGTGGATTATTGCCCTCATCTTTGTTGTTATCATAAAGGCCAAAAACATAACAACAACAAAGACGAGGACAACAGTTCAAGCATAAATAAAGATAATTCCTTATCCTAGAAATTTAGATAAAATAATATATACTGGCTATAAAATATTTGAAAAATCTATTAATATCTATGTAAAACAAATTTTTGTACTTGCAAATATATTTCTGTACATTAATACACAGTTTCACATTATTAATCACTTTTAATTGTTTCTTATTTTCCAAAGATTCATAAAGGGATTTATGAAAATATTTGCATTATCAATGTACAGGATATTTTACGTCATCTCTATAAATTAAAATTGACTACATATAGCTTCCATGTTACTTTTTGATAAATAATTGTTCTGATGAGCTTTCCTCTTGGGTCAGTTAGTCAGTTATGTGCCATGCATGATATATGCTTAGACAATCATGTATCTTTTGATAGAAGACTGATAAGGCAGATTTTTTCCCACAGTAGGTTGCCATTTCTTTCTGCAGTAGACCAGTTGCTATCCAAGGCTATAGAACCCAGTCTCTCCTGGTACTTACCCATAGCTGGTGGGAGAAGAAGAGGATTCATACCTTTCCCAAAGGTTTTAGCATGTAAGTGAATGTAATGGATTTGAATGGAATTTGAAGTCAGCTCTTCAATTCTTCAATCTGAGCCACTACCCATTACTCCACTGTAGTCTTTATGAATATAAGCGTAGGACTAGATTGTCAACAAGGTGACATCATTTTACAATTGAAATGGCTAGATGTAACTGTAAGTTCTATGCTAACAGTTTTTGGAGGTAATAATGAATTATTGATGTCCTACTAATTAACCCATAGCTGAGGGGAAGAAGAGATGGATTCATATCTTTTCCAAGGGTATTTGCATGTAAATGAATATAATGAACCCAACTGGAATTGCAACTTGGCTCTCCAAACTCCAATTCTGAGTCATTACCCATTAAACCACCTGCACATACAAGCTTAGAGCACCTGGTATTTCCAAATGGTCTCCCATCTAAGTATTGACATAACTTCAGTGATTATACTGGGACCAGTATTTCAATGTAATATGGCCATAAGACAAGAAACATTATGTAGTAATTAAAAATAATATTTACAGAATGTGTGTAAAATTTCCAAAAACAACAAATATTGAAAAGAATGTCAACAACTAAGTTATAAGGACAACATTAATGTAATGTTTGCTACCTGTTCTGAAAGTAGCTTTAGAACTCATTGCTCCCTTGATTTTGTGAGATGTTTATTTCTTAATATGAAACAGACTACATTGCATTCAGAATAGGTTTCTAAAATTCATCTTCACTGGTAAATTATGAACTACCAATGTAGACCTTCCTCTTCAGAATGCAAAAGTTTTCATTTGGGTCAAAGTTGATCAAACAAGCTGGCCACTGCATCAAACATCTTTGAAACCCATTTTATTTGGATCTTCATTAGTTTTCTTTGCCAAATCTGATGAAGTATTGCTGTGCATAAAAAACTTTTTTCTGAAAGTATTTGGATTCTTCTTGAACCATGGCTCCCCATGTGCTTTCAAAAATCAATATATATGTAAGCTGTCATCTTAACACTATCTGAAACTCACTCTGGGCCTACAAGTTCAACTTTTATAATCCCACTGCTAAATATTACACAACATCCATGTTATAGATATCTCCACCTGTCAGGGTGATTTCTGACAGTAAGTATCTAGCCTTTGTTCTATCTCTCCAGTCCATTGAGGGTTGCACAGAATTCACTGTTGAAAGGAATGTCTGAAAAATCATATCTTCATATATTCTTTTGTCTGTTTTATTACAATCTCCCTTATTTAAAAGTAAGTAGTTTTATGCTTCATCATTTGATTTAGGTAGGACACAAGATTGTGTGTTTTTGACATTTCCTGAGTTGCCAAAATACAGTCCAACCTCTTTAATCTGGCACTCTGTGGTCTGGCAACTCTCATAGTCCAGTTCTCTTTTTAGCTGCCATTAGTTTCTTGGATAGCAATGAGGGAAGTGCCATATGTTGTTTACGACTTTTCACAGCAACCAACAGCAGCAGAGTGTTTTGGTGATACAGTCTTTTGCATTTCTAATATATATAGCGACATATTTACCCATTCAGGATAGTAAGTATATATTTTTTGTGGGGTTCTAGGCTTTTTTTCCCCACGAAACATATTAGGTTGGTGCAAAAATAATGACGCAATAATGTCGTTTTCTGAGGTTAAAAAATACACCAAAAAACGACATTATTACGTCATTATTTTTGCATCAACCTAATAAAAACTTTAATGATTGTTTTATTTCTTTTAAGCTTTGTTCTACCTTTTATAAAATATGTGGAATGAGTTGGTCAGACTGTTTACAGAGGGCTTTTAGGGACAATTTCTGTTATCCAGTATTTTCTCTGGTCCAGCAGTGGCCTGGTTCCAAGTGTGCCAGAAGTCAAACTGTACCAATAAATTTTGTAATTTGATAAAGATAGATTTTTTTATAAAATAACTTTTCTTGATACAGGAAACGGATTTGTGAGAAAAGGCTTCAAGTTGCTCTTATTAGAATTGCATTGGAGTTTAATATACTATATTTTTTTTACTCAGTACAAAACTTGAGAGCCACTCAAAATAGAGAATCACTGGATGAAGTTGTTGTCAGAGGGTAAAAATAGAAAGTAAAAAGTGCCTATTATATGTATATGTAGGATGGATAACATGACTCTAGACTTGAAGAGGTTAAGATGGTAGCAATAAGGGAAACTTCCTCTCAGGTGTCTGTTACACAAAGTAACATTTCTGAGGCAGGATTTGTTGGAGTGTAACTTTTTCCTTACTAATAGAATACAAAGGGGAATGAAGATGATTCAATCCTGTGTATGTGGCATGATGTGTCCTAGCAGTGAAGGTCTGAACTTATGGAAATTTTTCATATTATCATGGCACCAGCCAACTATTTTAACACATAGATTGACCATTCCACAAAGTAAAAATCAGATTTAATACTTATGTATAAGAAAAAAAATCTGGTAGATTGTGGATGATGCTGTGAACCATAGAAGAAATATGAAAGAGAGTGAGCATTAGAAAACTATCAGGACTTTGTGATTTTCAATTCCAACAGAGTTTCTGGTGTGTATTGATATTTGTCAATATGGTTGCAACCAATTTAACTTGCATTAAATCTAACAATGTATCATTTGGGACTGGTCTGGAGGTATGTTCTGCCTACCCATCATAATAGTTCTATAATTTATAAATTCAGGTGTCAGTGTGATGCAGAATGTAAGAGAATTAGGCAAAGATGGAAGGCACAGATCAGCCAACATGTATTTCCAAAGGGAAGGTGGACAATTTACATAAGTGTGTTAATGTATCAGATTTTAGCACTTTCAGCGATACTTTTAGGGATTATCTAAGATGATTTTATTTTTATTTTTAACTTAGTAAAAATAAAATCATCCTTGATAACAGCTAAAAGTATAGCCGAAAGCACTTGCACATACAGAACATTCAAACAATTTCTATATAATTTATGTCCAGAAAAGAAGTAAATTATAAGAAAAGCTAGTGAAATTAAACAAAAAAAATCTTAATCTTGTCAGTCATTTTTAATGAAACTTGTGTGTGTGTGTGTGTATATATATATATATATATATATATAAAAATGTTCAATGTAAAATACAGAGCCCTGAATATAATAATAAATGTTTCTGCTTTCTTCCATCTCATTAACTGTCAGTTTCATGCATTATTGCAATCTTCAGGTGATAAAAAAAGAAACTATTCACACAATGTGTTGCATAGTTTAGAATGAGGCTGGCATTTATAAGGGAAAATAGTTATAATATATTGCTCACTGAAAGTTTTTCATCAGGACTATTTCAAGTTGCAATTCCACAAAATTGATGGTAGAGTCAACTATATATATATATATATATATATATATATATATACACATACACACACGCATACATACATGTATATATGCATGCATATATACACAAACAACCTAAGGAAGACATAGATATGACCACATAGAGTCCACCAATTAAACTGTCCTATGAAAAGATAAGAATATTGGTCTAATTAGATAAGTATTAGAGATAAATAAAATTAATCTTTCAGTTCCTTGTAAAAGGGATATATGCTTGAAAAATTATATTATCTTCAAAGAACAAATGTAAATGGTAAAGTAAGACTGGAAGAGAATTTTTTAAAAACATCACTGTACAAAGTAACTGAAAAGAAAAATATACCTTGATTAAGATACGTTCTTTAAAGAATTCAGGTGAGGGCAGACAATGTCTACTCTCATCAACAGCATCTCGATATAACCTATCTCCAAAAATTGAGGTAATATATCTAGCCATCTTCTGCTGCTGTGGTAGACTGCAGTGGTTCTCCAGACAAATTATCACAGGATATCTGAAAAGAAGCAGAAGTTTACAGTTAAAAAAAATATAAATGGATTTCTGTTTACATACCAAAAGAAAGAAAATGATAGTTACATTCATTCTTCAAGTTAAAAATAAAGAAAAATGGCTGATTGCAGAAAGAAAAAAATCTAAAAGGAATATGTGGAAAAAAGAATAATAGAGAGAAATGAGCAAAGATAGAAAAAGTTGCAGTAAATAAAATAACAAATGAAGAAAAATGCAAGAGAAGAAAAACCCAAAAGAGGTTGAAAAGAAAGTTGACACAGAGTGAAAGAAATTAAAAAAAATATATATAAAAACAGAAGAAAGACCAAGAGAAAGTGTCAAAAACGTAGCCATTTTCTTTCTTGGGTAATCATTATTCTCGACATGATGATACATTGAACACAATTACTGCAGCATTAACAATTTGCAGCCATCTTGTCTATATTGGCAGGATGGATGAAAGGATGAACAACTGAATATCAACAAAGAAAAATAAGAAAAAAAAATTTCAATGCTTTTAAATATATACTTTTATTTCAGACATTCCCTTCTGAAGTAGACATTAAAAGACAAAGGATTACTGATTTCTTTACCAATTTTCATGAGATATATAAGAGGTAGAATATAATAATACATGATGTTCTAAAGTAATCACTTTCATACTTTTCTAAATAGCACTTCAAAAATGTTTTGTTGAACAGGGCATACATTTTCAACAATTTCAATCAAGCAGCCATCTTAATTTGAAGAGTTATTAAACTATTTTGACATTGCAGAGCTTACAAACACCGTAAAATGTCATAGCCTAAGTTTAAAAGATAAAAATTTCTATACAATATCATGTGACTTTTAAAAGATATTTTTCGCTGAAAGTGGTAACTCATTATGTCTAACTTCAATATAACAAGATGTAAAATTACTTTCAACTCAGGCTTTAGATAGTTTTTTTTTTTTCATTTTCTATTAGGTTGGTGCAAAAATAATGTCGTTTTTTGACGTTCAACTTCATGTGAGAAAACGACATTTTGCATCAACCTAATATATCATTCAAAATTACTTTGACTACACTATATTTGATGAAAGATTGCCTAACTTTATAAGCATCTTGTGCAGTATGACAAAAAATCTTGGGTTTTTTTTTGTGCATAAAGCATGATTAAAAATGGTTTGGGGTAGGTGAAGACTTGAAAATCTAAGAAGAGAAAATAATGATATAATCAAGACAATTATTGTTATAGTGGAACACACCTATTCTATAGTTAATAGACTCTCCCACCTATAATAAGTAGGAGTAGTAAGAGTAACGCGTCAGTCGGGGAGGCAGTTAATGCCAGATGACAGTTAGTCGAATACTAAAGTATCAGCGACCACAACTAGATTACTCTGCGTTATACCTATTATATCAAGTTCCTAACGTTTTGTACATCGAACCTATTTTAGGACCAACTTAGTACAAATACACGCCTCCACTGTGAAATCACTCCACAACAATTATATTCCACACTACTTAAAATAAAAGGTTAGGAAGGAAACTTCCATCAATACTGGAAAGAGGTATAACAGCTACTGGAGTGAGAAAGCTATTTTCCTTAAAAATTGTTTGAAGAGAAAGAGTTCATAAATTTTAACCATTTGCACTGGCTGTTTGGTTAATGAGTGCCAAATTTTTCCTTGTAGGGAAATGGCTAATATTATTATTATGATATATGCCTGGATGTTAAAAAATGTCAAGAGTAGCCAAGGGAGATAATTTTATTTTTTTCTTAATCATCTTCCATATATGCTAATTACATTATTTCTGTACATCATAAAACTTATAATTTTCCATGAAAAACATCTGTTGCATTGGATTTTTTAGAACTTTTATTTCTCGTATATTAAAACAGTTATTATTAAATAACACAATGACAGAAAGAAAGAGAATAATGATAAAGAATTATAAAAATATTAAAATTATTTTTTTTCAGACAAATTTTAATTTGCTAACTCTAGGCATATTTTTTGGTTGAAGTTTAAAAAAAAATTCAATTTCCATGAGTGAGAAGAAAGTTTTTTCTATGAACTACTACTCTGTGGAACCTACTCCCAAGAGGATACTTCCCTAACCACTACAATCTTTAAAAAAAAAAAGATCACCAAAGACTGATAAAATATTTTCAATGGCCAAAGGATATTCTGAGGTTTCATAAAATTAAATAAAATGGGTTTGACTGACTTAGCAGAATTACTTCCATAAACTCTTAGTGAAAATACAATTTTCATAAATGAATTCTGAAAATATTGCTGAACTCAATTACCTACAGAGTTTTGGTGGATTTTTAAAATCTGGACATGTTTTACTTAAAGATTTTTTTCTGTATATTTTTACTTCACAATTTTTCATAGTATAAACAACTTATCAAACAATTTTCATATCAAAATTTTCTCCATTCTTCTTATTACTAGCACAAAGAAAATAATGAATAAATTAGTTTTTAAATAAATTTGGTTCCTTTTTTGTCAAAGGCATGTGAAGGTATCTGCAAAGAAAGTAACGACAAATAAAAAAAACAGATCAAAGTAGATAGAAAAAAAAGAACATAAAGTTTTGATATTTGCTATATTATAGAGGAGAAGGAAAGAAAAAAGTATTGTATTCACTGCTTATAAGACACTCCGATGCATTAGACATTTCTCCAAATTTTGAAGGAAGAAATAAAAAAAAATAGATTTTTTTCTTTTTATTTCATAGCCCTCCCCACTATCTGGAATTTTGCCCATGTAATAGCTGAAAACCTGAAATCATGACAAATTTATAACAGACTGAGAAGTACTAAATTTATGGTAACTATTTTGAAAGCAAAAATTAGAAGAGAAATGCATAATACCATTGAAACCTAACCTTATAGAAAAGCCTGAAACCCACAGTGATCTTGACAAATTCATCAAAGACTGAATTTAAAGTAACTATTTAGAAAGCAGTAATTAGAAGAGAAGTTGAAATCTATCTTTATTGCAGCCTGAAATCCTTACTAATTGCTCAATCCAAACTTATAACTCCTATTACTCCTTCGATTTATTTGAAAAAGTGTGGTTTTTGGAGATATCTTATAGGAAAAAATGTGTCTTATAAGCAGCAAAATATAGTAATTTGATTCAATGAGAAATCATCAATCCAAAATTATTCAACTTTATAGCCCTTTACTCCAAAGCTTATTTCATGTACACATCTAAAGACGATGTACCTGACTCCACTATATTATTATTATTATTATAAATTAGGATACATCAAAAGTATTTTTGTTTTTTACTGACTCTGAAACATATTTCACATGACTGTGCCTTTTGTATAAATAATTTCATGGTAATTGTTCAGATGAATTCTACACTATGGTACTTAGACTTCATGAATTTAAGTGCTGCACTAGTTTGATAAAAAGGTCTCATAAATTTACATTTGAATTGACTAGACGTAACCATAAGTTCTATGCTAACAGTTTCTTTTCTTGCATGTGGGACTCTCTTCCAGCTCCATGCATTCCAGTCAACTTTGATCTTCAAAAATTAAAATGCAATGTCAATCATTATCTATTGTCTTCTTGATTACTTTATTGTTCTCACTCCTTAATAATGTTTATCTTTTTTCTTATTCTTTCACACTCAGTAACTCCTTGTGTCTTAGTGACTTTACTGCCTTGCATGAAATGATTAAAAAAAATATGCATGTGGGTGGGTGTGTGGATGTGTAATCAAGTATCTCATCAACTGATTAATCCCCAATGTGGTCACTGAGAGCATTGTGTGAAGACTACTGTAGGAAAATATGAAAAAATTGTCTCAAACAAAGGAATTAAATGAGAAGAGGTGTTTGTATAATTCAAAAAGATTAAACCAAAACAAATGTATTGATGGAAAGAATAAAACACTGAAAATAAGCACAAATCTTAGAAGAAATAATTGAGTGAGAGTCTGGTTTATGGTTTATTTTGTTTTACAGTATGTCAAACTCAATGGGTTATTTAATGCCGACAAGATTTTTAGGATAGGTTTATTCTATGAATAGAATATGTATTCTTTGTAAGAAATCAGTTTGGAGATCAGGTTTCATTGGCGTATTTTTGTAAAGAGGGTTTTTGTTGAGAATCAAAGGTATTACTAGAAATATTTGTTTTTTGTTTTTTTTCAAAAATGTTTTGCTGGTATTTTAACTATAAAAATTTATTTTTATACTTTCAGTGTTTTGACCCCAGTTTGGAGGTTAACTATTTTCCTGTAGATGGGACCCTAACAGGTACTACTACCTCATGTCAGGGGGAAACCGGAGAACAACAGCAATTAAGAGGTGGTTCCATACTCCTCAAGATCTTCTAGGCCTTGCTGCAAGATGTACTTTATTGTGAGAATGTGAGAGTCTGTGAGTATGTAATGATAGAGTTCAAAATTTGTATCAGCCATGTTAAGAAGTTTGCTATTTATTGTTGTCTGTATTTTCAGGACCATGTTTGTGTCCTGATTTTTAGAAGTGCAAATAAACACATTTTACCCTAAGTGTGATTGGTAGTGAAAAAAAGTGAGCCAAGCTTTTTTCTGGAAATTTCAAATTTCACTTCTCGATGGTCATTATGAAGTCTTCCAATTTGCCTCTTTCTTCTTTGATGGTGTTTGAAACTGTGTCATTTGTGATGCAGTGTACATAAAAGAATGTCTAAGATGGTTCTGCAGCATCTCAATTTGAATGCTTGGATTATTTACTGCAATGTAATTCTGCTGTTAATGTCTAAGATTTGCAGGCATAAAGAAAGACTGAGAAAGACAATGCATGAAACATTGCATAGTGTTTTAAAGGCAGTATCATTTGTTATAGACTGCCTTCTTCATTTCTTAACAGGATGTCATCCTTACCAAATTGAAAATAAACGATTAAATTAAAAAGGTTAGAATTAAAACATACCGTGAAGAAATGAAGGCATACGTATTGATGACTTCAATGACATTCTTGAAAGGTATTTTTGAGGTAAGTGTTCGTCCATGGTAGACAAGAGGTTCATCTTCTGGTCCATCCCATACATCCACTAAAAATAATGAAGAAAAGAGCTTTAAAAAGAAAAGACGAAACAGATGCAAATGCAAGTCCATTAAAGTCATTTGAATCAAATCAGGTCACTTAAAGGATTTAAACATTCACTTAGTGATATTTGTGTGTGTGTGTATATATATATATATATATATATATATGGAAGCACAATAGAGTAATGGATAATGGCTCAGAATGTGGAATCAGTGAGCAGATTTTGAATTTCAGTAGAGTTCATTACATTCACTTATGTGCTGATATCTTTGGGAAAGGTATGACTTCATCTTTTCTTTCCAAGCTATGGGTAAAAAGAAACAGGTAGAACTGGCTCCTGTAGCCTTGGACGGAGAAAAAAAATATACATATATATATATATATATATATATATATATATATATGTTTGTGTATTTTCTTTCTCCATATATATATATATATATATATATATATATATATATACATTAAGAAATGGACAAAGTCCGACAATTTATTTATTAAAGTCTTTAATATATATATATATATATATATATATAGTAATTCAGTGAGTCTAGAAGAATCCTCAACAGAATGCAGAAAGCAATGGAAGTTTCATCCTATTTCGGAACTCATCAGCAGTGTGTATCCCCTACTGAGAATTGAACCCGGACTGCAAGTGTCATACTCACTGGACCAACAGGTCTCAGTGATGGAGAAGCAACAAACTGGACTTGATATAGCACTGCTCTTCACAAATTATGTCATGTAACTCATCCAAGTTTACTTAGTCCAATGGACTGTGTCCCCACAAGTCATGTCTTCTATACCCAAGCATTAGAAGCTGGTTCAAGCAAGGATATACAAGTGATAGAAATTATTATAAATATTATAAATTATTGTGTATGATTTGTGTGCGGAGATAATCTTATATAAGAAATGAATTGGGGAATTTCTAGATTGTTCTGGTAATAAGATAATTGGAAGAATCTAGCAAAATCTTACAAAAAATTATGTAATTTAATTTAATTAGGTAATTTAAGCTTTTTGATATTACTGACATATTTTATATGAATACCTTTTCACCTGGAAATTTTATAAATAACACAATTTCATTTATAACAAAGTTTTCTAATTATTTTTTGCATATTGCAGCATTATGCTATGGCGTAGAAATATTGTATGGATATTAAGTTTTTTCATAAGTTATAACTATGTTAATTAAAGAATTTCAATTATTTCTCCCCAACCCCACTATATATATATATATATGCTTAGTTTCAGGATAAACCCCAGGTGGGCTATCTGGGTATTGAACAAATGCAAAGGTACTTGAGCGTGTGTCTGTAGTGGGGATTAGCTAGCCAGACTGGCAGACTCACATACAATTGGTCAGCCATTATATATATATATATATATATATATATATATATATATGTATGTATGTATGTATATTTTTATGTATATGTAGATATATACATATATGTGTGTGTGTGTGTATGCATGTGTATATACATATATATATTTTGTTATAAAATTTGGTATATTGACTGGGGAAAATGCTTAGTATTGTAGAGACAGCATTCTGTAGAGATATACAATATAATCATAAGAATCAAAACTGCATGGTTTCTGCTGTTAGTTTCATGTTCTAACTTTTTGCTCTGAAGATCTAATTGAAGAGTCACTATGTAATGTTGATTCCTATGTCCACATCATCTTTTTATTTCTCTCTCATATTTTATAAATACATCAAATTCACATTATGTGCATCATGTATGTTCCACTTAACATCATTTTTCACACACAAACACACACACACACATATATATATATATATATATATATACACACATATATATATATTTTATGTCTGTTCACTGGTGAAGAAGTTGTATTTCACAGATAAATTTTTGATTAGGAATGGTCAATGAAAAATTTAGTATGACATTGCAGAGAATTGCAAAAAACATTAATTTCTCTGAATGTAGATGAAAACTACAATCTCAGACAACAAAAAGTAATAATAATAATAAAAAAATAATAAACAAAGATGCCAACTTACATTCAACACATCTGCATCCTTTCTTCAAAGCTCTAACGTAGCCCTCAACACTTGATGGACCCTTCAGCTGGTCTTCCATTAAGTAACTGTAACATAATAAAACCAATAATAAAAAATAAAAGCATAGAAAATTTCACTTTTCCACATCACAAGCCAAAGACATATTTGGTTGGCCAAAATCTTTTTTCATGGGGGGGGGGTCTTACTCGGGAGATATATCTGCGTAGCGTTGTCCCGCTTTCGAAGGCTGTCCTGATGTTATATGGACCGCAGGTCCTATGTATTTACTCTGATAAGGCAGGCAGACTGTTTTCTGAGTATTGTTGTCCTCCTCTTGTACCCGCCTATCCTAGTTTTTTAGGGCTGCTGCCATGTACCCATGGTAGTTGTTACGTTGTAGGGTATTACTTATACTGACCAATTCTTTATCTAATGTCTCTGGGTCGCCACTTATGACTTTTGCTCAGTGTTGTAAGCAACAGACGATCTCTTTCCTTACGCTGCATGGATGATGGGAGTTGAAATTGAGGTAGTGTTCAGTAATAAATATGGCAACAAAGATGAAGACAATATTCTGAATAATGTAAATAGTGTACATAATACCTCATCTCAGAAATATATATATATATCAATTACAGGGAAATATGTAATAAATCTTGTTTAATAGTTTTATTGTAAATTCTCAAGAACAAAGAAGAATGTATAAATTCACTTTCATCAGATGTTTAGGTTTTATTTCACTTCTAATCATCATCTCTCAAAACTATAAAAATTGCTGAAGAATGAAGAGGTGTCATGGGGAAAACTGTCCTTTTGATACTATATTTTATTTCAGGCATGTTAGTCTATGTTTGCCATTCCATACTTAAATGCAATCTTCAGACCTGAAACAGACTGTCACTGTCGGGTGTTAACCTCAATGTCCAGTTATATATATATATATAAAATCTTTTACCCCCATAAATTCAGTATTTGACATAATGTATTCATGTGAAAAGGTATTTTCAAAGAAGAAGCATGCTAAATCTACATATAGGTCAGTTTTAACTGATCAATATTTACACTCAGTTTTTGATATGAAAAAAAAAAAAAAAAAAACGGATTTTGACTCACATTCTGAGCTTAATTTTATATATGAATAAAAACGAAATTCATCATTCTCATTGAGTCTTTATTTGTAACACTAATGTATTTTATGAAAGTCTATGTTTATTCATAATGGATAATCTTATTTAATATTTAAATAATATTTTTATAATTTTTGTCCACCCAATAGAGAGCCACTCAAGCTAGGGGCTCATTGAATGAAATTGTTGTAAGGGTGTAAAGGGAGGAAGAAGAGGAGCATATTATGTAGGATAAATATCAGTTGACCCAAGACTTGAAGAGGTTAAGATACTGACAATCTGACCTACTTCCAAAATGTTTGTTAATCCTTCTCATAGATGAACAACAAGCACATTAACTTCTGTGATGATTTTTTTTTATATGCCATTTCAGGATGTGTGCAATCATGGCTCTCCACAACTACCTCCTTTTTGTTGCTCTAAGTAACCATTGACTATCTCTACTTGTTCTTGTTCCCCTATCCATCCTTGCAAACTCATTAAGTTACTTGCTGTTTCATAGAACATGTGAACATCAAGGAAGAAAACTTCCTTGATTTAGTTTGTTTAATAGCATATCAACTTCTTATGGGTCATTTAATGCCAAAATTTAATTTTCTTGGGAGCTTTGGTTAATTTTTTTCTTTTACTGTTAAAATCTATTGCTGGAAATTTTTACTATAAAATGTATTTTTTCAGATTTGACACCAGTTTGGGGATTCACTATTTACCCATAGCTGGGACACTAATAGCTGCTATCACCCCAGGCCAGGGTGAACCTGGGAAAAACAGCAATTAAGAGATGGTTCCACACTTTTCAAAACCTCCTGATCTGAGGTCTTGCTGCCAGATGTAGTTTATTGTCATACCCAGGATGAAAAACTTCCTTGATACTCATATATTCTGTCTATCGTTACTGCTGTTATAATGTGCACTGACATGCAATAGGAAATATATATGATTTATAATTAATGTTGAAACCTTATAAATACATTGTGACTGGACAAGGGCTTTATCAATTAAAACTGATCTGGTGCTAAGGCTATGTAGAGAAAGATGAGCTCAGAAGCAGTTGAAGAATTCCTAAACCCAATTATCTATGCTCATAGGCATGCAAGATTTGTAAAAATACTAGAAATTTTACAACCAATTAAATGCAAAATATGTGTCTTGTAAACTTGATATACACAGCTGTCAATGTTGCATGAAGGTTTGTAAAATCTAACATAGGCTGTATCAATCATATGTACATAAGAATAACCTAATTCATAAAATATGTTGTATGAAGGATGTAAAATCAAACATTTCTGGTTTGTATATTTATCTTTGCACAATTGTCCTCTTCATCTATTTACCATTGAAATAAGGTTTTTCAGTAATGCTTACAATCAAAAACAAATTTAATGCAATATTATCTAGGATGCATGGTAGAGTAATGGATTGACGCTTGGATTGAGAAATCTGAGAGCTGTGTTCAAATTTCAGTCAAGTTCATTACATTAACTTATATGTTAATACCCTTGGGAAAAGTATCAATTCAACTATTCTCCACACAGCTACGGGTAAATAGTAGGACAGACTATGTTTTATAGCCTTATGTGGCAACCAGTATAGAGATGGTAACTAAATAAAATCATTCATTTTTGAGCAGGTTTGAGCCACTCATTAGGAAACATCGGCCCCTGAAAATGCATACTGGTTGATTGTTTGCATTGCGCATTCTGCCACAGATGGAGAAAACATTTACTTTTTTATCTACTGAGAATGTTATGCAGGTGTATCTCTTTGAACCTGCACAGAGGTGAGTTACTAGGTTGAAATAAACAAGTTCATCCATCTCATTAAAACTATAATATTAAATTACAAACAAAAACAGCAATTGATTAACATATGTTCTATGGTATCTATACATGTTCACCTATATTCTTTGCAAGAAGTATGCCAACATTGCCAGACATGATTAATGTATATATGCTGGAGGAAAAGGTTTAAGCTGTCTTGGTTTGGTTTAACTAGTTACATAAAGAACAAACATTGATATTGCAGATAATGCAATGGTTAGCGACTCAGAAAGAGAAATTGGTGCACTGAATTCAAACTCAATCTGAATGCATTACATTCACTTTCATATAAATGCCCTGAGGAAAAGAATGAATCTATCTCTTCTCCAGACACTAATGGCTGAAACAAAGGTCTCTTGCCTTGAAGTGGCAACCAGTCTAGGAGTAAAAAAAACTCTTAATTCAAAACCATTTATGTGAGGGATGAGTTCCATCAGATTATCTTTCCCTAGACACACCACTTCTGCTATGGCTGCATCCTTAACTAGACATTAATGGTCATAAGTTTTCAACCCCAATTGCATCAAAAAGCAACTGCTGTTCATACTCCACTGCAAGAAGCTGTATTCTCAAATCAGTTCTGTTCAGTAGTAGTGGATAGGTCTGCCTATCATCCAGTTCACATTCCTCCATGGTCATTGAACACTATGGACACAATATTGTTGAGGACTTTCTTTGCATTATATTCCTTTAAAAAGTTTAAATTGTTCCTATGTTGAGCACTATTTATTGTGCATTAAGAAATCTATCATTATGTGATTTTGGGGAGCTTTTCCTTTTTCTTTCAAATAAAGATGATGTTTGGTAATTTCATCATTCACCATTTGGCTATTTCCCCCACAGTAATTTTAGTCAGTGACTGCATTATGTGTTACACATATTGTAACATCATTGGAAATGCCCATATCACTGAAATGCCAAAGCCAACTATCTGATGAATGCTCACAATAGTGCATATAAAACTGGTAATCATGACCAGTCATATGTATGTAGATTCAGCACCTCTACTACAGATGGACCTTTGTGTAATTGTTTGGTCCATTTGTCAGGAGGAATCAGTAAATATCTGTCAATATTCTTGTTTTTGTTATTTTTATATTAAGTTAAAAAATAGTTTATTTACTTTTAATTTCTATTAGATTGATTTTTTTCTTTTAGTATGTATACCTGTATGTGTGCCTATGTAGAATGTTGTGATATTATCTTCTTTTCTTAATTTCTCTCCTTATACTCTCTCATTATTCCTTTTCTTTATCTTTTGCTTCTCAGTGTCAAAAGATGATGTAACAATGTTAGATCCAGTGTCTGAGACAACTTATATTTAGGTTAAGTTTCAGGAATATTCTGAGGTTTTCTAAAGTTTTTGAAAATATATTAGTGTATTCGTTTTTTAAAATTTTTATTTCTTGTTTGAGTATGTATTTTTTTCATTTATTGGTCGTTTAAATAGTAATTTTTTTAATTAATGCTTCAATGGTTATATATATATCTTGAAAGCAAAGAGATAATGCTCACTTTGGACTAGTATTACTTTATAGAATCCACCATTAAAACAGACTGCAGACCAGCAAAAAAGATTTCAGTGGGCAAAAAACCACAATAGGATATCAAAATAAGAGATTTTTGGGTACTTTAGATATTTTATTTTTTATTTGAAGAAGCATTGTCAACCATTATTATTAATATTTGACAAGTATTTTCATTTTAATTTTTCATTTAATGTCACCTTACCCAGACTGTCAATTCTACAGTAGTTAGTAGGAAAAAAATAAGATGACAGATTTTTTTTTAACTATTTATTCATCAAATAGAAGGCTTAAGAGAAATTCAAGGTGGAGGGTTACTATTAAGTTGGTGCAAAAATAATATCCTTTTTTTGACGAATTTTTTAATGTCAAAAAACGATATTATTTTTGCACCAACCTAATAAATGAAGTTGTTGTATGAATATTAAAGGAGGAGGGAAGAAGTGAAGTTTATGAGGATATGTAGGAAAGATGACAGTTAACCTGAGACTTGAAAAGGTTTCATCTCAGTGTACATGGACCTTATCTATGAAGGTCACAACTGGAGAAACTAAGGAATGTAGGTTGTCAGATCATTTGCCATGAAAAGAGCATAACTATGATTTAAAGATTAATTGTTACTGACAATTAAAAAAAAGAAATATGCTGCATATTACGACTACTATGGGGGTATTAGTATATTGATTGATCTGCTTTTTATGGCTTATCAATCTTTTGTGGGTTACTTAAAGCCGAAACATTCTGGATTGTAAGGATATTATTTTCTTTTGTAATTCAATATTAGATTGGCAATATTTTTGAGAATAACAATTTTTCCAGATATAAGTCGTAATATATAGCTGGGAGGAGGAGATGTATTCATACCTTTTCCAAAGCTATTTGCACATAAGCGAATATAACACATTCAACTGGAATTTGAACTCTGTTTTCTGATTTCTCCCCGCAAGCCAGTATCCATTACACCATCCACACACCCTATGATAGGTTAAAACTGATGGAACTAATAAATGTAGTCTGTTAGAATATTTGCCATAGAAATAGCATAAATAGGAGTTTAAAATTAATAATGGTTGACAATTCAAATATAAAAATAAACCTCCTGCATGATAAGGGAGAAAATGCATAGAGAGGTCATAGAATTGAGTGATGAGTTATGACTTAAATTTGTTGTTCTGTAGGTTGTAAATTTCCCATAGCTCAGCAGTGAGCGCTTACCAGTCTTAGTTAAGGCAAAATGAAGTTGAGTTTGAATTTCACTGAGAGCTTATCTCTTACTTCTGATCTGTGCAGTCTGTTCACTGCTGTAGAATTGACAGACTAAGCTGAAATAAAAAGTGACTGACCAAAATTAAGATGAAAGTAAATACCAGTGAAAAATCAATAGTAAAGAAAGTTACTCACGTGTTGTGTGAACTTGCAATGAAGTAGTGACACAATGGCTGCATCATATCTTGACATACACGTCGATGCTCTGGGTTGAAAATATCACATTCTTCAGATAAAAGGTAGGCTGTGAAACCTGAAAGAAAAAGGAAAAGTGATAAACATTTTATATACTCCCACTACTAAGCAAGTAGTACTCTTCTTTTACGTGTCATATCCCTTCAGGACGTGGGTGATCATGGCTCTCCACATCTTCCTGTCTATTGTAGCTCCTTGTAAGGTTTGTCTTTTTGCAATCCTTCCTAGTTTCTGTTCT
>OZ010588.1:20764886-20769886 GCA_963932145.1 Acanthosepion lycidas | reverse complement strand
TCCTTTTTTAACCAAAGCTTTTACTCTGCATCAACTACTAAAAATTTTTTCTTAACTATAGCTTTTTCTGGGGACTAACTACCCAAAGACTTTAACTCAATTAAAAACTACTTTTCCTCCTTTTGATTCTTGAATTCATGTACATATGTTTGTTATACAAATGATTTTATTTAACAGACATACCCATGTTTATTCTTATTCTTATTATTGTTTGGAATTCAGATGTTCAAACTTTTAATAAAATAAACCATGGACAAATGAATTTCTTACACCTTTTCCTTAATTTGTAGCCCTCAATTGATCAAATTAGGATTAGTGCTTGTTCAAAATTATTGCTTTTCTAGAAGGAACTCATTGGAGAAGATGCTTTTCCAATTCAATCATAGAGCATCAGTTTCTTTGATCAAGTAAGCAGAGGTTCATTTCATTTGCATCAGGATTAGTTTAAAAACAGAACACATTTCTTAAGTTTAAACATTGGTTAGTGCTACAAGGGATAGGAAGGTGTGGAGAGCCATGATCGTTCATGTCTTTATCTAACACTACAAATTTTAATTAATTTTATATAGAGGATGATATTAATAAACACTGATAATCAATGACAACTGTTTTTGTTAACAAGAGTCTGATTTCGTTTTTTCTCAGAGTTACTGCTATCCCCATTTTAAACAGCATATTTTGGCAGCAATCCTTCATTTAAATCTGTTTTATTAGTTAGAATGAACAGAAAATTTCTGTTAAGCATTTTGGTGAGTGTCACCTAGCATCAAGTTGTCATTTGTAAAAGAACTTGCCAAAATTGTGTACTTTTCTGAGTAATTTTGCCTCTTGCTGGTCATTTTCAAGTAAAGAAGGTTAAAAAGTCAAACAAGTCAGTATAGTGGTTATGTTATTAATGGTTCAAAGTTTAAAAAGAATGTGGGTTCACATGTTAAGTCTGTGGAATAGATTTAATTGGCACCTCGGGGGTGCTTAACAGATATATAAGTAATTTAATGACAAATTGGAAAAAAAACCTCTTTAAATTAACAATGGTTTTGTTGATGGAATCAGTTGTGTGTGTGTGTGTGTGTGTGTGTGTATATATATATATATATATATATATATATATATATATATATATATATATATATAGAGAGAGAGAGAGAGAGAGAGAGACAGCATGTCTTCATTCTAATATATTTCATTGAATTTATTTTCATACTGATCCTTTCCAGTTGTCTAATCAGTTTCTTGATGTTAAGATGAAATTCATCAAGGAAGGGACTGTAGTTTTTTAACCCAAGTACTTTCAGCCTTTTTTAAGATCATCTTCAGGGGTATATTACAAAGTTACAATATGTTGTCTTTGTAGTTTACCCCTGAAGATGATCTTCAGATGTCCATATTATTCAATGAAACATTATATATTTTAGAGGAAAGAAGTATGATAAAGTGGAGTATTTTTTTGTATGATGTATTTAGTCTTTTAGAACTTCTTCAGACTAAGTTTACACTTTGTAGGGAAAACCATCATCTGATCCAGCATGCTTTAAACTGCTCAAACACAGAGAGCTCCACAGTCCAGCAAGGATCAATTACTCTCTTAACCTTGACAACTCTGCAGGCATACATATCTGCCAGTGACACTCTTTCTCAATATTCTCTGGGCAGACATGTTAACTGAGTGAAAGAGCTTTATTTAAAAAAGAAAGTACATTTCTAAAAATAACCTATTACTATGGAAACAACACCATTAAATTTGTGATATCAACTGGGAATGACCGGATGTCAGTCATTTTGTCCTAATTGAAACAGTTATTTTATCAGCAAATTTTAATAAAGTGTTTTAAAAATGTTCATTTTTCAATCACAATGTCAACTCCTAGGGACCTGTAACATTGATAGAGGAACTTTTCATGGATAGTGAGAGCGACAAAGAAGAATTTCTCAGATATACCCATGCAGATATTGCTAATGTGATTTCAACCATTTTCGAATCATCACAAGCATGCGATCACCCATAGCTGCTAGAGTTTTCTACAAATGTTGTTCAAGAAGCTAGTGAAGTAGATGTTTTTGTCTTTTTCTATCTACTGAAGTTATTCAATTAATGGTAGTGGAAACTTAACTGGTATGCAAAGGATGTGAAAACAAAATTAGGTGACACAGCAAAAGCTCAACTTGCAAATTAGAGCTTGGAAAAACATTTGGTTTGAAGAAATCAAAGCATTTTTGACATTGCTTTTCTTGATAGGTTTGACAAAGTGACATTTGTATTTGTTTTACTGGACAAAAGACCGCCTCTTATATATGCAAGGCTTTCTAAAATGTGATGAGTACGAATTATTTTTCATCAATTCTGTCATATGTTTTTTTTAGTTTTTTCTCAAAGATACATACAGACAAAAATATCTGTACTGGAAATGTATCAGTGGGGGTGGCGAATGAAATATACATATTTTCTTTTTATCCCACTTTATATCAACTCAAAAGGAACTTTTTAGCATGTATACAATGGGTCATAATTTCAAATCTCTCATTCAAAAGTTTTTTTTTGGTCAAAACTCAACACAGAAGCCTACATCAAGTGCCTTGAGGAGGCAGTGCTGCTCTGGGCCAAGAGATAGCTGCTGGAAGACCCTATGTCTGGCAATAGGACTCTGCACCATGTTACACAAGCAAGAGAATCCAGTCATGGCTGTCAAACAATTTCTGCAACCACATCACCACTGACATCTGGTCACATAACTCCCCAGGCTGTAACCCCCTTGATTATTATGTGTGGGGTGTAGTTGAGTGAGAGACCAACAAAACCCCTTGTAACACCAAAGATGAACTAAAGGTAAGGATTATGGCAGCATTCACCAACTTAAACAAGGAGACCATCCAGAAGAGTTGCAGGAGATCCTGAAGTCATCTGGAGTAAATATATTTGTTAAAATGAAATTTCAGTGTTATTTTCATTTTTGCGTAACTTAGGCAACAATTTTTCCATCATACACTATATATATATATATATATATATATATACACACACACATACACTCACTCACAATATGTCAGTCAATACATATTTGTGCACAGGTACACAAACTTACCATCTATTCCTAAGTGGCCTTTAGTCCGACCTTCGCTTGAGGGCTCATATTTATTGATGATTTCCCAGCATCTTTCTTTGGTTACTCTGGCTTCCTAGATGAAAATATTAAAAGAAAACATCTAAGTTTGAAAAGGGAATTACTTCGTTTCATAAAATAAATTCTTTAAAGAGATAATGAAAGAAACTCAGTATGTTGAATAACCATCTCACCTTTATTCTACATATTGTCTCCAGAATTATTGGCTCTTTCAAGTCAGCAAAATTACATTGTGATATCTCTGACATTGTAGTTTGGTTCAAATAGTAAAGTATTATTTTTATCATCACTGGTTAGTTAATTTTGAATACGTTAACTTGAGATATATATATATATAATGTTATAAATTAACTGATTTTAAAATATGGTTCCTTTGCTACACAGGAATTACCATGTTTCAAAAACAGAAAATAACAACTTCAAATTCAAGTATTTAATTAAATTAAAAGCACTAGTTCTGTTTCATTTTCAAGCGAATTTAAGGAAAATTTTTGGCAATGTCAGCAAAGAATAGCTATTTCATTTCTTTGATTCAGTAAATTTTTATTTTTTATGTGATGGGTGAAGATAGCCCAAACACGCATACACGCATATATTAAGGTTAATCTCCGCCTGACAATGGAAGAGATCACGTGAGAGTCTTGAGACATTTTGGGAAAGCAAGTCAAGAGGTTGACTGACCTAATTACCCGTAGCAACAGATGTTTAGACAGAAGCTAGACAGGGGACTGATGTAAGGTCATGAAACAGCAGGAGCTGGAGTTCGCGCCAAAATCTAGGACATGTGGGAAGTAGAATATTATTTGGAAGTCAATTGCTGTCTTGTCTTTGAAGGAGCAAGACTTGAAATCGAAGCACTGATAACTTATGAACGGAAAGATGAGAATCATTTAATAATGATAGAACTTGTCCGATTCATCTCAGGCAACTCCGAACAAGAAATATAAGAATATGTATTTCTGTTCGTTAACTCAAAGCTGAAGACGATAAATCGAGTTATTTATCATAGAAGATGCAAGGAAATTTGTACGCTGAGAATACAGCCTGTGTTTGAAGAAATAAAAAAGAAAACCAGAGAGGAAGAAAGTATATATCTCTGTTACAAGCTGAATTGTGTAAAGAAGAAGAAAGAAAGAAAAGAGAAAACCAGAGGGAAGAAAGTATATATCTCTGTTGCAAGCTGAACTGTACACAGAAGAAAGAAAGAAAGAAAAAAGAAAACCAGAGAGAGGAAGAAAGTGCACATCTCTGTTACAGCCGGACAGTGTGTGAAATTGTATTTGTGTAAAGAAAAGGAAAGAAAGAAAAGAGGAAGGGTGAGAGAGAAAAGAAAGGACAATGATTAAAAAGAGAACTGAATATAAAGATAAGTAATTATATATTTTGGAACTGTGTTAGAAAGATATACATGCATCCATAAATATTATGTTCTTACAAACACCTTTCCACATGTCAAAATAATAATATGTAAATCCTATCTCTTTTTTTTGGTTATGTGTTGATTTCTGCATTCGTAGTTATTCATACTTATTTTTTTTCTAATCTGTTCGGGTCCAGTCGAATCCACTTGGATTTGGGCATATTTTGGTATCCCAACATAAGTCTTGAGATCTAGTCATCAGATGTTTTACTCATGCTTATATTTTTCTTTTATTTTAATAGTTTGTGTATTTGTACATATTAAAATTCTTATACCAAAATTCATTACGCCTTATCGTTCATCCTTGAATTGTAGATCAGTATTCGTGTTGAAATCGAAGCGGACCTGGGAAAAGATTACTGTTCGATTTTCCTAATCGAACAGTGGTCTTTAAAATATTTTTGTTTACTAATTGTCCATTGTCACGATCTGGGAGAGATAGCCTATATTTCTCCACAGAT
>OZ010588.1:20669886-20759886 GCA_963932145.1 Acanthosepion lycidas | reverse complement strand
GCGAATGCAGCTCCTCAGATCAATTTCCATGAAAGTATTTGTAGAACAGACAGAGGGAGGCGACGGCGCGTCTGTAAGAAAGTGACTGTAGACGAGATGCCAGAGCAGGGCCAACTACATTGCATATCCGCCTCTGGAGCCTATCAAGAACCCCGAGGCAAACAGAAGGGGCACCAGACCACATATGGCAGCAATACTCCATGCAAGGGCTAATTGTTGATTTGTAGATCTGGAGGATTGATTCCGGGGAGAAAAATTTCCTGGCGCGGCACAGGGAGCCAACTTTCCTTGCGGTGGACGAAGCAATTGACTCAATGTATTTATTCCATCTCAGGTCAGCAGTCATTAATTTAAATTTGGTAGCAAGCACAATTTTAAAATGAATATATTTTCTAGATGAAAGGAAAAAACAATAGACATGTTCTGTTTAAATTTGAACAGGTTTTTATTTCCATATAGTGTAGAAAAAGTATATTCAATGATTCTATTTGGGATTAAACTTTCTACTGTTAAAATTTTCAAAAGCTGTTTTTCTTCATGTTTTAACTGATCAATTGTACAACCCTTTTAAAGCCATTGATGGGATTAATTCCCCAATTACGATGCATCGAGTGGGAATGGGGAATCAAGTACCAAACTAAGAAAATGGCTAAAAAAAAAAAGAAAAGTTCCTCAAGTATAAGCAGAAATAGAGTGAATTAGAATAGCGAACCTTTTACAGTAACATTAATTATACTTTTTGAAATTTTAACATGAAGCATTTTCACTATCATAGTTTTATTATTAATTTGACACATTATTATTGCTTTCTAAATCAACAATTTATAAAGCAATAATAATCTTCAGCCCATTAATTTTACAGCTTGTTGGCTAACATCTCAAGTGAAACATTTACATTCAAACAAAGGTTGAAAGAATCAATCAATAAATGGTGAGCAAGAATTCATCTTCATTCAAATGAAATGTTAACAAAAACATTGCATGTAAAACTATATATAAATAAATTTTTAAGAATTCTATGTTTGGTTCTTGAAGATGTGGTTGGCATAATGGTTACTGGCAGAGACAATGGAACTGATGAGACAAATTCAAATACCAGGTGAGGCTGTTTGCAGTCATTTCATACTAATACTTGTGAAAGGCAAATGGAGTAGTGTTGGAGCTGCCAAATCCTTACTTTCCAGAGTTTGAAAGTGTTTATATGGCCTTGTGGGTGAAGAATTATTGTTCACCTTACAGCCTCTTTCCCACTGTTGCTAGCTTTTTGTTACTCTATTGCTATTTCTATGGCAAATATTAAGACAAACTACATTCCTTAGTTACTTCAGTTCAGATCTATTTTAGCTAGGATCCACCATGCCGTGCACACAGGGTTGAATCATCCTTATTCTCTTTGTATTCCATTGGTAAAGTGGAAGTTCTATTCAGACATCTTCTTCCCAAGAACTGTTACTTTGTGGAACTCCCAAGAGGATGCTTCCCAAAAAAATGTTGGTCATGCAGCCCTTTTTTTAATGAGATATTCCGTTGTTATGGTAACAAGATGCATTGCTCAATACCAATAAACAAGCATGCATCATGTTACATTAGCAATGGAATAGATTTCTTTAGATAGTTTTACTTTTTAGAGTTAATTGTTAAGATAAAAGTGCTAGAGTACACATACAGAAAAATATAACCCATGCAATATTTAATATATAATAATATGTAAAAGTTTTAGGTGAGCTTTCTTTTGGATATTTTTACTCTGAAGGATTTAAAAAGGAGAATTCTTTCTTAGATATGACAATAAAGTTAATTGTGCCAATTAAACTTTTAGATTATACATGCAAAATATATGGCCAATGCAATTAGAAAATTATTTAAATAATGTTATTTTTTGATGATATAGACATATTAGTTTTATACAGATATTGATAAATAGAGATGTATTGTAATATTTATTCATACCTGCTGTGCAGGTAGTTTAGTGCTTTCAGTGAAAAGATATATGGCCAGTGCAATGGGTAAGTTTGTGTATTTGGATATAGTGGAAATAGGGAAGACATAGAACTTGACAAGATATCCCTAGACATGGGCAGTGAAATGAGAACAATGTATTCCTGCAGACTAAATAAAGTGTTCAGTTTGAAAGCCCCTGTAAGTTACCTGAATCGAGATACACATGATGAAGTCTAGAGTGAACAACAGCCATGATGTGGTAATAACAACAACAAAGTTGAGGATAATTGTCCACATTTTAGAAGGGGAGTCCTGTTCATAATATAAATGCAGTCAAATCAACCCATGACATCATACAGTTATCTGTACCTTGTTTTTATTTACAAAAGTCAAGTATGAAACTGCTTACTTTATTGATAACTGTGTGCTACTGATGATGTTCTTTGTTTCTCAATTTAAGATAGCATGTGGTTATCAGTGACATAAGTTGTTTCAAACTTGGCATTTGTAAATAGAAACAAAGTACAGATAACTTTTTAAAGAGTCAGAAATCAAGTTGACACAGCATCTATCTCATGAACAGGACACTGCCTTATAAAATTACAAAAAATTAATCAATATTTTTTGATTCTTGTAGTATCTTAATATGCAGGGCAAACACCGGTGGATATAAACACCACCTATTGCATTGTGGGAAATAAACGTATAGGGATCTGCCATTACACCTCGTTAGCATGTGTTCTTAACCATGAGTTTGAAGATTAATCTGTAACTATCTTAATAGTGATCACATAATCCTATAATTCTGACAATTGTCATGGCTTGAAGAAAGTCTAATGAATGTTAATCTACAAAAATTGTTAAAACAATAATTATTCCCTACTTTTTACACATGGACCAGCCAACTAAAATAATACCAATAATAGCCTAGTAGATTAAAGTGTTGGCTCATGAATTTGATGGCATCATAATTGTGAGTTCCTGGGGCCAGGTAGTAGAGACTCAGTGGCAAACAGAGTCAGCAATAACTGAGCAATACTTAAAAAAAACAAAATATTGACAGATATGAACAGTGAAACAAGCACTTTTCTCTTATAGATTAAAAAAAGGATTCAGTTTGAAATTCCCTAAATGTTATGTAGATCGACAGACATTTGAAGAAGGCTGGGGAGCACAATGGCCAAAGCATTGTGATAATAACAAAGATGAGGACATCCCTCCAAATATAAATGATGATAGCTCCTCATCCCAGAAATTCAGACAGGGAAGGTCTTATACATAAGCAAATATCCTAAGTATGTACATGAGCTGATAGTTTAGCATTTATATTGAAGGAACTTGCATTTTCATTAGCATCAGTTTAAACTAGTCCTGCACAAAATGCAGTCCAGAAGACTACTCAGTGTGACCTGAGAGGAATTTTCAAAATATTTTTTGTGTTAATCAGAATAAGTTCAGTAACTGATTGCATATGAAAAATTAAATTTTTTGGAACAACAATTTTACTCAATCAATATTTCACCCTCGTATTTATTTAATCTTTTTCACTCTCCATAGAAAAAGAAAAAGGAAGAATATTTTTTGCCATCCCTCTCCATATAAATCTGTTTCTATTTCCTTCATACTCAGTAATTACTCTTGTGACCCATGGTTAATTATTTGCAATGAATGTGGCCCTTAATATCTTTAAATTGTACAGGCCTGGTTTAAACATTCATATATAAAATAGTGCAATATGGAATCATTTTTCATCTACTATATAATGATTATCATAGTGTATTTTGTATCATGCACTATAAGTGACAAGGGAAGAAAAAGAACTTAAGATAGTAAATTAATGGGTGGTTATTTCACTCTGTCAGTTTAATAATCTGTACAAATAAAATATTTATCTTTATTTAAACAAAACAATTCCTTGAGGAAAAGGAACTATTTAATTAATTAATCCATTGCTTTACAACAACCTTTCTTGAACTGCAATTTTATCTGTTCAAGTTCTTCTTGAGAGGCACTCAGATACCTTTTTTCTTTTAAGTAATTTTCTTGCTTCAAATTGGTCTTGAGATAGGCCTTATTCTCATCCTTCTGTTCTGTTGCCAATTTTCTTCTTTCAAGTTAGTGCTATATTAAACATATAAACTTTTTAACATGAAAAGATATTGAGCAAAAAGCTATTTATATAAGATTAATCAATGAATCATGGATATCATTGACCATCTAAAAATATAAATAGAAAGGAGTAATTAAATGGTTCATTTGCCTCCATTTTAACTGTGAATTCTGGATCTCCACTTTATTCAATTTCAATGTTTTTCAAAACTTGTTTCATTGAATTTCAATATTAAAACTTTCTCACAATTGGCATCACTTTTGACAGCCTGAGTACACTAGTAAATTATAAAACCCAAATAAACTGTCCTAAAAGAATATGACAGCACAAATTGAAACAAAATATTGATTATGCAAATGACAAATGAATATATAATCTTGATTTCTAGATTCATAAAAATGTGTCCTACATTTTCATCTATGTTGATATATACATATTCATAAACATTTGATCTCAAATGCACTAGTCTTTCAGGTAACCTGAGCTGAACTAAGGTAGCTTAGATTTAGAAGTAATTATATAAACATGGCACAGGAAGATGACGGAATAGAAAATATTTATAGTTTATAAAGTATGACAACATAACATTTTGAGCATATACTCAGAAAGAAAAAAAGAAATATAAATGTCTCCTTCCTTCATTACATTTTTGTATATTTTCATCACATGGGATAATAAGCTAGCATTGGTTTTTGAATATGGTGGCATAGTAATTATGAGTTCAATTCCTGGGCTGGTCAGTGTTTACTTGGACTCAGTAGAGACAGGCAAGCAATAACTAAGCAGTATTAAAAAGATACAAGATATCCTAAGTAGACATGCTTAGCAGAATGAAAATAATCTACTGTAGATTAAAGAAAAGGTTCAGTTTGAAATTCCTAGAACAATAGTTTTGTGACATACAGTGACCATTAATAATTAAGTATAACTCAAGACTTCAATGTTAAATAAAACAGTATTTAATTACAACTGCAAATAAATACTTAACAAGAACAAAGTAAAAGTCAACCAAAGGTAATTAACCATTTCAGTGAATACCTTGTTAGTAGCATGTCTCAGCTTAACGTCCAGTAAATCCTAAATCAAAACCCAAATCATCGGCACACAATAGATCACATTCATTTGACTGGATAGTTGCACTCAATAGTCACTGCAATCAATAGTCTGCTATTTATATAACTAGTGGAAAATAAATATTCATAATTTCAGGGTGTTACACTTGAACTTTGTTGCTGGAAGTTACTCATTTTCTTCTTATATGACAAATAGACACCTGAAAAAGGCCAGAGAGCACAATGATCAAAACATTTTGATGGTAGTGTTAATGGTGAGAATAGCCATAGGAAAGTCAGCATTTATTGACCAAAGAGTTAATGTCACTTTAAGTTGAAATTTACATAATCTTGTCTTAAAACAGTTTTTCAGGAATATAGGCTTCTCAAGTCTTACATTTGTTACTCTTTCTGGTATTGATCCCTCCTAACCTTTTGTTTAATGTAATGTGGAAAGTCAACATCAACATGATATCATTATTTTCCCCTTTTAGTTACATGATCTATTTTAGTTGCTGCTCTTGGAAGTTTTCAAGTGATGTAGTTTTTGTTAATCTGTGAATTATCATGCCTTCTTGGGAAAGATAGTGGTGTGTTTTCTCATTGCCTTCTCTATAGTTTTAGATTTCAGTGTTTTCCTTCTATCAGAGTGGTTGACACCCAAAACTAGAGAGTAATGTCTAGCTTGCTATTTAACCTTGGGGGAAGAAGAGATGGATACAGGCATTTCCCAAAAACATTTGTGTGAAAGTGAATGCAACAGACTAGACTGGAAACTTAACTCACTGATTCCTCTTTCTGCACTGAGCCCATGAAAGCCACCTTGTTCTTCCAGCTTTCATAGTCTTAGCAAGGTATCAGGACATTCTCCAGAGTCAGACTGATCTACTAGAGGTCCTGACAGACAATGTCCTACCAACAGGTATGTAGTCTGCTGTCAGGTCATCCACAGATGGCAGGCTGAACTGGTAGATGACTCTGGTGGGGTGATCATCAGGTTGTCACAGGATATGACTGAGCTAGTGAGCACAATGCTAACAGCTTTTATTTTATCTATTGTTACAATACCCACCAGAGAATACCTTTGCCTTCCATGAAATCAATACAGATTGAAAATTTTGCATAAACATTTAATAAGCTTTAAAATGGACAAATTTGGAAAGTCAATATGCCTGGTTCAAATAATCTGCATAAAATACAAAAATATTTGTAACATTGGCAAGAAATTGGATACCATTTTTGACTATTGCTAGTTCTTTATATATGCCAAGACATTTATCAAATTATCATTGAATTTCTAGATATTCTATCAGTTAATTTTTTTCAATATATTTCTTCTCTACCTTTACTATTTCAGTCTTTTTTTATATTAACCATTCTCATCCCATACTTAACCTAACATTACAGAATGCAGAAACCAAACCAAGATAGCAAATTATTGGCCAGAAGATCTGTGGGCGTGGAATTTTGACAGTGATGGATTGCTTTTATCTAAGACCTAAACAGCTTGAAGTCAGCAGAAGGCCACAATTTTAAAGAGTGAACATACTTTCTGCACCCAGATTCCTTAGAGAGCCTAGCCTTCATGCCATGGAATGATATGCCAATGAGTGAACATATGTTCACCTGAAGATCTTCATTCCACTACCTCTTAGAATCAATACTGTCCATCTCCAGTGCCAGGACAGTCTTTTTTTTTCTTTTTAATAATTTCTCATTTAATTACTCCTCTCCAAGACCTACAAAGTTCATTCAATTTTTAATCATTGCTCTGAGAAAATAGTTGTATAATGAAAAAGTGAATATGAAAAAAAAATTGTCCTTTGTTGATACTGTCTCCAAAGTGGCATTGGGATTTGAAGGACTGAAGCCAGTGATTACACAGAATGTGATACTAAGTCTTTTTTATTTATATACTTAACTATTATAAACTATGTTAAAGCTGGCAATTCAACAGTTTCAATATAGAATGAAGTTCATCAGAACCAAAATTAAATTTTTATCTGTTATAATAATAATAATAATATATAGTGGGAACAAGAAATAAGGTTTCTCTGGAATCCAATAAGTGGTAACAACAAACTGAAAATATGTGGCAAAAAACAGATGGACATAGTGAAAGCTTTGAAGATCAGGAATTTTGCTCATCAATTTTATAAGATAATGAATAGAAAAATATACTGAAAAGAGATCTGTACATTTGAATTTAAGAATGTAGCACAAAATCCATTTGATTGGCATTTACAATGATTAAAAATAAAAATTGTTATTTATGGCTTATCAACTTTTTTGCATGTTATTTAAAGTCAGAAAATATTTTTAGCTTGTGAGAATTTAAAAAAAAAAATAATGATACAAGTCCTACTAATTAACCCATAATTAGTGGGAGAATGGGTGGATTCATACCTTTCCCAAGAGTATTAAACGCATAAGTGAATATAGTAAGTCTGACTAGAATTGATACATGGCTCTCCAATTCCCAATTCTAAGTTGTTATCCATTACATTAATCATACATCCAAGCTTGCAGCACCTGGCATTTCCAAGCCATCACCCATCTAGATAATGACAAGGTTTGACATTGCTTAACTTTGGTGATTATATCAGAACCAGTGTTTCAACATGATATGGCTGTTAGCTCCTAAAATAAAGTACATTATCAATTCAGCTGTCATATTTCTGAACTCAGCTGATAAGATGTATATTTATTTGAATCTTAACTCTTTCAAGATAGACTAGCTAGATCTGGCCAACCAAATATTTACGTTTGTTTACAACTGAATCTAATAGTATCGACTTACAATGTTTGGTCCATCCTTGACTCTGATGATAAGTCTGAAGCCAAGGGTTGTAGTGAGGATGTATGAGTTTAGTTCTGGCAATAACCAAATTCAACAATATTAGTAGCAGGCACAAGTGCATCTATTTGCAATTATATTGCATTTGCTATCCACTGAAATAACCAAATCTAGACTTTCTTGAGAAAAACTAACTGAACATGATCTTGTTTTTCATTTTAGTGTGATGCAACCAGTACAAGGGCAAAAGGACACTCAGGGTAAAGGCTTACAGAGTAACAGCCACAGCTTATAGAGATATATGTGGAAGATAACAGTTAACTATAGACTTGAACAAGATTGTAGTGATTGGGGAAGTATCCTCTTGGGAGTCAGTTCCACAATGCAGTGTTTTGTGGTAAGTTGCTTGAGTAGAACTTACATCTTACCAAAGATATACAAAATGAAATGAGGGTGGTTTGCTACAACAAGCATGGTACAGTGAGTTTTAGCCAAGAAGGTAAGGACTGGTAGAACTAAGAATTGTAGTTCATCTGAAGACTTTCCATGTGATAGAGCAGCAAGAGACTAGCAAAGTCTCTGAAAAAGGGCTTGTAGTGTGAAAAAAAATTTGGCATAGAGACACTTTTGAACTACCAAGAGTGGAAACCGAAGACTGGGCTTACTGAAATTTATATATATATTTATATATATACTTTGAAGGGCTGAATACAGAGACCTGGTGCACTATGTGCCACAAGGTCTCCAAACAAACCTCCGCAGGTTTTGAATTCAGAGTTGTCCTTCTCCTAGACCAGTTGCCATCTAAGGCTATAGAACCCACTATCCTGCTACTTAACCATAGCTGAAGGGAGAAAAGGAGGATTAATACCTTTCCCAAGGGTATTAGCAGGTAAGCAAATATAATGGATTCAAATGGAATTCGAACTCCAAAAAGTGTGGTTGGTTTTGCATAAAGCCCTCACCACTATAATCAAATCATATGTGCTGGTGTCTGGGCTGTTGGTTCCTAGGAACTGAACTGCTTGACCCTCATATGTCGAATACGATGGGAGAGTTCACCATGTGTGTGTGTGTGTGTGTATGTGTGTGAACACTGAGGTCAACATCAAGTGGTAACAGACTGTCTCATGCTTTAACACAATTTTAAGGCCATGCTTGTAATCTGTTAATTATTTACTTAATTTGCTTATTTATTTCAAATTTTATTTTATTTAGTTACCACCAACCCAATAATCATTAGGATAATACAATAGACCTAACTACAATATACCATTGACCACCATAGAAAAATAGTCAAGCTAAAACACAACACACATGGCCTGAAGTGAAGTTTTTCCCCACTTTGTCAGATACATATACACACATACATACATGTGTGTGTGAGAGAGACATGTTAACTTTCAATAATTCACAAATTGCATTTAAATTTGAGTTATCTTAGTAAAATTAATTTAGGAAGAATTTCTGCTTGGGAAGGGTTAACAGTTTAAATATAATACATTATACAATAAAACCTTGATTTCCTGTTCCTCAAATTAAGGAATAATGTATGGATCACATGAGACATGTTTTGCTTATTATTTTTGGCAGTTGTATATTTTTTTTTGCTAAACTGAAGGGTAAAACAACCAGATCTAGCTAAAATAGTTAATTTGGCAATCCTGGGTTGTCTGCAATTTGTCAGATTTTATCATTCAGTGACACCTCACACATTTCATGGTTTTCAGAAGATCAAAAAAGTCAAATTTGATACAGTTTGTTTTATGTTTGCTACTCTGTAGATTTAAGAAAATAAAATTGAAGATTTCTACAGTACATTGGATAACACAAATTTGATTAAATTTTGTAAAGAAAAAAAAAGAAAAAAAAGAAACAGATAGCAAGGGAAAAATTTAACTGGGTTTTAAAAGCCAGTGCTGATAACCTTGTTAGCACAGTATCCATCAGAACTGATAGGATTATTTATGTATGAAGCTTTGGAAATTTTCTAAGCTTCATATAGGTGTACAAAGTAAATTATGGAACAGATTACATCTACAGCAGCACTTCCAAAAAATTCTGTCAATATGAGAAAAGAATAGTAAGTATGATTGTTTTGTTTGATATTTTAAACAATTTTACTTATTACTCATTTGTGTGCTACCTTGGATTTAACAAAACAATGTTCCTTAAATGCGATGATCTATAGAACTTGCTGCTTCTTTACGAAATGGGCTTAGTCATGTCTCATTGAAACACTGGTACTCCTCCAATCATCAAAGTTAAGCATCATTGAACCTGCAATTAGATGGGTGACCATCAGGAATGAGAGGTAAGTTTGTAATTTTGAATGTGAGAGTGGTCTAATGGATAACAGCTCAGAATGATAAATCGGAGAGCCAAGTTCAAATTACTGTTGGGTTTATTAAATACCCTTGGGAAAGGTGTGAATGTACCTCTTATCCCCTTAGCTATGAGTTAAATAGTAGGACTTCTATTAGAAAATCATTATTTCAAAAAAATAAACCCCCTAATTCTTACAATTAAAAAATATTTTGGCTTTAAATACCCTTAAAAATTGATAAGCCATAAAAAAGAAATCAACCTTTATGAAATGATGGATTTATCAGATTTAAGCAACACCCACTTTCACCAATTATTATTATTTTTTTTAAATCAAAGTTTTACTGTACAGTCCATACAATAAAAAATGATGGTAATATTTAAGTATGTTTGCAAATACATTAAATATATTTTTTACATTAGTAATTATAGGTCTTTTATTAACTCTATTATGACATGTAAGAAAGAATTCCACTTCTCAAGTCATTAAAAGAAAAATAAATTCAAAGAAAGTTAACATAGAAAAAAATGTATTAGAAGCCTGATCTCCACTACTTACTAATGAAATAAACCTTTATTATGTAGTTTACATGAAACATGTTCAATTACTGGCATTCGGTAATGCCTCCTTTTTATTTAACAACAGACTATCTCATTACTTTAAATAGGGGAGATATTTATGCATAACTAATAAATATGTAGTAACGTTGTTTAATGTAAGAAAATAGCTATGAATTAAATTGGTTTTTAAGCATTTGAATATACAAATAAAAAACTATGTTGTTTCTGGTAAAAATGTTCACTAAGTTCTTATGCAAAATTTTCTGAAAGAAACCTAAAAACACTTAAGTTTTCTGCATATTTTTAATCTTAAATAAAATGTTATGATATTAAGTAACTGATGTATTAGGTTGGTGCAAAAATAATGACGTTTTTTTGGCGTTAAAAAATACGTCAAAAACGTCATTATTTTTGCACCAACCTAATAATTCTGCACCTAATTGTAAATATCACAGTCATGAGTCCCATAACCTATTAGGGTCATAGAGATAGCATATGTACTCCAGCTGTAGCAGCAGTGTTGTGTTTTGGGCAATATAGCTTGATGTAGCCCAACCCTCTTCAGAATGGTTTGAATTCAGAGTTGCTGTTCTGGACACCAACCAAGGCCATAGGGTCCAGGCTGTCCTGCTATTTAGCAATAGCTGGGGGGGGGGAGGGGAGAAGAAACGTATTCATACTTTCCAAATAGTATTTGAATATGACAAACTTGATTGGAATTTGAACACAATTCTCCAAGTTCTCATTCTGAACTGCTATCCATTCACACAATTGTAAACATATATTACTGAATAAAAGTTTACATGAAATTGGTATACTTTCTTGGTATTTTGGTATGCTTTTCTCTAGATGTTATTTCAGACCTTAATCAACAAGAAGGTTATCGAACACTTAGACAGGAACAACCTTGTATGCAATGTGCAGTATAGATTTTGATCAGCCTGATCCATTGCTGACGTCCTAACTACCAAAACACACAGAATTAGCAAGGTCCGTGATGGCACACATACTGCAAAGACTAGAGCTTTTTCTTTGCTACACACTCTCTCTGGCTATAGAATCACCAGAAGGGTTTTCTCTATTATAAAATCCTTCCTAACAGGTAGATTCCTGAAAGTAGTTCTCCAAGGCCCTAGCAGTCAATACAGGTATCCTGCAGGGGTCACTTCTTGGATCAACTCTCTTTTTAATACACATAAATGATCTACTTAAGAATATACTCTGATCATTTGTAAATATCTATGCTGATGATACAACAATATACAAATGCACCTCTAAAATTCTTGATGATCAAAGATTGGCAGCTGACTTCTCTTCCTAACAATAACTTCCCAGTTGGGAAAAAACTGGCTGGTTCCATTCAATGCCTCTAAGACTAAAAAACAAGTTACATTCCATCACTGCCAATCTGACCCTGAACTACCACCAATCACAATGAATGGATGTCCCCTCAAAGATGCCCTGTGCCTTGAGAGGATATTGGGCCTCAAACTCACACCTGAACTCAAGTAGAACTTCGATATATGATCCATTGCTAAAGATGCAGGAAAAATGATCAGCTCTCTGTACCACTTCAGTAAGTACTGGACTTCTTATGTCATCCTCTACTTTTATAAGAGCCAAATCAGGTTGAAAATGGAGTACTGTTGCTATATTTGGACGGGAGCTGTCTAGAGCTCACTAACCAGTCTTGATAGAGTTCAAAAACATCTCTGAGCCCTTGTTGTAGAAGAATTACTTTTTGCCCTTCAACCTTTCTCTCACAGGTGGGATGTGGCAAGTCTCTCAATGCCCTATCACTACTACCATGGAAAGTGCTTGGCTGAACTACATTTCTTGGTTCTGCCAGGTTTAACCTTCACAGCTAGGACCTGCCATGCCACTTACACAGTAGCAAACCACCCATATTCCCTCAGTATTCTATCGACAAGAAATAAGTTCCACTCAAACAACTTCTTCCTGTGAACCACAGTCCCGTGGAACAGACTCCCAAGAGGATGCTTCCCTGATCACTACAATCTTAACCTGTTCAAATCTACTCAAATTATCTTCCAATCTTATCCATATAAACTACTCCTTAACATAACCCTCTACCTTAAGTGTCTCTTGGGCCTTGTACAGGGTTAATGCTACTGTAAAAAAAAAGAGTTTCTCTTTAAATCACTGAAATCTCTTTTTTTCTCTCTATCCTTTCAAAGCTGAACAAAGCAATTACAATTTTAAATATAATCAACCAAAAAGATTCAACTTCTTATAGCCTCAAATCACAAGTGGGGGGGGCAAGATCAATACTCTATTCAAAGTGAAATACAAAATTCCTACTGTTATCGATCAAGGAATGATAAATGCCTTGCTCTGTTACATGTGTTTTGCTGAATGTAGATTTCTTTCTTTATTTCTGACATGCAACAAACAAAAGCCAATAAGAATTGAGATGACCAAGTAAATTGCATCAGAGATCATGTGCACACCAGGTGACTGCCAGTCTGACTTCAATGACATAAAACATACATTACTTGATAACCTGAAAAACTACATTGTTATTTTGCTATAATGAACAGTGTGAATTTTTCTGTTTCTTTGTCAGTCCATAACTTCTGTCAAACTAAAAACAGACAGACATACAAAAATTAACAAATGAATCCTGCTCTGCTTCAGCTGTCTGACCTGAAAGTAAGCAGGTGAGTGACATATTCATGCAGGAAAAAAAAAAAAAAAAAAAAAAAGAGAAGATTTTTACGGTTTTATATCCTTTTTCTCTTTTATTACTTTTTTTGTGATTTTATAATTATTTTATTATTTAATTTTTTGTATTTTTTAGTATTGATAATTATTTTTTAGTATTGATAATTATTTAATTAAAGCTGTTTCATTTTTTACCCCAAATAATATTGATGCATTAAACTTAGAGTTCAAACAAAGATACTAAACTTAACATTATCTTTGAACTTTTACCACTTCAACAAAAGACAGCCATATGATTAAGATATATATCTATGAATAAAGACAAAAGGAAGACTTTTCTTTGACAATACATTTCATCCTCTGATGGACTTTATCAGATGATGAAATAAGTTGGTAAAGAAAAGTCATCCTTTTTGCCTTTATTCATATTGTCTTTTTACAGGTATATTTTATTTATAACTAAATTTTTGCACATAAACACACATATCTATGTGTATGTATATATGCATGCATCTTATTTAATGGTTGCTATATTTATGGGAGAAAGTGTCCAATATTGGAGATAGAGCATTTGTAGATATAAAGAGTATGTGTGCATAGATATCATCACTGCATGGTGATTCAGTGTTAATAAAATCACTGGTCTGATGATCACACTGATCTCTCTCTCTCTCTCTCTCTCTATATATATATATATATATATATATATATATATAAAATGTGTGTGCATATATTCATGCAAACAAACATAGTTGATAAAATATAGAGGCAGTTTTATTATAAGCATGGGTGTTTCTGCTCTGAGGCTACAACAATCTTTATTGTGATCAAAGCAAAAAGAAGCACACAGAAATAGTAAGATAATTATGACATTTTAGCAAGAGAAACAGCCCAAGATCTGAGATATGAACTGGAGCCTTCAAAATTAAACAAGTTCAGAAATTTAAGTATCTGGGAAATTTTTTAACAGACAACAGTAAATGTGTCATTGAAATCCGAAAGACATTTTGGAATAGTAAAATACCACTTCCAAAATCTAAATAAAGTATTAAGAAACAAAAAGATGTTCATTAGAATCAAAGAAAAGAGTGCTTATATAATATCAATTCTTCTATAATGGCATTGAATACTGAACAATTTCCTCACAAATGAAGGCAGCAGAGGTGTGGTTCTACAGAAAGATGTTGAGAATCCTGAGGGATTAAACATGTCAGCAATGAAGAAGTTTTAAGGAAAATGGAGACAAAAATTAGCCTTATACTTACAATAAGAAAGAGACAATTGCAAATTTAGAAACATATAATGAGGAAAAAATGCTTGGAGAAATTGATACTTGCAGGACATTGAAAGTAATGTTTTGTATACCTTGTTTGTATTTATGATATCTAAAATTATCAAATTCAATTTATTGAAATTAATTATATGACATTAACTTTATGTAACAACATTCTTAATAAATTACTTTATTCATTTTGTAGTATAAAATATCTCATTTGCTCCTATTTTATGTTTTTTAAATTAAAATTCAATATACTTATTTTTTTAAAAAGAAAAACACTAATTACTTATAAAAATTTAAATTTTATCATAAATATATTTGTTATAATGAATATCAATATCCTAGAGAAAAATATTAAATTAACTTTCTATGACAAAATAATTTTAAAATAAATTTTGCAGTGTGAAACAGAATTAAGGAAAAAAGACATCTTCAGAAGAAAAGTCACTTAAAATTAGACATTATTAAAATTAACTTTCTTTGTAACATTTGTAAGACAGACTAGAAAAAAATTAGATTTATGAATTATTTCTTTAAATCAAGTAAAATTAAAATGTTTCATTTCAGTATAAGTGTTGCAAAAATTCAGCATACTCTTTTTTTAATTATTTGACACAGAAATACAAAATAAAGTTGTTCATTAGAGTATTTCCTTTCGTGAATAAAGACTTTATAGAGAATAATATTAAATTAACTTTTAAGTGAAAAATGTTAAATAAAATTCAAAGTAAGGTAGCCAAGATTCCTAAATTACATTTTTTAGTGAAAAAATTTTTTTATTTTTGTATAAAATTAAAATAATATAACTAAGTCCAAAGGAAATAAAGTAAGACTTACACTTAAATAAACTAAAGTTATTCCAAGTGCGAAAAGTTAAAATTTCTTAAGTTGACTACAGCAGTGAATGACTGCAAATGTAAACTAAAACTAAAAATTGTCACTCTCTTTGGAACAAGACTTAAAACAAAGGCTCCAATTCTGGCACTCAGTTGCACTATGAATTGGCTTGAAGTAAAGAATGCCAAGTTAATGAAGTAAATTCATGTTTTAGAATAAATTGAGTATGTTGATTCTAAATTCATATTCAGAATCGTTCAGACATGTAATGATTTTTGCATTAGGTGAATGTTCATTGGGAAAACCACATCTTACACTGGGCACCCCACCCATCTGCCACCCAGATAAATACTGGTTCACAAGACTAAATCAAATATGCTGATTTCAAATCTGTCCTTAGAATTGGTGTAACATGTCATGTCTTTTTAGATATATGCATAAACTATTGATGTTCAATGTAAACTTATTAATGTGATACATTTGTAAAAATCTTTCTACATCTTTAGTTGAAAACTATGCTGACTTAATGAACAACAAAGAACTGTACCAAATAACAGGAACTACATCACTGGCAGGTAAATATACTAATAAAATACATTTGTATTAATTGTATAAATATTTCTAGGTTGAGAGTTGAAAACTATGCTGACTTAATAAACAACATAAAGAACTGTACTGAAAACAGAAATCATATCACTTGAGAACATTTAACAGCAGCAACATCTAAAATAGATAGCACATGTAACTCAAAAAGAAAATAATGACATAATCAAGAAACTGATGTTCCACATTACTTCACACAAAAGGTCAAGAAGGACCCCCCTCCATCAATACTGATAACAGCTACTGGACTTGAGAAATCTGTTTTCCTGAAAAATTGTTTTAAGAGAAAGATTTTATAAATTTCAACCAAAAGTAGTACTGACTCCTTGAACAATGAATACTAAATGTTTCCTTATAAGGAAACTGCTAATATTACCATTATCATACTAACAACAAATCAAAGAATGGAAATCTGAATATTTTTTAAAATGCATAGACAGAGGTTCTGCCAGGATAACCCAAACATAATGAATGACTACTGCTGGTTTGGACAAAAAGAGACCAGCTTAATTCACAGTTACAAGAGTAAGTACCTCACATTTCCAAAGATATCAGAAATAAAGTGAGTATTTTATATTTATTAGGTTATTTCTAAATATTCCTTGAACATAAATTTATTATTTACTAAGATAGTATTCACCTTGAATATAAATATACTATATACAGTACAAATATACTCTTAACAAAATATATACCTTGGACAGAAATATACTATGTGGAATTACCCAACTTGCTTGCCAAGGAAGTTTGGCTGGTGAATGCTACATGGTGTTGTACATAGCAAAGGAACAAATGGTATCTTTATTATTCCTCTCTTTACTTGTAAGATGCCAGACAGACAAGTCAGTTCTTATTTCCAACCATCCGTGGAGGAATTCTTAGTCCTCAATTAACCATGTGTCCCATACAACACAGTATAAAATGCCTTAAGCTGATACCTGTATGAAACTTCAGTCCAACATAAATCTCTCAATATCTTTAATAGGATTTTACACACACTCTATGTACAAATAAGGACATCTTTATAAAGACACCTTTTCATCTCTTTTTATATACTTCCTAATTAGTTTTACCAAGGCAATAAGATGTTATTTATACAATGTTGTTCCTAATTTCATTAATGTCACTTGTGAGAAAACATCCCACATGACAACAATACTATCAGCAAATCTCTCTCTTTCACTAAAATAAAAACTGAAATGTAACTAAAATATCTTTCATCAATAATAATACTACAAAAAACTAGCAAATTGCTACATATATACAGCACAAATATATTCTTAAAAAAACATTTATCTTGAACATTATTATATTAGATTCTTACATATATTCGTTTTTTCTGAAGTTCTTTGAATGATCTCAAAAAATAATCTTTCGTAGCATTCATATTAGACACTCCTTTGAGATGGAATGCCAAGTAAACAAGAATGAGCATGTTCAGTATCTTTTTGCTTTTAATCCCAATCACAAAGCTGGTCAAGACATTTTCCCTGTGTATGGAGATGAAATGCTTCAAAACAACCAAACAGTCAATGCTAAGCTGTATAAGACAAATTCAGCAGAAAAAAACCTAACTGGCAATATAGTGTAATTATTTAACATAACCTCACATCGTTAACATGACCAATGATGCAATTAAAGAGCTTGGTTAGAAAGTTCTGCCATACCCACCATATTCTCCTGATTTAGCCCCTTTTTAGCTACCACCCTTTGCTGTTGCTTTCTATAAATTTGAGGGGTGATTCATTCAATAACAATATGGAGCTTAAAACATGGTTTGATGAACTCTTCAAGTCAGAACCTAGTGATTTCTATCATCAAGACACTGAACAGTTAGTGGATTGTTGATAGGAGGTCATAAACAATGAAGGAGAATACACTGTCGAATGATTCAATGAACTATCAATGAATAATAAGTATTAAAATAAATTATAAAAAGCAAATTTATGTAACAACTTAATACTATACATAAAAAATCAACATATAAAATCAACATATAAAATCAGCATTTTCAATTTAGTCTAGTCCACTATTATCTGCTTGTGTAGCAGACAAAAAGTTATTTTTCTTCTGTTTTATTATTATCCACTATAAAATAGAAGAAAGGTTTATTTTAAAATAAATATAAAACTCTTTTGCACAAATAGAGAATGTTAAAAAGCATTACCAATTTTCACTCTTTTGCAGAGCATCAAACTCTACATTTGTTGGCAGAAAATTACATTTTAATCCATTAATTCCCACTCTTCCATTTTTTGATAGTAGGCATGAATGTGTTATTGGTTTTAAACCTATAATTAATACCAGAATTTTATATACTGGATTAGGTTGTTTTTTATAAACTTATAAGACCATTTGACATTTTTCACTAATGGATTGGCTTCATTAGAAAAAAGATTTTCTTTCAGCCTTTTCTTAATGAAGCTGATCCACCAATGAAACATATCAAAATAGAAGTTTTCTAAATTGTCTTACATATCTACCATTTGTTAAAACCTCATTCAAACATTACTTATAAAGCTCTAATTAATAGTAGATTTTAATATTTATAACATTAGCTTTTATGGAAGGCATTAATGGCTTAAATTTCATCAGCTTGATAAATGTCATCTATAAATGTGAACTATTGACAAATGACAAAATTAACAATAATTACTACTATTGCATTGTCATAAAAATGACGAAAAATGATTGTATATTTATTTATTGAATTGATTGAAACAATGTATCAAATGAAATTACATCTGTCCCATAATAGTTGTACCTTTTAGTAGATGCAAATGTATCAACTATTATGGGATAGGGGTAATAGAAATGAGAAAATATAGAGAAATCAATTGATAACAATGACAATTCAAATCATACAATATATATTTTCATTATTTCAACAAAGAGAAGATACTTTAGAATCTAAAGGCACAAGGTTATGAATTCACTTGTGGAGAATAAAGTACTACATCCGTCCCATAATAGTTGTACCATTTAGTAGATGAAATGTCTATGTAAATGTATCAACTATTATGGGATAGAGGTAATAGAAATTAGATAATATAGATAAATCAATTGATAACAATGACAATTCAAATCATAAAATAAATATTTTCATTATTTCCAGGAAGAGAAGATACTTTAGAATCTAGAGCCACAAGGTCATGAATTCACTTGTGGAGAATAAAGTACTACATCTGTCCCATAATAGTTGTACCATTTAGTAGATGACATGTGCATGCAAATATATCAGCTATTAATGCGACAGTAGTAGTATTAATTTGGTTAATCTTCACTTTGATAAATCAAAAAATATTTTTTTTTGCTTAAAACTACCAACAAAATTTATTGTCCAATAGGAATATGAATGCTCCAAAAGATAACTTTATAGGTAAAGGCTTTCTTTGCATATAAGAAAAGGATTCTGAACCTTGTAAACACACAGTAAGTTTTTCCTAAAAAAAAAAAACCAACTCCTGTCTGAAAATGGTACTGATGTTTACTCTCTTGCAAATAACTACGTTTCTTTCAGAGATACTTTATTAATACTTGAAAGAAACTTTACATTTAATTCACTTAACAGCAAATTAAATATTCATTAAACTAATTATTTTTTGCGCATCTTAATTTTAATTGAGCAATTTCTTGAGCACATTCTAAACAGAATTATTAACAGATTTTTATAAGAATAATTAATGACTATTTAAATTTTGCATTTAATATTATAACTTTGTTAGAATTAATTAAAAGATCAACAGCTAAAGAAAATACTGATCCCAGGAAGGGGGGGGGCATGTTTCACCTCATATTTCTAGCATGATAAATGTGAACCTTGCAAACAAAATATCAAATTTTTTGTCTTCAAGAAGAATAGCATAAAATAAGGCCCAATGGGTGAGTATCAGGCCTATCCTCTAAATATCCAGTCATTTAATATAAATGAAAAAATATCCTATCTAGGGTAACAGCACCTTGGCCCATTTTGAAGTATTTTACCCATAATTATAGCATACCTTACAGACCATATATATGTATAATCTCATGTAATAATAGAAGACTTATTAAGATCTATGATCTTGACTAAAAGCCATTTTTAATTCCTTGACAGTTTGAGAAACTAAGTAAAAATTCAGAAGCATGTCCACTTCACTCAAACTATTTTTCTCAAGAGCCCATGTCTACTCAGTTTCATACCTGAAATTTAAACAAAGTAAATTCTAAAGAATAAATGAAACTAAAGGATCAAATTGATACAAGATGTAAATCAGGTTCCTCTGGATTATTTTAAAGATGACCACTGACATTGAAAGTATATCAAGAGAAATCAAAAACAAAAGTATACAGATTATAATCAACAAGTAACATCTATTTCTTCCTTTAGGAGTAATTAAAAAGACAGCAGCCACAACTTGAATTTTACTATATGTAATATTTTAACCCTTCCTCACCATTGCCTATTTATATAATGTCTTCTTATCCTTCTGTCATATTTTTATTCATTTCAGTGCAAAATCCTCATGAGTAATCTTCTGAAAAAGAAACTATCAACTTTTGTATATTATCACCTTCATAAGAGACTGTCATTTTAGATAGTTTTTATTCTTTTGTCCTTTTCAAGGATATATTAATATTCATTTAAAAAATGCTATATTTATCAAGGAGGAGACCAATCATTTGTAGATATAAACTGTGGATATAGAAATCAACACTAAATAGTGACAAGCTTGAACATCATCAAATCATGGTTCAATAATCACTTGAGACATTAAACCATATTAAAATATAATACTGTTTTGGAATCAGGCTGACTCAATGAGCAAATTAAAAACATTCCAGGCTGGATCTGGACCCTCAATCCTGAAATTTGAGATTCCCAACTTTTCATTACTGCAATTGTTTTCAGATTCCACCATCTTGGTTTCTACTGGTAAAAACAATTAAAGGAACACTACTCTCTAACTTTCAATAGCTCATGTTCAAATGAAAAAATTACTGATCTCAAACTACATTGTTTCAAAATAAAATTGTCTGGGTTTTCAACTTTAGCCCAATATATCATATCATATCATTTTGGAATCAAGCCAACTCCATGAGCAAATTAAAAACATTCCAGGCTGAAACAGAACACACAATCCTAAAATTTTGGATTCCCAAGTTTTCATTACTATGATAGTTTTCACAATTTTTGTACATGATTTTTTGTGACAAATTCTTTTGTATGATGACAATTTTTATAACTTGGAAATAAATTTCAAAACAATCAAAATTAATTGCAAAATCAAGCTAAAGTCACCCATGAAATACAAATAATTGTTTGTATAGAAAGTAAGGACCTACATACATCAAACTGTCCTAAAGTAAGTGACAGTAGAAGAATTATCGTTGAACTTTTAAAAGGTAAGTTTAAATATTAATGCAATACTGAAATGCAGCAATCAGTTTTGAGTTCTTCAGTAGTTTATACTTGCCTATTACATATACTTCTCCCCACCTATTGTGATGAAGGCCCAATCAAGAGCCCTTCACTTAAATACTGCCCAATAGGGTGGCTTTTCAACTAGTATTATATATATATATATATATATATATATATATATATATATATATATATATATAACAATTATAATCCACCCTAACAATAAAATATCACAGGATAACCAAAAATATTAAAAAGAATGGTGTTCACCCCCAAAAATATAAGCACTTGAAAATTACGTTGATATGAAATTCAGAATTGTGCAATCAATATAAGATATTATGTATATGTCTTAATACATTAAATAGCTCTGTTATTTTTAACATTGAGCACTGTTTTTCCTTACACTATAGAGTATATATTTATTTGTATATGAACGCTCACTCATACATTCTTCTATATTTAACCATTTGATTATATATATTTCATACACCAGTTCATACCTGACGACTTGGGAAAACCAAGAAACTTTAAGTTGCACTACAAATGTAGGTGTATGTATATTATTACAACCCACCCTTCTCCTTCCCTCCCTTTCTCCAACCTTATCAATAGGGAAGGTAGAGGAGGATCATAATTTGTTATATTGTTTTTTTTAACATTTTACATTTTTTTTGTAAAATCTATTTCTTTCCCAAGGGTCTCTTTCCGATTGATCAGGCATGGCCGAGTGGAATCGATTAAGGAACAAACACGATAGGCGACAAACAACAATGGAGACAGGAAATACAAATTTATTAACAAACATGGAATTGTGGAAAAGATAAAAAAAAAAAATGGCCAAGTCAAAAATGACGATATGTCAAGACTAAACATTTAAACATTGAGGACAAAATAGTGGGAGGAGAGCATCCTCTAAGAAAGGATAAAATACAAATCAGCGTATGGCCTTGTGCCATACTGCCATGAATTTATAGAACATGTGCTATACCTGCATGGATTCACAAAACATCAACATTTTAAGACAATGTGGAAAGAAACATAATAAAAGATTTCATGCTAAATTTGCATGAAAGTACAAATACAAAAAGATGTATATTTAAACAAAACGGGGTACAAGAAAAATAAACTTAACTCAGAATAATAAAGTCCTTTTTCACTAATAATGCCTCTTAGTCTTATCTTTTTCTGTTTCTATTTCTTTTTATCAGGGTCTCTTTTTGACGTCTTCTCTTATTTCCTCTCTTTCTTTTCGTCGTCTAGGGGCTCGGCTGATGATGAAGCAGAAAATACGTTCACTCTCTCTTTCGTCTTGGTATGACAGCATTCTCGCTCGAGATGGTCTGTTCTTTCTTTCTTTCTTTCTTTCTCTTCCCTCTCGTGCTTCATTTAAGGGCTTGGTGACAGTTGAAACTGCTTTCTCTCTCTTCGATATAGCGGCGTTCCGCATATGTAGGCATTTGCCAGACATCTTACCGGCCCGCAGGCCCGGTCAAGACTAACATATTTGTTTCACTATTCGTTTCCATTTTCTTCTTGTCACGTGGTCAATTTTCAAAATACTAACTTTTTCCCATTATGGGTGGAATGGGGTCACCGACTCCCTCTCTCATCTTCAGGGTCAGAGAAAGTTTAGTTTAAAATGTTTCAACCTATCCCAACCAGAACCTATCCGCGTAGATCATGCTGTCAACACCTTGACCAAAAGAGAAGGAAAGGGGACACTCTGGTCAATCATTGTCGCCACAAAGTCTATCTACCTCTTTGGGTTTACTATCTTTACATTTTTTGCAAGTACTGGGCTCTTTATTTTAGAATGCTTCTAAAATACAAGCAATGGTCTATATTTTTTATAACAAATTTAGATCGGGGTTCGTAACAATATTTATCAATATATACTTCTTAGCTTTGTTTAACTACATTGAGCACTGTTTTGTTTACATCTTAAATTGAGTAAATATTTATTTGCTTATGTGTATGCATGCTAATACATGCATATACAGTTGCTAATTTCTAATCATTTGGTTTATATATATATAAGGAGGCACGGTGGGATAGTGGCTTGGATTGAGGAATCGGAGAGCCAAGTTCAAATTCTAGTCAAATCCATTACATTCACTTACATGCTAATACCCTTGGGAAAGATGTGAATCCTCTTCTTCTCCCTCCAGCTATGGGTAAATAGCAGGACAGACTGGGATCTATAACCTTGAATAGCAACTGGTCTAGGAGGAGGACAACTCTGAATTCAAAACCTGCGGAGGGTCGTTTGGGGACCTTGTGGCACGTAGTGCACCAGGTCTCTGTATTCGTCCCTTCAAAAAGTGTGGATGGTCCTGCATGAAACCTTCACCACTATAATCAAAATCTCATGTGCTGTTGTCAGGCTGTCGGTTTTCTAGGAACTGATCTGCTTGACCTTCATATTTGTATATATATATCAAATAAAGATATGAACAACCATACATTCATGCAATTATGTTCATATACAGATTTGCAAATAAATATTTACTTAATTTTTGGTGTAATCAAAACGATGCTCAATGTAGTGTAACAGAGGTATAAAGTATATATTAATAACTATACATATTACCTACGTCTGTTGTATGACTCAGAGTTTCATGTGAGTACAATTGTCATGTACTAATATTGATGAATTTTTCAATACAGGTGTTTTAAAAAATTCTGGGTGTCATAGGAGCAATGCTATATTGTATATTGATTCAATGTTTAAAATTATTATAATTATAATATTGGAGTAAAAATGCAAAAACTAGTATGTGGGTAAGGAAATAACATAAAATAAAATAGAAAATTCATTTAAATTTAAATGATCAAGCAGTCCAAATGGGGGCAACTTTATGCATATGAGGATTGGAGAGAAGAAGAAGAAATAAGGATAAGTGGAGGAAAAGAAAAGGAAAGTGAAAAAGAAAAAGAGAAAGGAAAAGAAAAGAGGAAGAAGAGGAAAGATAGAATTAAACGTAGAATAAGAATATAAAGTTAATATTGAGTTAGTATGAAACAAATATAAAAATATAAAAAGGAAAACTATAAAAATGTATATGGGGAATATATAATACCAGATGAATGGGTTTAGTTATTTGATATTGTTGTTTTTGAAAACTATAGGTCTTGTAGAAGCAATGGTATATTGCAGATTAATTCAACATATAGCAATATTACAAGTATAATCTAATATAGGGGGATAAATGTAAAATTATAGAGCATAGTTAAAGAATAAAATATATAAAATAAAAATGGGGACACTGAACTATATATAGAAAGTTCCATTAAATTTGAAGGCAGTAATAGTCAAAGGAGAGTAACTTAATATAAACAAAAAAAATGGGGAGAAGAAGAAAGGTAAAATAAAATTAATATAGGGGTTAATATAAATATAAAATTGATATAGAATTAAAAGGAGAAAGGTTATAAAAACATAAATATGGGGACAATGTGATAATAGAGTAGTATATAAGTGGGGAGAGAGTAGATTAAAAAAAAAAAAAAAAAAAAGCAAACAAACAGGTCAGTAGGGTTAATTCTAGTAATTGCTAGAGATTAAAAAAACAAAAAAGCAAACAAACAGGTCAGGAGGGTTAATTCTAGTAATTGCTAGAGATTAAAAAAAACAAAAAAGAAAACAAACAGGTCAGGAGGGTTAATTCTAGTAATTGCTAGATTAATATGCCAACCAGAATCAAAATATTTGAGAAGAAAGTTTTTCTATGAATGCATATGGTCATAAGTTCACTTTGTTTGTTCAGCAGGTTGGGGTTATCAATGTATTTGTGAATGACTGACTGAAATACATTTTGTTGATATTGTTCGTAATAAAGAAGAAGGAAAGATCAAATAAACAAAGAAAGAAGGTAAGTAAAAAAAAGATTAAAATATAATTAACATGGCGAGTCAGGCTGTGTAGATCTAAGCTCCATCAAAGCTGGAGATATATTTAATAGGCAATGTATTTCTTCCTTTAATTTTATAAAAAATATCTAATGAGTTGTATGCCCTGTTTTTCAAAGAACATCTTTTTATTTCAACTTAGTGTTTTCAAATGTCCACTTTAAATAATTTATTCCATACAGTATAAGGTTTCTTGAGGAATGTATCTTTTGAGAAAGGGCAAATTAAATTTAGCCTGATTTAAATTCCATGAAAATCAAAGAAAGTGGCAGCCTTAACTTGTCAATTGGAAGGTTGGCATGAGGAGTGTGACTGGGGTAGACTTGAGGAAATATTATATCAGTCAGCAGTACTGATCATAAATGTAAAATGAATTAAATTAAAAATTCACAGAGAGGGATATACATAGACACACTAACGCATAGACATACATACAACCACACACTATACCATCAATGACTCAATAACCAGGTTATAAAACAATAAAAAATGGAAATGGGGCAATAAACAGACAAACATAAAAAACTTTGTCCTCATTTTTTTTTCTTACATGTCTGGAAAATTTTAAAAAATAAATGTTTATTTTTATAGAATTATTACAATTAATATTAAAATACCAAAATGTTTTTTTTTAATTGCATGCACAGAGATTTAAAAAAAAAATATTTTAGTTAGAGTAAAGGAATAATTTTAGCATCTAAGTTTGTAGTTTTTGTACAACAGGGAATAGACTTGACACAAGATTTCTTCAGGAATTTAATTCTGACTCTTACATCTGGCTGCTATTGAAGTGATCATGTGGGCTTTCACTTGGTCTCCAACTACTTGATGCAATGTCCTTTTATTTATACCTAGTGCAAAGATGTCATAGTAAACAGAAAATGCATGCAAATGTGTAACAGAAAAATGCTCAGCTTAATTCTAATATATGTTACTTGAAGAGTATAACATTTCTAATAACTATACATGCTTAAAAGCTAATTTGCAGATTAATAATAATTTTCTTCACTCTCAGTAAATTATATGCAAATTAAATTTCATTTTAATTTGGTATCCACTTTGTAGGGATATTGTATCATATGAATAATTTTTTGTTAAAAGACGTTTTTATTTTATCTGAAACTCATTAATAGACTATGTCCTAATATGTCTGCTATAATTTGAATCTGTTTAGTTTGTTCATTTTACCAAATCTTAATTCATGCAGATTTTTAAAGATTAAAAATAAATAAATGGAGAGTCTGTTCAAATACAAGTATCCACTAATATTAACATTTAAGTAATAAAATTCTGTCAAATTGATAAATAAAAAATCCATTCACTTTTTTTGTAAAATAACAATTATATAATTTATGTCCTGGAAAGAAAAAAATTATACAAACATGAGAAATTATATTAAAAAACCACAGTACCTTGTCAGTGATTTTCAATGAAACTTATATATATATATTATATATATATATATATATATATATATAATTTTGAAATAGTGCAGTTCCATAAAAAATATAGTGTTTTTTTTTTTACATGAATGATATATATATATATATATATATATATATATATATAACGGTTGGTCACTCTTTTCTGAGCATAACTTATCTGTTAGGACAGCCAATAAATCTCTCTTGCAGCTATCCAGGAACATTTATGTCCATTTGACACCCACAATGACCTCCTGCAGTTTATACTGCAACTATGCTGTTTGGACCATAGTTAAAGTTTCTGGGACAGAGCGCATAATCTGGTATGATCAACAGTTTGAACATCTATTCAATTTCACTCAGAAGGCATGGATTAATCTGTAGTATGGTTGTCACATGTATAGATCACCTTCCTAGACCTCCTTGACAATTGACAATGGTGAGAATCAAGCCCAGGTCTCATGATCAGAAATTAAACATTCTAACCGGACAGCAACACACCTATATATATATATATATATATATATATATATATATAAAAACACAATTTATTTTTAGCTAAGTATTTATTGATCAGAATTATAGAGATGGTAGAAATTATAAAGAAAAGTATCAAATAAATTATAATAAAGTTAAATGTGAACAATCAATGAAGTTTATTTTATATAATAACTTCAAATTAAGGTGCATATTTATAGATATCTTGAAATTCTATGTATGTGTGAAAAAATGACAAAAAATAAAAGAAGGTGGAGGTCAAACTCACCCCTTGTTCAGCTTCCACAAACATTTGTAAGTCTTCCAGTGACATGAATTCTGAATTAGTGGCATATCTGGAAGAAAGAAGAAAGAATCAATGAAACACACTGAATAAATGTCATCAAAAACAAAAATTTAAAAACTGACTGTATATATACCGTATATACTTGAAGAGTGCAGGTTTGTATGATCAGCATTTTTTATACCAAAAATAAAGAGTTGCACTATACACAGGTAATTTTTTTAAAGAGTTTAAAAATCATTGATTTTCCAGTGACTGGTTGCACTATACACAGGTAAATATTTTCTGGAGTGGTTAAAATTCATGTAAAAATATTCAGGGGTTGCACTATACATGAAGTCAGGTTATACACAAGTATATACATCTAGAGAATAAAGTGATGAAAAAAATAATCATTTGAATAAACACATTAAATCAGTTTATGAAATAACTGTGAGCAAATGAACATTTACATAGATATAATGCATTGTTAGACAGAATTTTCCACTTTGTTATTCAAGTGTTTAACATTGTTCTAATGTATAGAAATCTATATATCATATTCTCCTATATAATGTACTCCATTGTTAAATATTTGAAGTTTGGTAAGAGATTCTTCCATTTTACTTATTCTATATAATCTATCTTTAATTGTAATGAATGTTTGGTTGCAAAGGAAATGAACAAAGATTAAGATTTCAACATATATTGGTGAAAATTCATAATATGTACATTGCTGTATGAAAGGTAGTAAAAATTGCTCATATGTGATTCCTTAGTTGCCATTGGTAAGGAAAGTGATTAGGTTTAAGCATGTTGTTGGTAGGGTCAAGAGTTGGCCAATTTCTTGGGTTTGTTGGCTGCAGTAACATTTGGGATCACAAGATAGGTCTGGAGCAGTCATTGGTGGGGTTTGATGTACACCTTTCTTAAAATCAAAAACTGTCAGGTGTTCGATGGGCTGGTAGTAGTGTGATGTTGGAATGTTTAAGGCAAACTGCCTGGTAAAGTGGGTTGGCAGATTGGTCAATCAATGTCATGGTGGTGGGTTGATTCATAAGGCGTGTTGGGTTGGTTATCATGTCTGTGGCAGTGAGGGAGGACAGGAGAGGATAGTGAAGGCTGATTGAGCAGAATATTTCTGTTTGATTCTAGTCGAATGTGGTATCAACAAAATGGGGTCAAAATGGTGACTACTAGGGTTGGGTTGAAGCTGGCTTGCTGGCAGCATTCTGCATATAAAGAGTTGGGTGAGATTAGTGAAGCTTGAGTAAGGTCACAGTTGTGACAAGAGAAGCGATTATGGCAATGTTGGTGACAGCACACCTGTGTATTGGCAGGTGGCATTTTGGCCCACAGCTGCATTGGTTGTTATGAGGGGATTTCTTTTAAGCAAATCTGGTGTTCCCCAGAGTCATGTTTTTTTTTCAGCAGGAACCTTAGTGACTGGTTATTGTATTTTAGTGGGGATTTGTTTAGTTGACTGATATGATGCATGGAGCTCCTGCACAGAAAATGACATTTTTTATTTGTGTTTTGCTTTCTTAGCATTCACATCTAGCTGACATGTAGAGTGAATCAGAAAGAGATCTAGTTGCAGCAGAGTATAATAACATTTACAAGAGTTAGATCAAACCTCAAATGCTGCTGCTATATCGAGACTGGAGCTGCCCAATCCTTTCTTTCCAACCATGTCAGAGTTCAAAAGTGTTTATGTGGCCTTATGGGTGATGAATTATTTCCCACCTTACAATACCTTTCCCATAGATAAAAAAATTCCACATCTGTCAATTATTTTTATGAAAAATTTTCTGACAAGTTACATTCCTTAGTTTCATTAGTTCAGACCTTCAGAGCTAAAATTTGCCATACCATGTACACAGGTGTGAACCATTCTCATTCTCTTTGTAAAAGAAGAAGGAAGTTCTATTCCAACAACTTCTTCCAAAGAGCTGCTGCTTTGTGGAACACACTCACAAGGGAATGTTTCTCTGATCACTGCAATCTGAAACTCTTTAAGTCCATGTTTAGCTGTTAATCCTAATCCTTATCATCTGCACTTCTAAACACATCCTTCTCCTCAGTTTATAAAATAACCTCATTAAGTAACACTCTACTTTGAGTAGCTCTTGGATCCTGTATTGGGTGAACAAAAAAAAACCTATGTCTTTTGTAACGATATAACCATTCCATTAAAGACATAGGGTACCATAACTCTTCCCAGTTTTCGTTTTAAAAAAATGGGTATGAATTGCTATGATATCTTGGGGAAGATGCAAAGATTTTCTATTGCCTTCTCCACAGTTTAGAATTCCAGTTCATCCTTCTAGATTGACTGCCACACAAGATTAGTTCAACCTGCCTTGCTATTTAATCTGTAGCTTCGAGAAGTGAATACAATAGACTAATTCCACTTTCTGTATCAATAGTTGTTATTGACCGATTTGTTTTTTACAGCTTATCACCCTTTTACTGGTTATTTAAAGTCAGAAAATATTTTTAGATTGTAAGAAGTTTTTGGTGATAAAAATGATTTACTGATACAAGTCTTACTAATTAACTCATAGCTGGGGGAGAAGAGATGGATTCATAACTTTCCCTAGGGTATTTGAATGTGTGAATATAACCAGGCTGGAATTGGAACTTAGCAGCATAGCTGGGGCCACAGTCTGCTGTCTTTGGTCAGGATCGATCCTGGTATCGGAGAACAAGCCGTCAGCCTACACTCGTCGGTTGCGTTTGACACAGCAGTTGGTCATTAAGTTGACCTCTTCAACTATGACCTCTCTTACCCATGTTTTGATTTTTGATCTTAAGAGCGTCAAGATGAATTATCACTGGGGTATCTCAACCAAGCTAAACCAATGAGTTGAATATGCAACAAAAATTGAAAATAAAATAGACGATGCCTGAATAAGGCACTAGATGATATTTATATCAAAATAAAAAAAAATATTTACAGTTCTTTTTTTTTTCTTTTTCTTCTTTTCCCAATCTGTTTCTAATATTTGGCAATGGAATGAAAATTTCGGCTAACTTCTCTAAGAGTGGCCAGACTTGACAACTGAATTTATCTTCAAGTACTGTTGTTTGTACTTTCAAGAACAGCACAAAGATATTGTCAGAGTTTTTCTTCATCATCAGATAATTATTATTATCATTAGGTTGGCAAAACAGCGCTATGGCAAAAAAATCTCTTAACCCCGCTGACATGGCTTCTGCAACTCCAGGCCGCAACTTCAACTAACTCCAACTACTTTAGCCCCTGTGGACACTTATATTTATAGGTGTCCTTTCCAACTGGTGTGGTGCAGGTGCATAGGGGAGTTTTATGTAAATCTCCTAAAATTCAACCAGTCTCCTTCTTTCATTTTCTGTTTCACACTTCCAACTTTAGAAGATCCCTGCTCCTCCATGAGGAGCCATTATATGACGTCAGCCTACCTGATGTCTTCCCCTGCCTTTACAATTGCTCATTCTGTTTTCACAATTATAATTTTTCCTCAGGGAAATTTTGGCTGATAATTTTTCCAGTACGTAGACATTGACACCTTTCAACAGACGACTTTAACCTCTGGTCCCTAACTCTTGCACCTGTCTGCTGTCTCTCGCCATGCAGCAATAATAGTATTTTTTTATTTTTCCCAACAAAATTCATACTGTTCTCAATATCCTGGGAAAATGAATCTCTTTCTGACAAAAAAAAATAAAATTGTTTTCTTTTCATCCATATGCCATGTTAAATATTGTTACACTCCAAATTCCAATTCTGAGATATTATTCATTACATCGCCACATGTCCAAGCTTGCATACAATTTGGACCTGGTATTCCCAATCTGTCCCCCATCTAGGTACTGGCCAGGTTGAATGTTGCTTAACTTTGGTGATTGTATGAGAATCTGTTTCAATGCAATATGGCTGTAAGCCTGATAACCTTTATACTACATGAATATCCATATAATGTTGTTCTGTAACTACTTGCTAAATCATACTCAAAGAATAAAGTAACTTATTTTGTTTGCTAAAATACAACATGTGGGAAACTGTAACAATTCTGCAGAGATTTTTAAACAACTGCTTCTTTAGATTTTAATATAAATTGCTGGCAGTAAACAAGTTACCAAAATACTCACTGAAACGGGTCTTGGTGTTTTTTAAGTTTAACTTTTGATATTAGGATGTAGGGATGCAGAAGACAATTATCTCCCTTTTTACAGGACAAATTTACTTATGTCCATAGTTGCCATTAGTTGCTAAATAACTTTTGAGTGAGATAAATCTTGTAGCCAGCAGCAGTTAAGACAAGAAGCAAAATCTATGCTAAATCTATCCTAAAGAAGAAATACCCATGCTGACCATGCTCCTCCTAGAAACACTACAAGTCAGAATATTCAGTGCTCCCATGTGGCTACCAAATGTGACACAAGGTTGGGGCTTAAAGTGGGTTTAATGGCAATACTGTAGAAAAATTGCACAAGCCCCCTCAGCACCAGGCAATAAACCAAGCACTCTCCCAAAGGAGAGATACTACCCGAGTAGAAGGTTCCCTTCTGCTTGGTATTAATATTTTTTTAAACTCCCTCATATAGGCTTTCACCTGTTCCAGGTAAGTAAGACATCTTCATTTGTCCTTTTATATCCTGCTTCTTTCAATTTCACTGGATGATAAATATATGTATGTTTATGCATAAAATTTTTGTATGCCATATTTGTATATTCTAGTGCTGAACATAAAATGTTTTTAGGTACAATTCATTTTGGAATTAATTTCCATGTTATTCTTGTCCTTCCTTCTATTGTGTTAAGATGTAAGTATATCACAGATACATAACTGCCTAATGTGGGCCTTGAAGAGTGAAGAAAACCACCACCAGTTGCTACTTATCTCTCTTCAGGCTAGTTTTGAGTTGTTGTTCTACCAATTCTAAAGAGCTCAATCTTTCTTGCTATTTAACCTATGGCTGGAGGAAGATGCATTCATTCCTTTTTCACAGGCATTAGTACTAAATGAACAAAATAGTCAGAATTTAAACACAGCATACCATTTCTATGCCAATAAATCACACAGAGATTTGAAGAAATTGTTGCTAAATAAATATTTGCTGTGTAAATAAAAGCCTTTTTTTCATAATTAGGATACAGATTTTTCATCTACCTATGATTCTTTAAATGAGAAATGGTTTCAGTAAACAAAATTATGAGTTTCATTTAAATGCTAATTGACTTTCTCATTGTTATTTAGATGATATTAAAAAGAGGCTTCAGATGGAAAAATTTGCATTTATTCTTATCCACAGACATTTTACGTGGGGCTTTAAATGATCAGCTGCAAATATGAATAAAAATGATTAAAATTTGTTTCAAATTATCTGATATCTTATGCTGCTAAGATACCTGATGTCTCTCACTCTATCCCACACTAAATCCCCTCCTTCCTTTAGCCATAAAAATTCTTCATATTTTATGATACCATCTTAAATGCTATTACTTGAAGTAAAACAACCCAACATGCTCCTCCAAATCCAAAAGCAAACACATATTTAAGACTAAATTTTATCCAATAAACATATCTTTGCATTTATGGGTAAAAATATAAAAGAATGTTGGTTGTTATGCAGACAAGAATCAAGAAATAAACCAATTTCTGAAAATCTGTAAAATGGAACTTATTCAAACAAAGCTGAAGAAATATATCTATGTATACTGGGTGTAACAGCATGGTATAATTGTACATCCCACAAAATGTTTAATATCTAAAAACACTAAAGTAATTTTTTTCTTTCCATGTTTTCAGATGACATTTAGCCTTCATGACACCATTTGTCATAAGAATCACTGAAAAACCCTTGGAGTTCTTCAGCCAGAAAGAGAACAGGTGAACATAATTTTCTATCAGTCCTACTATGGCTTTCCAAATGAGCAATGAGAGGAAAAAGATCATTCAGGTCTTTGGTAATGGTACCAAAATTCATACTCTGGCTTCCAACTTCAAAGTCCATTCAAGAACCATCAAGAGAATGGCAAATAAGTTTAAGAAAGAAGGAACAGTAAAGAGGAAAACTGGATCAGGAGGTCACAATAAAAAGAGGGATCATCATTTCAACTTAGAGCTAAATACATTTTTATTGTTCAAAGTGGAGTCCAACTGTTATAAAAGCCTCGTAGAATTTCAGTAAGATATATTTGATCATTTCTAAGATACAACGGTTCAAAGTTTAATCTAACAATTGGGACAATTTTGCTGTTACATGCAGTATATAAAAAATATTAGTTCCTAAAACATTAAAATTATGGATATGTGGAAAAGGTAACTGCTATTAGAATTGAAAGTATGATTGCCAAACCAAGTTCAAATTTTTTATATTATTAATCTTAACACACACACACATATATATATATATATATATATATATATATATATATATATGTTTGTGTGTGTGAAGATCAATAATATAAAAATGTAAGTTTTTTTTTATCCCACACATGAAAATATAGAAAAAACTTCAAAAAGTTGAAAATGCGACTGGAGTATTTAAGAATATATCTTTATCAGTTTCATAGTTCTAAGGTTTTCAAAGGTTAAACTGAAATGGAGAGATGTGTGGCTAAGCCATGATATATCTTGCATCTAACTGGATTTGGAGAATTTTTATAAAAAAAAAGAAAAAAAGAAAAGAAAGTTGTTTGCAATCTGTTTAAAATGCAATCTGATTGGTTGATTATGATCACTTGATCAGGTGTAGGAATTTTCATACCAAAAATTAATGATTATAAAATTTTATTGTAAGAATTGGTAGTGCCACAGTCAGTGAGTGTGGCTAATAATAAAGTGTTAAGTAGTTTGAGTGTCAGAAATTTTAATTTACTGAACTTTAGTGGCATTATATATATATATATATATATACACACACACTATCTTTCACAATTGATGAAACTCAAAATTTATCCATGTTGAAATAGAATTTTTAATTATTTAAAAAACAGACACAATTTATATGATAAGCCATAATTAATAATGTTCCAATACATTTCCATAGGCATGTTATTTCTAAGTGCATTCTTAAGTCCTTTACACGGACACAAATTTTTTTTCACAATTGAAGAGTTACATCCATATACATTTTCATATAATTATGCACACACACATACTTATTTCATGTTTTTATCAGCATACATTATGTGCATGATGGGGTGTAGTAGATATAATAAACTCTTCAAAGTTTTTGGTTATCTTGTGATGTAGTAACACTCCTATCAGTTCACCATCTGTGTTAACTTTAGATGGTGATGCTGTGATAAAGTTCAGTGTGATGAAAGAATCCAGTGATAGTAAATGTTATCCCACAAAGATGTACACTTTCTTTTTTTTTTTTTTAAAATCATTTCACCTTAATCAAGGCAATAAAGCCACTAATATGCAAGGTGGTTACTGAGTGTGAAAGAATATAAGAAAACAAAATCATTATTAAGGAGAGAGAACAATAAAAGAACAGGATTCAAGGAGACAAAAGATAACAATGGATATTGCATTTAAATTTTTGAAGATCAAAAAGCAAGAAGGTGGAAATTCTCCATTTGTTCAATTGGAGCCATTTGAGTTCGGCTGGATTGCGGACCTTGAGAGGCTGGATGGTTATTTTTGGAAAATGCCGTATATGTTGGATATAACATGGCATTAACACTTCAAAGCTGGCTACATTGGTTTGTAGGGGAATTATAACACTGAGTAAATAATTATAAGCCCCCTAATATGAAATAGCAAGATGTGGAAACAACAAAACGAGTATTATTATCTGGTTGTTATGTGGTGGAGACATGAGAGACAGTAATAGTGAGTAAAATTGTGATTTTGAAATCAAATGTAGATCAAATATAGTTTGGAATCTGACAGAAGGATAAGGTAAAGAATAAGCAAAGGGTAATACAGGTTTTCTCGTATGTTTCTTATAGATGTGTGTAGTGAATGTCCAGATAATTTAGCTAGAAAATACAAAAAGTGTCTGGGGTTTTCTTACCTCAACTTTTTGTTGAGTGCTAAAAGATAAATGTTACTATTATGGACTGAAAAAGGAAAAGGAGATTAAATTTTTGTTGATGCACATGTTAATGACCCGTGTGAATTGTCATGTGTTTGTATGCATAAAGGAGGAAAGTGGTGTCAATTCTCATTGGTTTAGAATGATATAATTAATAATAATTATAATTGTTACAATTATTTTATTATAATTATCTTTGATATAATGGAATATGCATACACCTGTGTTCCCCCCTCACTGGAATATGATTGGCTGGTGTCCGTCATAAATACCGACTGACGTGTAGGTGAATCAAGAGCCTTAGTCTGAGAGCTAAGTCTATAACGACGCCCATTGGACTACACCATTGATCTACACTTCTTACCTGCACTACGACACGTACCAGTCGATTACTGCTACCGTATTCTACTTGGTTATAGTAGCCAAAACCACTTAGCTAATTTGTTCAAATATATCCCTTTCCGGGACATATCAATCTTTTACTCTATATTTTTATTTATTTATTTATTTATGGACATGACAGGTGAAATAAACATTCTGATACCAATTTGATCTACACTACTTGCAAGCCCCAACTCATATAATGACTTTTGATTTTTTCTACGATTTGAAACAACTCAAAATGTTCATCAGCAAAATACATGTATGATCTACTCTGTCTAGAAGAGTCTAGAATAGTCTTCAGTTTCTTCTACTTCTTCTAACATTCATGTCACACACCTCATTCAGTAACCCTCTACCATGAGTGGCTCTCGAGCCTTGTATTGGGTGAACTTTAGGATTAAAATATATGCATCATGGTGTTGTGTTATAAATTGAAGATTGGTCAGTGGAGCACATACCTTTAGAACTGCATCATGTAGATGATTGTCAGTGGTCTCTGTTGACCCTCCCAGGATTACATTTAATCTGATCTGGGCTGTGGATGCTACACAGTCTGTGACTGCTACTCATATATAGCATCAATCTTGGAAAGCATCTGTACAATGTGGCTCTGTTGCATGCCCTACAAAACTTCCTTGGCTGGAACAATTGCCATATTTGTCCCCATTGAACAAGTATAAGGCATCATAGGTTGACAGCTGACTCTTTGAGTTAGCCTACCTGCAACTCTTACTATACTTACTATAGGTGCAAGAGATGTGGAATAATTTATTGCAGTATGGTATTTGTAGTTGCCATCTTTAAAATCATATATATGAAATTACAAGCCTGTGTTAGCACCCAGTAAGGATAGACAATGTATTAATATGGGGTGTTAGCAGAGTTCATATAACCCTTATTTTTCTATCTGTGAACATATTGAACTGATTTCTTTTCATTTTGACCTGAAGATGTCGAGCTAACTACCTAACAAAGGTGAAACACACTATTAATAAAAAGCTTTTCCACTTTGTCTAATTTCTTTCCATATTGATCTGTAAATATGATCATTAACTGTAAACCAGTTATATTACTTGTATATTTAATTTTTGAGTAAATTGAAACATATTCAGTGGGGGTAATAAATGTATGCCCTGTGTGTGTTCTTGACCCAATCAATATATTAATGCTCTAAGTAAATTAGCAGACAATAGCAAAATCATTATTTCACTGTCTGATAAAAGTGGAGGCATAGTAATTATAAACACAGATATGCACCAGAAAGAAATGACAATGTTATGAGTAGATAATAAAAGTACTAATAAAGCAGATAATAAAATCTATGGAAAAAAACAACACATTTAACAAATATAAACAAGGATGCTAAAATAGTTGATAAATCCTATAAAAAAAATCAATTAAAATCAATAAGATAGGGTCTTACTAGATAGACAATACCCACATTACAGGGACTATCAAAAACACATAAAATTAATATCCCAATGTGATCAATAGTCTCTGTAATTGGTAGCACCATTCATAAAATTACTAGAGCTATCACAGTAGTTTTGACTCCTCTACTGGATATGATCAGTTCAGCCCATCTAAAGAATTCTGGTGATATGCAAAATAAAATCAAAGATGTAGATATGATAAATAAGGTTATGGTTAGTTTAGATTGATTTTTTCTTATGGCTTATCAACTCTTTGCAAGTTATTTAAAGTCAGAAAATATTTTTAAATTGAAAGAAATTTTTGGAGATAATAATGATTTGCTTATACAAGTGTAACACAAGAGAAAATCGCTTACCTCCTAGTAGGAAGCGGGTTCAAATTTGTCTTGCAAGTAACCCAAAAAGAAAATGGTGGCTTTATGAGTCATATATTTAAGAAACAATAGATCTTGAAGTCGAGTCTGTCCAACAAGACTCTTTTTTGCATCTATGCAAATTTGATCAGTCACTCAAGCTACAAAAAGTGCTTGATGAGATGACATAGTAGTGTGATTTTGGTAGCAAACAGGAGATGTGTGTTGGATTGTTTGGCTTGCACAATACTGTTTGGTGAACAAAATGGATTAAGGAATTTTATTCCAAGCATGATGAGAGTGACTAGAAGCTATTTCGGCACTTAATACTCATGGAACAATTCAACTTGAAGTTGATACCAGAATTCAATGATTTGTCCACTGGCCTATCTCCTGCTGAGTGGGTGGAGAAGGTAGAGCTCATTTGTCAACTATGCAAATTGAAAGAACCAGCAACAGTCATTCTTTTGAGGTTGCTGGGGGGGACCTACACTGTGTACTAGTAGCTTAAAGAGGAAGAAAAAAAAATCACTGAGATAAAATGGGTTCTTTATATGGCCTTTGGAATGGATCTATTTGTGGCATATCAACAATTTATTGGGTGCCAACTATTCCTTGGTGAAACAGTTGAGGTTTACCTGGCTGATTTATGGAAACTTTCTGTACTGTTTGGGTGTAGGAATGACCAGATGCTAGGGTGTTCTTTTGTAGCAGGGTTGCCGGATGAGGTCAATCAGCTTTTGTGAGCAACATCCAGAATGGATGAACTATCAACTGACCAACTATTGGCTTGAGCCTGAGCTATTCACAAAGAAGTGAAACCAGTGGTAGTAGCAGCAGCAGCAGCAAGAACTGATGGCAGAGCAGTATCCCAACTAGAGAAACATACACCAAGTGATTCCTCTACTAGTAGCAATCACAATAACACCTTATGTTGCAAATGTGATAGCCCAAACCTCTTTACAAGGGAGTACCGGAATTGAAGTGATGTGGTAAGCATGAGTTGGGGAGCACAGAGACAGCTGAGGTACTATTGTTGGGTTATGTGGTGCAGAATTGTTTGGGAAATAGATCCGGGAAAAAAAGGTATTGTCACCAAACTTGTCCCCTGTAAGACAGTAAAGGTACCATTACATGTAGTTGGCATTCAGGTAGATAGCATAAGGTGTTCAGCACTCATTGACACCGGATGTTCCCAGTCAATAATTTGTGCACATCAATGTCGATTGTGGAGGAGGCATCACATTAATGTGGCAAGACATTGTAACAATTGACAGTGTGTCCTGAGCAGCTGGAGTTGTTGCAATTCACACAGAACAAGGTAACCGTGCTGAAGTTGGCATTCTGGTTGTGCAAGAAAAACCTGATCTACTGCTTGGGATTGATGCAATGCAAGCATTAGGTGGAGCTGTGATTGCACCAGCTGGAGATGTGCAACTCAGCAGAAAGAAAGAATCATGTACAGCAATTTCCATTGATGACTTCTGTGTTACTTTTGAATGCAAACAGAAATCCTAGACAATGTGGAAGTAGGCCATGAACAAAGTACCAGAGCCTTTACAGAATGCAGTTTCAGAATACACTGTATCTAACAAGTTCAGGGTTGCATATGAAGAGGAGTTGCAAACATGGATTGCTAATGGCTGGCTGAAACCATATCCCCAGGAATGATGAGGACACCCCAGGGCTTGATCCCTGTGATGGCTGTTGCACAGCCAAATAAAGTGTGATTACCAAGAATTAAATCATCATCTTTCACTGCAGATACAGATCTATGTGCTGTCAAATAACAGGAATGACAGCAGCAAGCATTAATGTGGCCTTGCTTGATTTCTGGAGGGCCTATCTCCAGATATGCGTCCATGAGTCATTGTGACCATTTCAAACAGTAATAATTAAAAGAAAACAGTACTGCTTGACACATGTAGGATTTGGTCTCAATATGGCACCTCATTATGAAAGCCATTGTCAGGACCATGTTGTCTCAAAAGGAAGTGACAATGCAAGCTACCTCATCTTATATGAATGATATATATGTAAATGAAAATATAATGTCTGTGGATAAGGTCAAGGAGAAACTAGAAATCTTTGGGTTGACCAGTAAGGACCCCAAATGTCTGAAAGCTGGTATTGGGCCTTGAAGTCTGGAGGGGGTGCACAACACTCTACAGGTGAAGTGAGGGAGTGCAGTTTCAGGACTCTCTTCCATAACTATGTGCCCTAACATCTTTTCCACTTGCTGAAAATTGGTAGGATACTTTTCTGTCTGTAGGTGGCTTTGTGTAGCAACTGGAGTCATGAAGGGGTGGGACGACACACTGAATGACATCCCTCTTAAGTACACCAAGATCCTCCTGCCTGTGGTGACTGGTGCATAACTAGAGAATTTGTTAATGCATAGGTTGATGCAAGCTCCCTAGCAACGGGTGTGGTGTCAATGTTTCACAGCAATTGCTTTGATGAACTCTCCTCCTTGGTGTCTTGACTGCAAGAATTTAAGTGTGCTACTAGATTGGCAATTAGATCTCAGTTTTACTGTTGAACTAGCTAGATGCAACTGTATGTTTTATTCTAATAGTTGCTTTTTTTCACACTTATTGCCTGTGGAACTCTCTTCCAATTTCTTACTTCCCTGCCACCTACAAACATATTGATGAAAATTATATATATATATATATATATATATATATATATAGAGAGAGAGAGAGAGCGAGAGAAAGAGAGAGTTTAAAATTTACTGTACTTATAGGGGAAGAGTGGTCAATATCAAAGAGAAAATATAGATATAATCAGTGAGGACACAGGAATCAACACTGCATGATGACTGTCAGTTTCAAGAGTCAATGTGATTTTCAGACTTCTGGCCTTTAAAAAAGATCTGATGTTTAGTTATTAGTACACACACTGGCATATTCAAATAGACACAGATTTTGACATATTTTTTAACGTCAAAAAACGATATTATTTTTGCACCAACCTAGTATATTCTTGTAGAAATGTCAAAACAAAGCAGCAAACAAATACTTTCGAAAAGCCACAAAAGCTTCGTGTTAATCATTGTTTTTGCATAAAATCATTTTTCTTCAGAATAAAAATAAAATCCCTAAAACCATCAATGATCTTTTCTTACCTCAATCAATTTTTTTACATCATTTGCTTTTAAACTTTTATTCTTTGTAGCATCCTTCTCACCAGAATCCTATTTAGTCCAGAGAAGTGCCACTTTTTTAATTGACAGTAATTACTAATATTAATTAATAAATGCAAGTAAATAATGTATGCCTTCTGTAATTACTTCAGTTAAATTCTATGGATGACTTTCAAGGAATTTTGAAAGATGTTATCTTTGGTCTACTTTTAGAATTCAACTATCTTGTGGTTCAGGAACAGTACACAATCCAAATGCCAATTGTACATCTGCGTATATACATACAGAAGTACATGAATGCACATAGATCTAAGTGTAGAATGAGAATAATTTGTTGAAAATGTAATGGCACTTTTCTAAATAGCCATGCAGATTGGTGGCTCCAAGCTAGATTAAACATCAGATTAGAGTGGAAATTGAATAGAACAAATGCATCTGCTTAGGCAAATGAGATATCAAAGGTGCAATGTTTAAGAGTCAGCATGACTTTTGATACAAATACTCCAGGGTTTTTTTTTCTATTAGGTTGGTGCAAAAATAATGTCAGTTTTTGACGTTAAAAATACGTCAAAAAACAATATCATTTTTGCACCAACCTAATATATCTGAATAAAGTAGCTTTTGAAAATAGTAGAAACCAGAGGATTCCCAAGACACATGATGAACTATTAGGTTGGTGCAAAAACAATGACGTAATAATGTCGTTTTTTGACGTTAAAAAATACGTCAAAAAACGACATTATTACGTCATTGTTTTTGCACCAACCTAATATTAAATGTTTTAAAATTCTAACATCAATAGTTGTATGAATTTGCATCAACTTTAGAGACTTGCATAAAATAACTCAAGTAGCATACAATAAAAGTAGATAGGTTTGACTATCATCCGGTTCACATTCCTCCCAAGTCTTTTGAACAGGTTTATCCTTTGTTCCCTATTTAGTATTGAGTTTTTGGTTTAAAATCTCTTAATTCTTCTTCACTCCCAGTATCCCCCTGCATCTTAGTGTTGTTGTTGCCTTTCATGAGGCAAATTGATTTAAAAAAAAACAAATAAAGATTGAAACATTTCTTTAAAGCGTTAAACTTAGAAACACCTAAATACCCAAAGTTCCAAATGCTTACAGTTTGAGAGCAAACTGAATGTGCCAGCGATGAGGTAGCACTGTATTGAAATACACAATATTAATATCAAATGGTCAGCTAGAGGTTGCAGAAATTTACAACTTTTACAAAATTGTAGATTTCCAAAATCTCATAACCAAGGTGGTTAAATTTGATATCATTTGAGAGAGAAATCAATTTAATTTCATATAAAATCAACTTGTAATACTTGATTTTCAATCATTTTCATGATACATCAATTCAATTGCACTAACATCACATATTCAGATTGTTCCACTATTATGTAAAGGACTCCAGTTGAAATCTAAGGGCTGATAGGGTTAAAAACATTCATAAAAGTTTAAAGCATAAAATCACCTCATGATAAACAAAATGGTTGTTTATCCATTTAGACTTTATGAATTTAAGCTCAGTACTAGATTAGTGGTAAGGTCTCTTCATTTTATAGTTGAAATGGTGAGATGTAACCATAAGTTCTATAGTAACAGTTTCTTCTCTTATACTTCTCACTTGTGGAACACTCTTCCAGCTTTTTGCTTCCCAATCAACTTTGACCTTCAAAAATTTAACTGCAATGCCCTTCATTATCTTCTACCTTAATTCCTGTTGTTTTATTGTTCTTTCTCCTCAATGGTGTTTTTCCTCATATTCTCACAGATTCTGTAATCTTAGTGGCTTTATTGTCTTGTCTGAATTCAAAAAAATATAGTTACATAGATATTCATTACTAAAATGAATATGTAGGTAAACTGTATAGTTGTACTAATAAATAATTAGACATATAGAAAGAGCATAAAAATGCCTAGGATACCATTAAAGCATTATCATCACCATCAGTCCCATGACTGGTCATTGTCTCTGTTGCATGCCAATGTCTGAGTCTCTGTGAATGATATTCCAGTCCACTAAGTGATGTTTTCAGCCTATTTTTTACTCTGTCTGCCCCTCATTCTTTTACCTAATGTGGTGCCTTGTATGATGAAAGCAGAAAGAGTGTTAGTTCTCATGATGTGTCCAAATCTTTTCAGCCTACTCTCCTTAATGCTCATTATGAACTCTTCCAACAGACTTATTTTTTTAATGAAGGTGTCTCCATAGGAGATGCTGAGGATGGTTCTGTAAGCATCTGATTCAAATGCTTTCTCTGCTGTAATTCTGCAGTTAATGTCCAAAATTTGCATGTGTACAGAATGATCGAGCAAGCCAACATGCTGATCTTTGATTTCAAGCAGATATTTTACAATAATTCCCATTTTTTCTTTTAAAATATAACAATTGGTTCCCAAAAGTGTAGATTATTTATGACTAAACCATATATATATATATATATATATATATATATATACACACACACACACACACGTGCACACACGATAAAATATAGTTTTAAGGTATTTATAGGTTAAAGTGCTCAATATCAGTGATAGAGCATATATGGACCTTGAAGCCAACACCCAGAGTCAACTTTCTGTTTCATGCTAAACTCAAACATCAGGCCATCTGCATTGTGTTTTTGCTTAACTATTTCTATATAGTCAGGTCATTGCAGGTAGTCTATTGTATTATTGTAATGGTTATTTTGGTGGGTGGTAATGGTTTCAAATTATTCTGGGGGTTACCAAGTGGGAAAAATACTGGATTCAAATGCAATTTTTTGGCTATAGTGTTCTTGGTTAACTTTTTACTTTACTATTTTTTTGTTGGTCATTATAACTGCATTTTCTTATGTTTATCTGTGTGTACATGGTTTGATAATTTGTTTATTATTTAGTTAATTTATTTACTTATTTGTTTGGATTAATTTATCAAGGCAATGTAGGATTTAATAATCATGAGCAAACACATCTATCAACAGAAAATGAGAGACCTCATGACTGACCTTTCAACCACCTGATGAACATTCATAAATGTTCTCAAATTTAAAGGCCTGGATAAACCAATGACATACTCGCTTTTGTATATAAACATGTGCAACAAAATAAATCCTACATTGCCTTGATAAAGCCCCTCAGAAGACGAATCATGTTGGCTAAGAATAGTTTTCCTCTTATCTCTTTTTATATTACATATATATATGTATGTGCGTGTGTCTCTGAGATGAGGTATTATGATTATTTACATTATTTGGACTGTTATCCTCATCTTCATTGCCATATTCACGTTTCAGCCATTATATGCTTGAAGAAGTGACTGGAATTTCAAACTGAACCCTTTATTTCATCTAGAAGGAGACATGGCCCAGTGGATAAAGATGTTGGTTAAATCCAGTAACTAGACTCAAAGAGTTGTGAGTTCAATACCAGACTACAGCAGTGGTGAACCAAAAAACTTGGAGAGTTGAGTTAAAGGGAAGTAACTGAGACATCCGGAAGAGATCTTATGTCTTATATATATATATATATATATATATATATATATATATAAATAAATAAAATGGATCACAAACTGTTTTGAAATATCTGAAAATCAATGAGCTTACTTTGAGATGACAAATTCAAATTACCAAGTGCTATATTTGCTGGTCTATAAAAAAGCATCTTTTAAACTACAGTCAACTACAACTAACCCTAAGCTCTATATGATGATAAAACTAGCACTGTTTGCTGGTATGAATCTTATTGTCAGACAAACAGCTGGACTCTGGAGGCTCAGCATTAGTGCATAACAGTAACTTGACTCAAGGAAGAACACAAGATAGTTTGTACTGATCTTGGTGGTTACTTGAGGTTACCCCATATTAATTTAGGGTAAAAACTTCTATTTGCAGCCAAACTACAAAAAAAGAGAGCCTATGTTACTAAATAAAATTCTAAACATTTATTTCTAGAAAAAACAAAACAAAAACACCCCAGAGAAACTAGGGGTTAGGTAAGTGGTTAGCAGCATAGAAAATGGAATCAGAATCAGTAAAAGACAGTTAAAATTTCTTTGACACACAATGAGGAAAGAGGGTGCAGAGAATTTAACACTCATAAGACACAATGAAGCCAAGAGTAGCCAAGAGAGACAGCAAGTAACCTACTTTTGTGAAAATGGCTGGCAGAATAGGAACTAGGTGGTTATGGAGATGGTTATAGGACAAACACTGCTTAGAGTTACGAAGGATAGGAAGTTGTGGAGAGCCATAATCACCAACATCATGAAGGGATATGATACATAAAAAGAAGAAAAAAACAAGTTCAAAGTCTGTTTTCATTTACCTCAATCTTAGGAAAAGTGTAAAAGAAATAAATACTGCAACTGACATTGATTAAAAAGAATTCATATCTAGTAATTTTGTAAATAAGTTTCTGTATTTTTGGGGGTTGGAGAAGGATTTTCTCCTCCATAAAATTTAAAAAAAATATTAACAGAATCTCACTTTTGGTCCTATAGTTGTTTATGTTTCTGATAATTTTGTAAAGGTGAAATAAAACTGCTTTTGAATTGCTTTGTAGCAACAATTCTAATTGGCTAAACATTGCTGGATCAACTAAAAATTATCAGTATCTTTTAAAGCAGTTATACAAAGTATCATAAAGTCATGTGATACATTTTAGATATTTATAAACCTAGGCAAGCCCAGGTACTTCAAGAGAAGACATTTATATAGGGTTTGATTCATTGGTGCTCAGCGTCTTATCTGAAATACCACATTGGATGCAGTTTAATATTTGATACTTTTCAGAAACAAAATATGTATCATAGATGCTGAAAAACAAATTGTCAGTGAAATCCATCCTTTCCTGTAAGTTGGTCCAGATAAGATCCTTCATGAATAAGCCATTCTTAGAAAACTGAGACAGGGCTTATCTGAATATTTTATTTTTGTATGTGCCAGGGTATATAGTGATGCAGATGGAACTTAAGATCTTTAAAGGCTTGTTTAAGAAAGATCCAAATGTACAGACAAGCGGATGGTCAAAAACTACATTAGATAACCAGACAGAAAAGCTAAATTGAAAATAGAACATATGTATAAACCTGACCACACACATACAGACATGAGAGGATGATGAAAAGCTCTCGGCTCTGAAGAGATTAAAAAACAAATTTTTTTGTTATTTACTCGGATTTTAGGGAGAAGTTGGGCTGCAAACTTCCCTGCACTCCCTGGTGTATATTAATATGTAATAATGTGTGTGTGTAAGAAGATGTCTGTCAAATACTGAAAAAATAAATAAAACAAATAAACAGAAAGGAACTTTTATTAGTTTTAAAAACTAATGAAAATTCCTTGTTTATTTTTTATTTATGTTTTTAATATTTCTAATATTTTTTTTTATGTTTGGTTGGGTTTATTTTAAAAAATGCCATGTCTCAGTACTTTTGACTAACATTAATGCTTTTCAAATATGTTTGTTGATTGTATGTATTCACATAGGGGTTTGTCTTTTACTTTTTTTTATTGAAATATATTTAGTTGGTCCAAAGTTAGATGTAATTTTGTTGATCTTTGGTTATATTTGTATTAATAAAACACACATATGTATGTATGTATGTATGTATGTATGTATGTGTATATATATATGTGTGTGTGTGTGTGTGTGTGTGTAATATCTAAAGAAGTAATGGATTTTTTATTTATTAATCTGACATTTTTATCATGTTGAAAATTTTTAGTGGATATCCATGTGTGTGTAGATGCTCTGTTTATTTTTTAAACAGTATATTTATTTTCATCTACTAGCTTGAATAGTCGAGAAATCTTATTAAAGAAAAAAGGTTCTCTCTGGTAGGATTCAAACCCATGTTCCTCTTTGTGGAAGAAACCGTTGTTAGATCCAATGTGCTTTTAAGCAACTCGATCATGAAGAGTGTTGTTGATTAAGCAAGGTTTGACACATAGTTCTTGTTCAGATTTCCAAAAGTCAGTTTCATATCCAAAATGTAAACAAAGCAATTTCTAAAGAAGTATTGTTTAAAAAATATATGGAGTGTCTACTCAAATATGTGTATCCACCTAAAATAATATTTAAAAGGTATGTTTGCATGTGTAAACACATAAATTTCTAGTCAACAAAATGCCAAGCATAATTTTTCCCCAATGTCTTTTTTTCTTTTTTTTTTTTTACTGCTTCTTAGCAATGTGCAAACAAGTTGTGCTTAGCCATTTCATTATTGGATTATTTTCAACAGAAAGATAGAAGGTTTGCTCAATAAATCAGCTTTATATATAGATTAATAGATATATTAGACAACTTGGCAGGTTCATAACCAAAAAGTGACTAATTCATAGATTACTGTAAAATACAAATACAAACAATTTTATTTTCACCAACAGTCATTTATGACATCCAACTTCCTGTTGTTAAAAGTGACAGAAATTTCAAGATATCTTTAACAGTGATTAATGCCAGTAAGAGGGGATAAAAACTTGGTGCTACAGATAAAAACAGTGAGAAACAAATTTTCTTCAAGAGTACAAGAAACTAAAATATATACTTTCAGCTAAATACAAAAAAAAAAGCAGACAATATTTATCATGTTCATGCAACACTAACTTCTCACAACTCATGGATTCTCTCATTATTCCTGTTTTGGAAATTCCTGACATGACAGAAAGTGAAAGAGACACAGAGAGACGTTTCCAGTGTTCCTTATCATACAAGCTGTTGACGTTAGTTTCCCAATTGATTACTAAAATTATCACTAAATGTAAAGAATGCTTTCAAGCAAAAACCACATTAGATATTAGGTTGGTGCAAAAATAATGTCGTTTTCTCACATATGTTACTTTTATATATGATTTCTGAATTAATTCATTGATATATATAGCCATGTTACATATCTTTTTGAAGCGCGTTTTTCGCTCTATCGAATCATGTTATTCGTTACCGTTCTCAATCTCTTCATTCATTTTTTTGCAGGCTTTTTGACAGCATGGACAAAATTCAAATCTGCACAATTTTCTTGTTCCAGTTCAAACTAGGCCGAAAAGCTGCTGAGACAGCTCTTGATATCAATGATGCGTTTGGCCCAGGAACCACTAACGAACATGTGCACAACGGTGGTTTAAGAAATTTCGCAATGGTGACGAGAGCCTCGAAGATGAAGACGGTCGCGGCCGGCCGACTGTGGTTGATAACGAACATTTGAAAGCCTTAATTGAAGCCAATCCTTGCAAAACCACACGGGAAGTTGCTGTTGAATTCGAGGTCGACCACTCAACAGTTGTTCGCCATTTAAAGCAAATAGGGAAGTCAAAAAAGTTGGATAAATGGGTGAACGATAATAAAAAAAAATCATCAAAAAACGACATTATTTTTGCACCAACCTAATTTATGCCATGTCCTTTCAGAACGTGGGAATCATAGCTCTCCAAGACTTCCTATCCTCTTTAGCTCTTAGTAAGCTTGTCTCTCTGTTATCTCTAGGCAGAGTTATGGTTATCATTTTTTGATGTCTCTTTATATCTCTGAAACTTGGGAACAACTTGTAATTCTATAATCCATGTTCCTTCAGGGCATGGATGATCATGACTCTCCACAGCTTCATGCCCTTTGTAGCTCTTAGTAAGCTTTCTCTCTTAACTGTCTCTCCTAATCAGTATATTCTGTGAGTATCAAATTCTCCAAGCCCTCTAACCTAATGATGTGCCCTGGATATTTTAACTATCTCTTTCTTTTGATTCTCAGTGTAAGTACTTTTTTTTGTTTCCATTATCCCTAAAACTTTATTGTTGCTCAGTTCATAGTATTCTCAGCATCCTTTTGTAGAACTACATTTCTGTTACCTCAGATCTCTTCTTCATGTGTGAGGAGATTTTTCAGCATTCACTATTATAGATGAGGACTGATATTACATAAGAGTTCAGTCTTCTTTTCTTTGTTTCTAATGAAATTTTCCTGTTTGCTTAGCTTAAACAAAATACTACTCTTCAGATGGATTTCTTGCTAATTAACAAAACACAATTTTTCAACATATTTTGCTTTAAGGATTCTGAGGATACCATGGACCAAATGTGAGCAATGGCAAAGTTTTAGAGAAAATGGAAACAAAAAGGAGACTTATACTTATATAATGAAGAAAGAGGGTTTGGAAAATTTGACACTCACAGGACATGTTGAAAGCAAGCAAGACAGAGGAAAACAATGTATAACCTACCTAATGAGCGTGTGTAAATGGATGGTAGAACAGGGTTTAGGAGAGATAACAAAAAGACAAAATTTATTGAGTTATAAAGGACAGGAAATTGTGAAGAGCCATGACTGTCAACGTCCTGAAGGGGAACAACATATGGAATAAGAAATAATTCAAAGATCTTCTCAAATTCACCAAATGTCCTTTTGGTCTGTCTCTCATTGCACAACTCAAAGATGGCTAAGCCTACCACAACCAAATTTTGGTACTTTTTAATATGACCAGAGAACATTTTTCACATGAATTTTAAATACCTTATCCTTTCAGATAATAGTAGATCATGACTTTCCACTAATTACTATTTTTTAAAGATTTTATGTGTATGACTTTTTAGAGCAGTTTCCAGTTGCTTTTCCATAGTTCTTTCTCTTAGTCTGGCTGCCAGCCAAGGTTATAGAAGCCAGTCTACTCTGCTATTTAACACATTAGTCATTAGTGTGAAGTGAAAGCAACAGGCTTGGCTGAAATTTGAACTTGAATGGTTGGTTTCATTTTCCAAACCAATGACTAGCTACATATCCAATTTTCACATAATAGTCCTTCAAAATTCCAAAATTTATGTCTTCAGCAAGGGGTTCAACTTACAAGTTAAGAATAATACTCAAATAAACTATTACTTTATTTTCATCAAGTTATGACAATATAACGTTATTAACAACATAAAGTAGATAGCTAGCTGAAAAATGCCCTAGTTAGAGACCAAAAAGTTTTTATTTTCTAGTCACCAGTATATTAAGACTTTAAACAATCATGGTATTGTGTTTACATTTGTAATAGGAGCAGTAGTCATTAGAAAATCATAAATGATATCCATTTTATAGCATTTATTATCTTGCAAGTCCTCACAAAAACAGTTCAGTTTTATGTGTTTATTACTGCAATAAAAAGTTGGACAGATAAATTTATCCTTAGTTTAGACAACAAATTTTCATGTGAAGTAAAACAAAACTTACTGAAAAAAAATGTCATCTAACCAAAATTTGTCTCTTGAATAAAATATAATTCAACTAAAGACTACAAAGTACATAATGTTTATATGTTACATTGCATGTCACCTCTGGATTCTAGTGTTCTGTTGGCAATTCCTCAGTAAGGACTATAACACTGCATCATAGGCTGAATCAACAAATGACAATTTTGTTTTGGTTTCTTTTTTATAGTTGGTATTGTTTCTTGACTAAATTGTTTAAGTTCTAGCTGAAGAAATGCTTCCCAAATCTATGGAGAATGTCAGTGTATGTTGTGATTTCAAGAATGTATGTGAGCACTCATCCTCATTGCAATATTTACAATTTTTACATAGTTCTCTTTTCTCAAATGCAGTAAAAAATTGCATCTTTTGTTTGAGGTGATTCATAATTAGAATTCTGGTTTGAAAATATTTTCCATTCAGTCAATCTAATACAAAAGCTATCAACTTTATCTGGATTTATTCTTGAAAGAGTTAAATTTTGAAATCAGTTTGTAAGCAAAAACCAGTGGAAATTAGGTATTTCTGTACATTTTTTCAGATGATCTTTAAAACTAAATGCTCAAAAATCAATAAAACTAAGAATCTAATTTTTGGTGTCAGTACTTATCACATCAAACCCCAGCTTTTGTCTAAAAAAAGTGAAAAATCAATTGATAGAGTTTAAAAACATTTTTGTGGCCTTGTGGGTGATGAATTTTTTTTTTTTACTATACAACTCCTATCCCACATATAAATTGTCAAAAGCCTCATACCAAATATCAGGATGAACTACATTCCTTAGTTCTACCAACTCTGACCTTCACACCCAAAAACCACCATGCTATATACACTGGAACAAATCATCCCCATTCCCCTTGTATTCTATTAGTAAGAAGGATGTTCCATTTGGGCAGCTTCTTCTCAAGAATTCCTGTTTTGTGGAACAAACTCTCAAGAGGATGCTTCCCTGATCACTTCAATTTTAGCCTCTTTAAATCTAAGGTTATCTGATATTTTTCCTACATATCCTCTTAAACTGCACCCTATTTATCTTTATGTCTAATAATCCCAAATTACCTTGAGTGGCTCATGGGCCTTGTATTGGATGAACAAAAAAAAATAAGTAAAGACAATCCATCACTCTCAGGATTCTTTGCCAACAGTTTGGGTCATCAAAGTTCTTGGCCAGTATGATAGGATTTGCCATTTTTATCCAATGTATATATTCTGCAACATATATTTCAAATATCCATTAAAACATTGACATTTTCAAACAAATGTGAATACTTTAAATTCTTGGTGAAATTCTCATTGATCTTTGAATGAAATATGATCCAAGAGTTCATGATGGTAATTATTTTCAAATATGATATAATTCAATAAACACATTATTTAAATCCATGATCAGTTATCCTGTCTGCAGGATGGAGATTTAAGATAATTCTTTCTTTATTATACAAAAAGAAGAAAACAAATTAAACTATAAACATGTTTAGTGTTCTGTTTCTCATAGCAAACTTAGAAAATAATTATATCAATTATAACAGTGTATCAGAAATGGTGACATTCAGAGGTTTGGTGATGTTTGGTAATGTCTGGAGCCAACTCCTTGATTCTAATACTCAAAGTGAGGAGGTGCTATAGGGCCTAGTACTTAGAAAGGAAGACATCTTAAATATGTAAAAACAGATGAAACATCAAACAAACACTTTATTCAAATTAAATATAAACTAAATTTTTATTTCACTTTCTGATTGGATACTCAGAGCTGTCACACCCTCTTCCTCCCACATTCTGCACACTACTAATCAAAAGTATTTATTTTTAACAGACCTTTATTCTAATTATTTTTTTCATGTACACATTTAAGGACTATCTATGGCTCCACTATCTTCTTATAATTCTGCTTGTTCCTTCCTTAGTTACTTAGTTTGTCCATTACAATCTTCAGTACTGATTTGTATTCGGATGGTGTCTCATGGGTGGAGATTTTCAAAGAAACACCCTCACCCATTCCATCTCAATCTTGCTGTCAACAAATGCTGGTGATTTTCAAAGAAACATAACTGTTGATGATATTTTGAACAGAAAATTTTTTAGGGTAACCTCTAAATGACAGTATCATTAAAAGGTCATGTGTTTTAAAGGTTGTCTTCTCCTTACTAATTAGAATCTAATTGTAGAAAAAATAATTTTTTTAACTTATCAGAGTTGTTTTGAAACCTTGAATTTCCTTACTGGGAAAACCACTTGTCTTTTTGGGACTGGAATTCATTCATTTCATTTCTGTTTCATCGTGTCACAACAAATTTTAAAAATCATCCCTTCAAAATTTTTAAGTTTTACTTTTTTGAATTCCTGTTTCACTAAGTATTTTTATTTTATGTTTTGTTATTTTAGTAGAAAAAAAAATAATTTTTACTTATCTTTCAAATTAAATTTCTATTTGAAATTCTTATTTTTTAATTTGTGTGTCATTTTGCAGTTTCCTTTCAAATTAGTTTTATATTTAACTCCTATTTCATAAATTTTTAGTTTTTAGTTTTTAATTTACTTTTTCTTTTTTATTAATTTTTTTGTTAGAGTTGCTTTGAAACCTTGAATTTAATGTTATATGTAATGTTTAATTTAAATATTTTTAGACTTTATTTCATTTGCATTTGAAATTAGTTTTCTCATTTTAGTTATTGTAAATGGTTTTCAACACTGTTTGTTCGCAATTTTAGTAATATTTCTTCAAAATTTTTAAACCAAGAATTAACTTTTGTTTACAAATTTGTTGATATGTAAAAAATGACCAAATTTATGAGTAACCAAAAAAAATCGATTCAAATCATAAACAAGTTTCATTTGAAATACACCAGATTATTATGTTTACAGAAAATAGTAAATTTAATCCATTAGCTTTCAATTAAAGATAAAATGAAAGCTTCAAGAAAGCATTTTTATTTATAAAAATCCATTTTAAATCTTAAGTATTGCGAAAAAGTGAAGGTTCCTACTTTTGTGCTTAAAAACTACATTCTTCATGAATCAGCAGCAAAAACTGGAAGGTGCTCATGTGAGAATGAGGCTCTACAGACAGAGTATAAAGCAGATATGACATAGATAGGATCGTAACAGCTAAAATTCCTGATGCCAATGATGATCCAGTCTTGCAGGATTTAGTAAAAAAAAAAAAAAAAAAAAAATGAATCATACATGGTCCTTGTGGAACAGATAATCCTTCTCCTTGCATGAAAAATGTCTCATACCAAAAGAAATTCCCCCCAAAACTACAGAGATGAAGCACTTCTGAATTTGAATGGCTATCCAGAGTACAGAAGATGCAATACTTGAGTCACAGTTCAACTTGGACATCACTCAGTTGACAATAAAACATTGTGCCACACAATGCTGAACTACCAAAAAAGTACAGAGATCACATTAATGTAGAAATTTGTTCATCAGTGAAAAGCATTAAATATATCTTCAAGTTTGTGTACAAGGGACATGATAGTACTTCTGTTGAAGTAAGAGACAACCTAGTGGCAGATTGTGAGCAGAATCAAGCTCACAATGAAATTACTAATTATTTTGCTTGCCGATATGTTTCTCCTCTAGAAGCTATATGGAGACTGTCAGATTTCAAATAACATGACATATCTCACAATATCTACAAGACTTGCTGTACATCTTGAAGACCAGCAAAGAGTTTACTTTCACAGAGTCAATGTTCAACAAGCTGCTCAGGGAGAGAGAGAGAGAGGGAGAGCATGACACTACCCTAGCTGCATGGTTTAAACTGAATAAGCATGATGATGATGCAAGGAATCACTTGTACCCTGCCATTCCCCTGCATTATGTGTTTAATAAGCAACTCTAGAAGATGGACATCAAGGCAGAGGAATACTAATATCATCAGTAGAATGTATACAGTGAGCCTTAGGGACACAGAAAAATTTCATTTGCGAATGTTGCTGCTGTATATTTCAGGCAATGTGAGTGTCCAGGATTTGCGCACTGTAGGAGGATAAATTTTGCTAACATTTAAGACAGTATGCCTGAGATATGGTCTTCTCTCAAACAATGACACACTAGAACATGCATTGCTAGAAGCTGCTGCCTCTTGGATGCCCTTACAGCTGCATGTTATGTTTGTTGTCCTGTGCACTTATATGAACCCTGCAAATGCTCTTCATCTGTGGACCACTCACAAGGAATCCATGATTGAAGATTTCTTGCAACAAGGTTTTAATGCAGACCAGGCAGAAAACATGACACCGCATTCAATTGATGCAATTCTGATAGAGAATGGCATTAATTGTTTAGCCATTGGGCTGCCTGAACCTATTGAAGTACCGCAGCTTGATCATGAAAACCTTGATTGCCCAGGCATTGCAACACTTACTGATGAGCAGAGACTGATTGCTAATGCTGTACTTGAATCTGTAGATAAGAAGAGGAGAGATGAGATGCCCAAAAACTCTTGTTTCTATGTAGATGCATTAGGTGGTTGTGTTAAAACCTATATTTTTAATACCATGATTTCATATATGCATAGGAACAGCTGCAACATGCTCAGTGGTGCTTGGTCAGGCATTGTCCCTACAATATTGTAGAAAGACTATCCATACTTTGTTCAAATTGTCTGTCCCATGCATGGAGGTCAGTGTTTGTAATGTATCTACCACTTCAGACCATGCAAATTATTTACAAAACCTGGATTTGATAATTTGGGATGAGGCTTTTATGATCCTTTCATTTGCTCTTCATGTTATTGATAAAACCTGACAAGATATCACAGGCATTACTGCTGTTTTTGGTACTAAAGTTGTGCTCTAAGCAAGTCCTACCCATATTGCCAACAGAAATTTGTGAGGCAATCATTGAAATCTGCATTAAAAATTCTTCTCTATAGCTGATTTTTATCCAATACAGATTAAGCCAAATCATTAGGATAACAGCAGCTCAAAGGTAATTTGCAACATGGCTCTTGCATATTAGCAATGGAACAGCAGCAGCTTCACAAGACCCTAATTTTGCTGTTGATGACATAGAAGCGCCTCAATGTGTTGACGGCTCTCTGGTGGATGATATCTTCAACAATACATCAGAGGAAGAGAGAAGGAGCAGAGAAATTCTTTTGCCAAAGAACTCAGACTGCCTTCTGATCAATGAAGAAGTTTTGAGACCACTTCCAGGTAACTGCTGCACCTATTATAGTACAGATAAAGTTTTGACAGATAATCCTGTTTCTAAACACTTTGACACCATCAGGAATCCCACCTCATAAATTGAGTTTAAAACCTGGCTCAATTGTAATGCTTCTTCATAACATTTCTATCTAGAATGGAATCTGAAATGGTACAAGACTGGAAGTGGTGACCATGCATCAACATTTAATTGAGGCTTCCTTGATTAGTGGCTCACTAAATGGCAGACTTGTCCTCATCCCCAGAATAAAGCTGGCTCTAAGTGACTCTAACTTGCCATTCACCTTGGAGAGAACCCAGTTTCCTGTTTGTTTGTCATATGCCATGACTATTAACAAGTTATTGAGGCAGACATTTGAGAAAATGGGATTGTTCTTACCTCAGCCAGTGTTCAGTCATGTGCAATTTTATGTGGCATATTCTAGAGCTCGCAAACTCCCAGATGTAAGGGTTAAGGTGATGGAGACAGACAAGAAAGGAGAAGATTGGTTTGGTTTGGTTTGTTTTACAGCATATCAACCTCAATGGGTCATTTAATGCCAACAACTTTTTTTTCCTGGTAATATTTTTGTTTTGTCAAAACTATTTCTGTTAATATTTTTTTACTCAAAAATGTATAGCTGGTAATATTTTATGATGCTTTTTACCTCAGTTTCGGGGTTAACTATTTTCCCATAGCTGGGTTGGTTGGTTGGTTTTTATGGCATATCAACCACTGTAGGTCATTTAATGCCAAATTAAGTTTTATATATATATATACACACACACCCACACCCATATATATATTAAATATACAGTACTATTAAACGTATAGCTGGCAACATTATTGTTTCAAAAACGTATAGCTGGCAACGTTATGGTTTCAAAAACGTTTAGCTGGTAACATTATTTTTCCAAAAACATTATCTGAGGCCTTGCTGTTGGATGTAGTTTATTGTCATACGTGGACGTGGATGTAGTTTAATGTCATACCCAGGACATGGGTAAGAGCTGGAAAAACTAGGAGTTTACTATTTGCCCATAGCTGGGACCCTAACAGGTGCTACCACCCCGGGTCAAGGTGGACCTAGGAACATCAGCAATTAAGAGGTGGTTCCACACTCCTCAAAACCTCCTGATCAGAGGCCTTGCTGTTGGATGCAGTTTAGAAGGAGAAGAGAGCAAACTGTTACTATGAACATTGTCCACCGAGAGGTACTGACTTGAAGGAGTGGAGTGTTTTCAGAAATTCTGGAGACCCTTGATTGCATTAGTTATGTATCCTTGGTTTATATATATATATATATATATATATATATATATATATATATATATATGTAAAATGAATATCTTTCAAAAGAGGAAACTATTTACATATGGCATGTATTATATAGTTTTGTACATATATAGGTCTATATTTTTTTGTATTCATATTGGAGGAAACTGGCATTGCTCTATGTTAGGAGTGGGGATTACCATGAATTGATTGGCATTGGCAATCTTTGCACACATAGTAGACACTCCCAAGTATCTCTGTGTGTTGTTTATTTTCCCAACCTATGAGTATTGTATCATATTTTAAAAAATGATAGATTTAATAGCTAAACTTTATGTATTTGTAAATATACCTATAAAAATATATGCAATTTTATTATTTGCTGCCTAAGTATCTCATTCTATTATATATATATATATATATATATATATATATATATATATATATTTTAATTGCTGCTTCTTCAATGTGTTATTCTTATATTAGGTTGGTGCAAAAATAATGACGTAATAATGTTGTTTTTTGACGTATTTTTTAACGTCAAAAAACGACATTATTAGGTCATTATTTTTGCACCAACCTGATACATACATATATGTAGAAAAAGTTAATTGTTTACTCAACATCTTATTAGTCATTTGATGGAAACTCCACAGCACCCACAAGTATTAATTATATGCTTATTAAAGTATTTTCCTTCTTTAAAGACTTTACTCCAAAGGTTAATTTATATACACATTTAAAACCTGATTCCCCTATATTATTAATATTGTACTATATCATTATCACTACTATTTAGCTATACCTTTCATTTCTGATATTATAATATGGTTGATAAAAGTACTGAGTATATGGCAATCTTGAGGTATTATTTTAAACTGGGCCTCAAAGCTGCTGAAGCTCTTTGTAGAATTTCAAAATGGGAAGGAAAGAAACACTTTCTGACCGTATTGTCCAAAACTGGTTTAAGCATTTTAAGAATATTAACTTTTGCTTTGAAATAAAAGCCAAAATGACCAACTGACAATTATGTTTTAAAATCCAGGCTAGAGAAGAACTTGACCAGCAGCATATGAAAAATTTCAGAACTAGAATCATCAAAAGATTCTATAAAATCTTATATAAGATTAAAAAAAAAACAATTAAAAATGAACATCCCAATAAATGCCAATGATCCCAACTTCAATGAAAGCAATTTTTTCAAAGCAAAGAGTAAAACTTTATATTAAATCTTATAAAGTAGAAAGGATACTTGTCAGAAAGTTCCCTATATTGTCTTCCACTGTTAATAATTACAATATTTGAAAAATGAAAGATTTTGATGTTTGGCCTTTATCAACATACATTATCTTTAGATGTTGTCCATTTTGTTGTTTAAAAAAATACATGAGTATTATCAGTAGTTCCCAATCATAAATCAGTTTAGAGTCAAGCATTAGGAAAGAGAAAGCCTGACAGAAACAAGCAGATATACATACAGGGTGTGATGGTTAATTGTCACCATTTTATATTTTTAATTTTGTGCATATGCATTGTCTGTTTTTGATTCTGTCAACTGCACAGCATAGTCAGGTCAGTTGTGCACCATCTGTTAGAAAAAGAGCACCATGACACAATTCACTCTGCCAGAAATTTGCAAACAGCATGCTGTACTGCTTGGCATTTGCACTAGAAGTTCCAATACTAATATTTCAGAGTGTTTGGGTGTCAATCTGAGGACAGTGCAGAAAATTTGGAAAGACTTGGAAGAGTCTGATGGTGATTACGAAGGTATAGCAGCTCAGAAAACTCACTCTGTTCTGAATTTGTTGGTGAGGGCCTCTGACTCAATACAGAGGCCTAAATCAAGTGCCTTGAGAACTTAAACAAGGAGACTATCCAGAAGAGTTGTAGGGGATTCAAAAGTTGTCTGGAGGTCATGGTTGAAGCCAATGGTGATTTTATTCAATAAATTTACTCTTTAGAGTTTCAAGATATTTTTGTGTAATTTTGTTAAATATATCCTGTAAGATGAGATGTCAGTGTTATTTTCATTTCTGCATAATTTAGAAGACAATTTATCCATCGCACTGTGTGTGTGTGTGTAAACTTACACATCTACATAATATGTGTGAAGGCAGTATGAAACTGCTTTCAGAAACCAAACTGCTTTTATTGATATCTTACAATTCTTACAAAATCTTTAGTACCTCCTTTGATGTTAAATTATAGTTATTTTTCTAAGTTATCCAGATATACATATTTCATTTAACAATTTTGCTCATGATTTTAGAATTGGTGCAAGATAAAATAATGGTGATAATTTGTTGGTTGCTCTCTACACATCAGTTATTTTTCCCAGAGTTTTGTTTTTGGTCCAATCAAAATTTATATCTTTCTGGTGACACAAGCAGTTGAGGTCTTCTAATCTTTACAGATGAAACTTTGAGAAAGTCTGATTCAAATTAAAGGTAATAACAAAAATTCTTGTGTTGAGTCTTGTATTTGATGGCATTTAAGTCAGAGAAGATCAAAATTTGTCTCATATGACAGTAATACAAATAGGAAAGATGTTCAGTAAGGAAACAGTGATGTCAATGAACTCAACAATAAGAAATTGATCTGAGATTCAAAAAAATGAAACATAATTGGCATAAACCTACTGTCCCATCAAGTCACTTGATAACTTGGCTGTCAATCATGATGCTGGTCTCAGGCCAAATTTATAAACACAGAATACATATATGATTCGGTATTTACAAAATTGGATGAATACTAAATGCAGACTGAGGTTTTTATATACAATAATGTTTTATAATAAACTATCAAATAAGTATTAATAGTAAGTAACATCAATAACAGTAATGAAGTAAAATATTGGATCAGTAAATCCACATGTTGAAGAGTATCAGAAGATTTAGATTAAAGCTTGGGTAATCTTAATTCAAATTCATGTTGGATATCCTTTGTCATTGACAATATAAAAAAAGATCTATTAACTCTTACCCAACCAAATTCTTTCTAGAATTGTTCTCCCTGCTATTGCAATTTTTTTTGAGGGCACAAAAAACATGTGCACCTACTGTTTTAAAATTGTTATAGCTTTCTTTGTATTGTATGTACAGATTTTATTTTTTTATATACTAATAAAAGAATGGATGAGTAATATTTTGATGTAATGCATTACGTTTTGCATGCACTGTTTTGATATTGAAAACAAAAACAATTGAAATACAAAATGAAAAACAAAAAAAAAGAATTAAGAATTTAACCTACTTTAACCTTTTTATTACTCCTTGCAGAGTTCTGGGGTGCAATAAGAAGCAAAATGTCTAAGAAGGCTTTCAGTTCATCAAAAGTGACATCCTTCCTCATGTTTACATACAAGTAGACACCAATATTTATTTTCTCTTTCTTTCACCTGATTAGCATATTTGTCTTGTTAACAAATAAAGTTATTATTTCATTGTTTATAAATAGATGAAGTAATTCACCTTTAGAAAGTCTATCAGATACATTCATTGGGGGCCAGTAGCTTTCATAAAATTAGTCAGCCATGGATGATAGTAGCTGTTTAGTAGTGGTCATCATCACTTTCCTCCCCATCACTAGTATCATTATCATCTCTTGTCTCTGACCACATCTCAGTCAATATCCGCTTGAGTAAAGCCTTCAAAATCATCATCAGAATTTGAATCAAAGATAAACTCCTGAATAAAGGCTTCAATGGATGTTGAAGAGACCCTTTTTGTTTACACAAAATTGTGACAAAATTAATATGGGTTTAGTCAATATTACACCTTGTGTAGAATGTAGAAGAATTCAAAAAGTCATTGGACAATGGAAGTTTAGCCTTGTTCCAAAGCGGTAGTAGGCTATTTCCAGCTTAAAATGCTATAAATAACAATTGATAAGTGTTTATTTACAGCAACCCTCTCAAGGTGACAGAATATACCTAGAGCAGCATAATAGAGAATTGTATAGCATAGTTTTGCCTCCAGCGAGATAAAGGTTAACATTCACAAAAGCAGTTTATAGTTCAATAAAACTCCATAAAATTTGATTTGGAAGGACATCTCAAAAGTTTTGAATCTGAATATGATCCCTTTTACAGTGGTTCCAAATTATTACTTTATTTGATTACCTTTATTTACATATATGTATATGAAAGTGGACATTGAGGTCAATACCAGCAGTGATATTATTTCATCATTAAACACAATTGTCAAGCCATGTGTGTGGTGCTTTGGCTTGACTATTTATATATGCTAGTCAGTGATGCATTATGGGTAGTATTATTGTATTATTTTAATGGTTATTGGGTGGGTGGTAATGATTATGTTTCAAATTATTCGAGGAGCTATTGAGTGGAAATAATTGTGAATCCAAATGCAGTTTTGTGGCTATTTTATTTTAGTGTTGTTTGTTAACTTTATTATTGATGGCTTTGTTATTTGTTGCTGATTATGTTGTGTTTATGTGTTCATTCATAGTTTTTTAATTTGTTTATTATTTACTTGATTTATTTACTTATTCATTGATTTGGATTAATTTCTTATATTTAGTAATTTTTTGTTTTATTTCTTATTTATTTTTATTGTTTGTTTTTAGTTTTCAATTTATAAGTAAGTCAGTAAAAATTTGTTTTTGTGTTTGGATTTTTAGATGAGTTCTGATCATTTATTTAGTAATTTATGTTGGTATCAGAACGTAATTATGGGTATTTTCTCTTTATGAAGAAAATCTTTTATATGAATCTTTTCATAAAACACATGGCTCTCTTAGTTTATGAATTTGCAGTTACTCTCCTACTTCAAAAGATAATAGCATTTTGGGAAGATACTATTAATATAAACAAAACTTAAGTTGTGGATTTAGGAAAAAACCACATGGCTCTTTTTGTTTAAGGTCACTCTTCTCTAAGGATATAAGCCTAAAGAAACCCTGATTTTAATTTCTCAGGACCCAAAAATTTGGACAACACATTAATTCTTCTTATCAGAGGGAAAGGGATAGGTTGAAGAAAATTTGATTTTGCTCAATTTTACTTAATCTTGGCTAGTCATTTCTGGTTTTGATTCTCTTTGAAACCTTTCTTAAATTTAATTTATTGTTTAAAACATAATTATTAAATTGTTTCTTCATTCATCTTTCTCTCAACCATCTACTCTTTAGAGAACTTTAATAATTATTATCCATTTAGTAGTCCCTCCAGATCACCATCTATGAATTTTATGCAATTAAACGTTATATCATTAATCCAACACTTTTCAATTGATTATACAGATTTTAGATCAAAATTCAATTCATAACTATAGTTCAGTTAACTTCAAAAGACAGCTGAAATTCCAGGAGGAGTGATCCTTATGGGACATCTTGAGAGAAAAGAGAGATAGGGGAAGGCTGCAAGACACTTACCTGATGAACTTGGATGACTGAATAGTGGAATGATGGTGGGGAGTCTTAGCAAAGAGAGAAAATCTGATAAGAGCCATATGAGATAGGATGTTGTGGAGAGCCATTATCACCTATGTCCTGAATGGATGCAGCACATAGAAGTAATGTTCCAAATTTTTGCATTTAAATATTACGCCTTTTTACATTTTCCAGTGATAGCAAATTAGTGTTTTATTTTATTGGCTTAATACATTGCTTATATATATATATATATATATATATATATATATATATATATATATATATATCACTTTAACCTCTCTAACAACACTTTCAAACCGTTTCATAAAGAAAATCAAACTCCCATTTACATTAATGCCAACTCCAATTATTCTAACTCAATAATCAATCAAATCCCTAACACTAGAATTAACAAAAAAATCTTCAATGAGAATAAGATAACTTATAATGAAGCCTTCAAAAAAAGTCATTCCAAACAAAAATTGGTTTATCAAGAAACTTAGAAAAGCAATACAACTAATAAAACCAAAAACAAAAAGAAAGACAATATGGTTTAACCCAGCTTTCTGTAAACTAATATCAATATTGGCAGATATTTCCTAAATTTAATTGATAAACATTTTAACCATAATAACATCCTACATGGGATTTTTAAGAGAAAAACTCTAAAAATCAGTTATTCTGGCACTAACAATATACACAGTATTATTAACTCACACAACAACCTATTATTAAAAAAATTATGACAGTAAAACACCAGAAAGCAAGCCTCTTTGTAATTGTAAAGCCAGAACTAACTGCCCAGTTGAAGGCAAGTGTAACTCTGAAAATGTGGTATTAAAAGCTACCATTTTCTACAGAAGAAAATATCAATGAGAAAAAGTATACTTGTATACTGGGAGTTGGAAGTAGAGATTTTACAATCACCTGCATTCCTTCTCCAATGCCTCTTTAAGATATCAAACTACTCTATACAAATATTATTGGAATCTTAAAGATGGTGGCTTCACACCTACAAATCAAATGGAGGTTCATCTGTCAATCCCAGACTCCCAACAATTTCCAGGACAGATGCAATCTGTGCATAATGGGAAAAAATCATAATGATTAAGTATAAAAATGCTAAAGAATTATTGAATCAATCAATCAACTTATCTTCAAGTGTAGACACAAGAACAGATTTAAAATTCCCTAAAATCTTTGATTTTGGAGAATTTGCTCTTGAAATGTTGATTCTGTTTTATATGGGTACTAACATATATACATATATATATTCACATTTTTGTATATGATCATTGATGTAACTTTCTTGTCTACATCAGTTATAATAATCTTAAATTATAAATTATTTTATATTAATTTTTGATAATATTATCTATATTATTTTATTATTATTTTTATCCTTATATGTGTGTGTGTGTGTGTGTATATATATATATATATATATATGCGCATGTGTGTATACATATATATATATATACTTATTTTTAGTTCTTTAAATTTGTTCTTTATTATCTCTTAATTTATTTAATTAACATTTTTATATATTTTTTACATTTTAATTTAACTCACTTTATTTTATTGATGTCAATTATAATTATTAATTTGAAATTGTGATGATTATAATGCGATGAAGCTGTCGATGTATATATATGGGATGTTAAAACTAGAGGAGATGAGAGATTAGCTGCCAATCTCTGGTCATCTAGAGTTTGGGGGGGTGAACCCATGTACTATTATATCCTCAACATAGATATTCAGAAATGATTGAGTATACTCTTATATAAATTATTTTACATAAAGTAAAAAGAAGTTTCATCTGAGAACCAACCCCTGGGGGATGCCTGTGTTAATTGCTAGAGTCCTGGAGTACTGGCCATTAACAATTACCTTCAGGGAGCTACCCATTAAGAAGGACTTTATAATTAAGAAGATGCTTCCAATGATTCTATAAGAAAGCTTGAGCAGCAATCCTTTATGCCACATCTTCTCAAAGGCCTTGAAATGTCTAATGCTATAGTCCTTGAGATGTATTTGTTGTCTAGTGCTTCATTGATTCTATGAGTAAAGGGAATTAGAACATCAGCAGTGGACCGGGCTGATCAAAACCTGTATTGCTTGTCGCTGAAGAGGTTGTTCCTATTTAAGTGATCATCAACCTTCTTATTGATTAAAGCCTCAAAAACCTTGCAAATGATACCAAGGAGACTGATGGGTCTATGCTGTGAGGTGGTGAGCCCTCACCCATGTTCTTGAAACTGGGCATATGCTTGACACCTTCCACAGGTGTGGGATGGATTTCTCCTTCAAGCAGCAGTTAAATAATTTTGCTAAAATCAGGAACAACCACTGGGATTTTGTCAGGGTCAGTAGCTTTGTTAGGTTCAAGACTTTTCAAAAGTCTTGAAACTTCCCGAAGCTGTTATAAAAATATTACTGAGATTGTGCTTCATGGGGAAATTCATAAAAAGGATGCCCTCTGTCTACTCATGTTGAATTAGAGGCAAAGATTGAGGTAAAGAGCTTTGCTGTGTGATTAATAATGACCAGTGGTTGAAAGACATTTGTATGTAAAGTGGTTTGTCATTGGGTTTTCTATCTATAATTCTCAAAATGTGTGTGTGTGTGTGTGTGTGATTGGATGTTGTTTATGCATTTCCACAGTTTTCATCTGATTTCAATGAAATTTTTTTTGTTTGATAGATAATTCTTCATTGCCAGTTTTGAGTCCAAATTGGCTGGAAAAAATTACAACTGGAAGGTGAAAAATAGAAAAACATGATTTTTTAGACTTTGTGCGAAAGGTGAAATTTAATGTCTTTAAAAAAACAGCATACAATCAATTTAGAGAGTTGAAATCTAATGCAAAAGATTATTAGAATTATAAAAAAAATTATATTATAAATAAAAACTATTGTGTATTATTATTATTATGGTCCATGGAAGAGGTTCCTTCCTTGCAAGATTGAGAACAGAAAAACGGCCCTTTTCAGGGCCACCTTCCATTCAAATTGTTAACCCCCCATTTGGGTGGCCTTAGTGCACCCATTTGTTGTTACTAATATTGATTTTTGGGTGGGCTGACTTTAGGCTTGAACTGAATGGTAAAAATTCCCAGTAACGAAACACCCAGTCAAAGACAGGTTATACTGCTAGTATGGTTGATATATACCTTTTCTTAGATTGAATGTGACATCTCAAATCTTCTTTTAGGTTAGTTTTTATGTCTGTTGAATCCCATCTTTTTTAAAATATTTATGATTATTTTTCTGGTTATATATATATATATATATATATATATATATATATATATATATATATATACATATATATATATATATATATATATGTGTGTGTGTGTGGTTTCTTATCTATATTGTTGAACTTTTTTACTGCTTGCTATTTTCTTGTGATTTACATTTTAGAAGCAATACAAATTGAAGTGTGTGATGGGAATCAGAAGCTGATTAGTGAAATTTTGACTTAGAAACAGATTAGATCACTCGAAATCTCTGATTGCAAGCAAAATGTCTGCCATGAGGACTGCTCTTAATATGCAACAGTCACATGCTGGCCTGATGAGTGTCCTTTCTTAGAGTAGGAGATCACTTGAAAATCAGTCAAAAACTGAAAAATACAAGTATTTGTAGAAAAGAAGGGATTCTTCTCCAACTGTCATATCATTAAATTGGGCATAAGACTTGTGGATGATCTCTCATAATTTTGTGAAGATATTTTTTACAGATATCTCAAAGCCATCTAAATTTTGAAAATGTTTTTATATCATACCCCCAAATTAGAAAAGCAACATTAAAAGGGCACATAATTATCCTTGTCTTTGAAAACTGATGGAGCAATTCATAAAATTGAAATTCACAACCAGTTCATAAATTTCTATTTCCTAATTTTGTGAAGATAACTTTTTCTTTAAATTTTTATTTTTTTACAGATAATTCAAAGCCATCCAAATTTTGAAAATGTTTTTATATCATACCCAAAATTTCTACTTCCATGGTCAACATTGTCAATTACAGATTTTGAATTGTTTTTCTTTTTTTAAAATACTGCTTTTAACATATAAAACCAAATAAAAAGAACATGATATTCAAATGAATAAAGAGACAAACAGTTGTAGATGACGTACAGGCAGAATGCTGTTTTGGTAAATGTGATCATCAAAGCATGAAGAAAACTGGTTATAATGAAGGTGAATTAATTTGAATAAAGAAGGAAAAAAATGAAGACATAAACAAATTACCTGACAAGAAGGAAGTAGATTTCAGGTCTTGTAGAAATTTCTTTAAATAACATAATGAATTCCTCGCTGTTCAGCCGACCTCTTGTACCATCACCGCGATTAATCTGCAGCTCCTAAAAATAAAAAAAAATCTCATAGATAAATAATTGTGTGTGTACATACATACATATATATATATATATATATATATATATATATATATATATGTATTTTAGGGGAAAGAAGTCTGACAAAGTAGAAAATGTTTTTGTTTGACTTGTTTTGTCCTTTAGGATTCTATTAGACAAATTTTATATTTATATTGACAAGACTACACATGCACATGAATAAAAGAAAGACATTGAGAATTTTAAATTTAAAAATAAATTTTCATTTTTTAATATGTGTTTTGGGTATATAATCTAACCAATTTCATTTAGATTCTTTTTGTTTGTTATTTTTATTCTATTATATATATATATATATATATATATATATATGTGTGTGTGTGTGTATGTATGTAAATTTGCTATATTTATGGGGAAGTGTGCTCAATATTAAAGAATGAGAATTTTTAGATAAAGAGAGTATGAACAAAGGAATCAACACTGCATGGGGACTGTTAGTTTCATGCCTCAAGCAACCTTCAGACCATACAGGGTGCTGAAAATCCTTCACACAAATAAAAATTCTCAAGGCAAATAACTTATAGGAGTAATTTAAAGACTTTATATATGATGTAATAGAATAACCTGTCATCCCATGAGTGACTACACGAAAGGTAGTAACTACCTATAAGCATCTCTAGATCAATGGACTACAGAGTCTAGCGGGGATCATTTGAGTATGACTCAGACTTACGCAAGAACTACCAACCTTCCAATAGTAGCACTCACTACTGGATTGCCTTGTGCATAATTGTTACCTTATATATATATATATATATATATATATATATAGATATATATATATATAACAATATAGACAGAGTAAATGGTTATAGCAATTTGAGAAATTATTGGTTTTAGTGGGGTTTCAGGTTAATAAAACCTGATTTGTATTCCCTAATGTGACATTTAAAAAATTATAATATATATATATATATATATATATATATATATATATAGGCAGCAATTTTTCATTCCAGTAAGTTATTTTATTGAAAACCACAGTTGAGAAATTTTATTATTTTTTGCTGTTTTCTCTTGTTTTTGTCCAAGATAACAGATCCTTGGCACCCATATGTTTGTTGAAAATGTCCATGTGTATATGTTCTTACACTTTCATCCTTCATTAGCCATTTTCAAGCACAAGAAAACTCATGTATTTGCTTAATCTTCATGGTGATTTTATGTTTAAGCAGTTTCAGATGACATCATCAACAAGAACATTTGATTTCAATATATAATGCCTAGAACATCAGTGTTATCAATGAAATTGCTCTAATGCACTTTTAAGATTGTATGGGCACAATGTCAATGGAATTGCTCAAAGAGGCATAGGTAGAGTAAGTATATGACCTTGGATATGATATGGAGGGGTAGGTAGCTTTGAATACTTTTTACTGTTTTCAGTGGTTTCTTTTCCACATTTATGTAATATACTGAAGGCTTGATTAGACTTGATCAGTTGGTTGTCTATTTCTCTGTGCAGCCGAGTGTCAGACTCTGGCCATGTAGATAAAATTCTGAGCCACTTCTGGCTTCGCTGAACTGACATAGACAATGGAAGGTAAATAATACTTATGGAATGGAGCAGATTGATGAAAAGCGGCCATCTTTTTAAAGCTGACTTCCAAGTTAAAGAATTCTGTAGCTTTTGTTGAGTATGACTTTTCTTTTGCAAGGGCGGCTTCTGAGAATAATCAGAGTAATTTAATCTGTGAATGGTAATGGTAACATTAGCTGTTTTCCTACAAGGAAACATTTGGCATTCATTGACCAAGCAGCCAAAACTTTTCAGTTCAGATTTATAAAATCTTTCTCTTAAAAAGTTTTTTTTCTGGAAAACTGGTTTCTCAAATCAAGTAGCCTTTATTGCTCTTTCCAGTATTAATAGGTTTTCCTTCTGAACACTATCTGAAGTGATGTGGAATGTTAACATCTTGATTATATCATCATTTTCTCTTCAAGTTACATGTGCTATCCTTTTTAGTTGTTACTGCTGTTGGTAGTTCTTAAGTTATGTGGTTTCTGTTATTTGGTACAGTTCTTTGTGATTCTGTAGCATCAGTCCACAATGTTCAAAGAAGGATGATCTTTGACAAGACTCTCAGGCTTTACTCATTCAAACCCTTTTTTACCATTGATCTCAGGAAGCAGTTGAATGGAAACTCTGATCAGCTGTACTGAGGTCACAGTGTGGACCTTAAGATGCTTTAAGGTGAATGGCTAATCCTTTTGGCATGAGCTGATATACATGTTACTCATATTATCCGTCTCTGTGGATTGATACAACATAATGCTAAAGATAGCATAAAGAACAAATAGGAAATGTTTATCAATCTAACATGTTTCACAGTTTTCAGTTTGAATTTCTGAGATAAGGAATTATTATTTACACTATTTACATTCAGACTATTATCCTCATCTTTATTGTTGCTATCACAATATTTCTATAGTTGTGCCTTCCGGCCTGAAATATGATATATAAATTTCTGTCTATCAAAAAATGTTAGGTAATTGAATGATAAAGTGGAAAAACATTGTGTGTAATATGTTTTGTCCTCTAAAAGGACTTAATTAGACTAAAGCTTTGGTTCCCAAACTTTTTTTCTGGGCTGCATTTTTGCAATGAAAATTTGCTCACACCTCACCAAATTTTATATGATAAAAAGTACATTGAAAAATAAAAAAACTGAATGAGGATTAAAAGGAGATAACTGCAGATTTGAAGTCAGAATATTATCATTGAGAACTCTCTCCTCTAATTTGCAGACCATAGTTACTATATTATTAATACTTGATATAATTAAAAAATATCACAATGATAAAATTAGTCAATAATTATTTATAACTATTTATACTGGGATTCATACATGCAATTACAAGTAATCCATAATAATATTTTCAATTTACCACCTGCTATCCTCTTCCACTACTGCGTTTGGAAACCACTGGACTAAAGTAATGTTCTTCTCAGTGGAATTATATAAATGTAGGAGGTGGGTGAGATATACTGAAAACAGTGTTGTTCCTAATGATGTTTGTGATTGGGAAGTGTTTGGAGTAGTTGCTATTGCAACCATTTTGTTCTTGCTATACCTTGGGGAATTGGAAATACACAGAAATTTTGGTGGGCAACCCAAAGATTATCCAAAAGATTAATCTGTCTTTGTCAAATTGACAAAAGTAACAAAGTCTTTTGTGTCTTACATTTCTCTTGGACTCACCTTAGTGCAAAGACCATGTTGGCCAGACTCTTGTTGGCTCTGAAACTGAATTGGCTCTCAGGCAGATAACACTTAGCAATTTGATATATTAGTTCAGAGTGCTGAGCTGTTATTTAATATCAATCTTCCAATATGGCAGTGAATGCTATTTTTTTTTTTAAATTTCTAATGAAATTTTCCTGTTTCTTAATACACTGGTTAATTTTTAGAAGGCATTTTTTGTTATTCAAATGCATCTTGAGATTTCTATGTCACATTATCCATTGGTCTTTGACTAAATGTTTCTTGCTCAATTTTACAAAGGAGTCCTGGAAAACCATTTCCTAAAATTTGAATAAATGACTAACAAATAAGACTTTTGGTTTGGCAGAGCTGCCCTGGTGTCTGTTATATATTATGAGTTACAGTATATCAAACTAACTTAATACAGATTCTTGGGGTTAAATTGTAAATTTAATGTGTAAAATCTGAATCTAAAAATGTTTTAATGATGATGCAAGATGCTTTGAAGCAAAAAGGCAAAATGTTATGAAACATGAAAATTTCTCTGCATCTCATTTGAGGCAGAGGAAAAATTCTTTGTTAATGAGAAAAACTATTTTTTATATTTTGCTTTATAAATAGCGTATTCATTACCATTTTAGTAAGGAAATATTTTAGTGTGTATATATACTTCTTATTGCAGTAAAAATGGACATTCAAATATAATATGGAAAACATAATTACTGCAAAGAGATAGAAAAAAAAAGGATAAAAGAAAACTGACCAGTTAATCTGACAGTTATTGTTGAACATCTACTAAATAATCACACATCTACATCAATGATATATTCTCTGTTTTGAGTAAGTCACATTCAGGCTTCTATTTGAAAGTCCTAGAGATAATATATATCAAGTCTCTACAGCTCTTCCTCTCTAAGTAGAAGGAGTAACATTTTTTTTGCTTCTGATGTGTGTGTGCATGTGTATACATATATAATATATATATACAATAAAATTGCTATTGGCTTCAACCATTGTTTCTAGACGACTTTGGAATCTCCTGCAACTCTTCTGGAGAGTCTCCTTGTTTAAGTTGGTGAATGCTGCCATAATCATTGACTTAAGTTCATCTTTGGTATTACAAGGAATTTTGTTGATCTCTCAGTCAACTTCACCCCATGCATAATAATCAAGGGGGCTTCAGTCTGGGGAGTTAGGTGGCCAGATCTCAGGGGTGATGCAGTCAAAGAAATTCTCTTACAAAAACTGACTGGGTTCTTCTGCTTGTGTGGCATGATACTGAGTCCTGTTGCCAGACACAGTGTCTTCCAGCAGCCACCCTCTTGACTCAGAGCAGCACAACCACCTCAAGGCACTTGATGTAGGGCTCAGTGTTGAGTCTGAAGCCCTGTGGGAAGATGAATGGAGGCATAATGTCATCATCACTAGAGATCACTCCAAACACTGTAATCAACATTAGACTCATCCAACTCTTTCCAAATCCTCTGCACTGTCCTTAGATCGACACTAAAACACTCTGAAATGTTCGTATTAGAGTTTCCGGTATAAATGCCAAGCAGTAGAACATTTCCAAATTTCTGGCGGGGTGAATGGTGTCACAGTGCTGTTTTTTTCACAGACAATGCCCAACTGAACCTATACTGTGCAATTGGCAAAATCAAAAACAAACACACATGTGTGAAATTTAAAATATAAAATAGCATCAATTTACCCATTGCACCCTGTGTATGTATATATGTTTTTCCTCTTTGGGATTCCTGCCCTATTTTAATCACTCTGTATACCTTTCAGATTTCTTGATAGAGGTCTGAAGAGTGAGGAACAATAACGAGTCAGTTTTCTTTATTTTAGTATTTCTTTGAGCCAAGTGATCATGGGTTTACAGATGCATTGCAAACCAGTTTTGCACCTGCATAACTTTTTACATACGTGATACACAAAAGTCTTTTGGAAAGTCTTGAAATTGACTTGCTCCTCATGCACTCTCATGTAATGCATGACAACAGACCTGCAAATTTTATTACAAAATGGACATAATTACTGTGCAGATATGTCAGGAAGGATGTCCAGATTGTTAGACTGACAATTTTCATGCAATCTGAGATGACTAGTAAATCTGACACAATATAGAACAACCTTCCTGCAGATGTTACATACAATCTCAGACTGATTATCTTCCATGATTGAGTTTACATCACTTTTCCTAAGAGCCCATTTCAACTTTAAATGCTCAACCCTTTTGATCCCAAAGCAATTGCAACCATTCAAAAAGTAGATTTCTCTAACCAGACTTATTCTCTACCTCTTTTGCCCAGTTTCTGACACTAATTTCAAGAGTTTTCAGGGTGTCTTTAACAGAATTCTTCAAACATTTCTTGGGTTGGTGTCTGGGGTGCTTACCAAGATCGAGCTCTCTCTAAAACAGGTGCTTATGCAATCTCTTATATCCCATTCTCCTGAGATGCTCTGCACAGTCCAGTGAATGAGCAGTTTCCTTTATGCTGGGTGTTTTAGCCCATTGCAGGACAACTGTGTCTGGTGTAAAAAGCCTATCACTTGATGTTCAGGATATACCTATGGCACTTTTGATGAAATTTTCTAAGATTTTGACATGATGGTGATATATAGTCCATGTCTCCAAAGCAGAGTAGTCAGTCATAATGTCAAGAGAAATGTCTCTGTCTGACCAGATCAGTTTTTCAATCTACTGAAAGCTTTGCTTGCTTTTCTGATTCTGTGATTGATTTTGGAATCCAAAGAACTATCTTTAGCAAGAGTAAAGCAAGCTAAAGCTATGGACAACCTTGAGCCTTTGACTCTAAACAAAGATGTTAGGTTTGACATAGCATTGCCCTGGTTGGTGTATGTATATAACTAATCTCTTTTATCCTGATGGTTAGCCCAAACACACTGCATGCTCTCAAAAAATTGTCCATTATTGTTTGCATACCCTTTTTGGTATGAGCAATGAAGTCTGCTTTGTCAGCCTAGAATAACTGACAGGGAAATCTTTGATTTAGCCTTAAGTCAAGTCAAAGACTTTACCAGTGTTAATGAAATGCAGGTACACCCCAAATTCACATTCTTGAAAATCATACATTATTTTATATTATCTATTATAATATATTTATATTATTGTTTATTATATATAAATACACAAATATCACTTCCATAGATAAATGTATGTGTTTCTAAGAACATGAAACCAGGTAAGTTCACAAAGATTTATACGTGCACATGATATATATTGTATCTATGCACATGAGTATTTAAAGAAACAGTAAATAAAAAAAAGGATGTTGTTAAAAAAAATGTTGCAATATGAAAGTGAATAAATAAGTTCATAGATGCAATAAGTTGAAATTTTTATCTAACGCTTTCATTGTTTTTTATGTCTGATTAACATTCAACACAGTGTATTGACAGGGAAGGAGATTATCTTGAAAAATAAATATCTGTTATGTAAAATAAATGCTTTTGGTTTTATTAGGCTGATGTACCTAGACAAATGTAAAGTTCATACAACAATTCTTCAAAAATAAGTCTTTTCATTATTTTATATGCCATTTTGCAGTCCATTTTCTATAAATTTGATTTGTTGTGCTTACAAACATTTTCTCTTCTCAAGTAATTTTCCAACCAAATGGAAACAAATATTTGGTGTTTGTTTATATTACTTAAATGAACCTAGTTTATATGGTGACCAATGAAGTTGAAGGAAGTTGTTAAAAAATGAATCAATTGACAAGAAATTCTAAACCTGAGCAGTAAAATGGGCAGGCTCAGTCAAGTGTTGTTCCTCTGCACATGTATGTAAGAGGTTAAATTGATGAAATTATATTTTCATAATTTTATATCCCCTTCCTGTTATACATTACACTTAAAAATGTTCATTTGTCTTGATCAGAAAAATATTTTTTATACAATAAATCTTTTAAGTGATTATAAGTCATTAAAATAAATCAATATTTTTAATAAAGATATTAAAAGTTAAAACTCATGACATTGGTTAAAAAATATTTATTGGGCACCATAAAATCTGGCATTGTGCATTATATATTTCCAAGACAACCGCCCTAATTCACATACCACCACAATGGATTACTGAAATTATAGATAGTTTCAAAATCTATATACATACATACATACACACACACATGCAGAGTGTATCAAAAATACTTTTACAAACTTTGGAGGCAGGTTCCTCCCACCAAAACAATGACAAAAGTTCATATAGATATGTCCACAAATCCTTCATTTTTGAGTTATTAAGTTTAAGGAAATTTTACACTAGATGGTGCTGCGTCACCATGTAGACTAGGTTACATTTGTCATTCATGTACATTTATGGCTAGTCTGTAGTCAATGTTTAACGTATGTAGTAGTGAGTTAACTGAGAAGTGTTCCATTTAACAATGGCAGGATATTCATATCATGAACAGGCAAATATGATTTTCACATATGGCTGCACAAATGGTAATGGATGCTCTAGACTGAAGACAGCTGAGTCATCCAATCATTGCTGACGTTTATCATGCTGAGACAGTATCCATAGCACCACAAACTACAGATTAAGGAAGACATGTACACCTGACAATAAAAGAATACATTCTACAGCCTGTTGGAAACGATCCAGATATCAGCACATGTCAAGTGGCCCTAGCATGTCATACATCTCATAGTGCTGCATGTATATATATCATTTGCAATATGTGCAGGGTCTATTTACATTATCCACATCTTCATTGCTATATTCACAATGTTTTGGCCATTGTATGCACCAGCCTTCTTCAGGTGACTGGAATTTTGAACTGAATACTTTATTTTGTCCACTGGGGTAGATTGTTCTAGTTCCACGTGCCATGCCTCTTCCAGGTGTCTCAGTTATTTCCCTTTGACTCTCCAACTTTTTTGAACACACAACTGGATCCAACTAATGTCTTTATCCAATAGGCCATGTACCCTTGAGGACATCTGTGTATGAATTTCTGGGACTTATAAACATAATGTTTTGTACAAGAGGATAACAACACTCAGAAAACAGCTTCAGAGAATACAAAAGATCTGTGGTCCATTTAACATGATGACATTCTTTAAAAGTGGTTCAACCCTTTGCAAACACCTCTTCTGAGTAAGACCTGAGTAAGACCTCACATAGAGGAGATCATGATTAAGGACTGTGCGTACACCATCCCATGCATGTGGCAAGAAATATACCCTTCTATCCCAGTTTGTTAGAGCTGCTGTTACATACTCGGGGTAGTTGTTATGTTGTAGGGTACTGCTTAAACTGACCATTTCTTGTTCATATGTCTCTGGATTGCCCTGGTACAATACAGACTAGACACCACCATCAGTTTATGATTAATGTGTGGGTTGGAATTGTAGGTGACTGTCTGATAGGCCCATATATTCTCCCAGCATATCTTACAGGAGCTGCCTACAGGGACTTTCTTTCAAATACACTTCCAGACCTGCTAGAGGATGTAGCCCCTGCTGATACGAGGATGCATGTGGTTCATGCATGAAAGGGCTCCAGTACATTTTAGTCACATTGTTCCCTATGCACTGGTTAACATCTACCATGAAAAATGGATAGGTAGGGGTGGACCAGTTCCATGGCCTGCATGTTCCCCCCGACCTTAAGTCTTTGAATTTTTATCTGTGCGGTCAAAAATGATGAAAATTTTTCATCTTTTAATAGTCAGTTTTGCTTAATTTAATTTGTATTTTATATAAATGTAGGTAGAAAAAAAGCAAATGTTTATAAGATAGTGAGGATCACAAAGCACTGCCCAGGGGCCCCTCCAATCAGGTTTGGGGTTAGTATGCACCAGCCCTGAGTTTGTAATATATTGTAATAAAACTCATGAGGCAGAATATTCATTTTTAATGTAGATTTTATTAGGCACTATAAAAGATTAATAACAATAACTTATATTAAAACAGAATAATTATAACAATATACTCTAATAAAATTGATTAATTCATTTTCTATGGCTTATCAACCCTTAGCAGGTTATTTAAAAAGAGAAAATATTTTTATATTGTAAGAATTTTTGTTTTTTGATATTATAATAATTTTAGTGATACAAGTTGTACTAAACCTATAGCTTGGGTTAGATGAGGTAGATTCATACCTTTCTTAAAGGTATTTGTGCATAAGTGAATATAATGAACTCAACTGGAATTGGAACCCAGCTCTCCAATTAACAATTCTGAGCCATTATCCATTATGCCACATGTGTATCAAAGCTTACAGCATCTGGTATTCCAAAGTGGTCACCCATCCAAGTACTGAGCAGGCTAAACATTGCTTAACTTTGAACATAAAGTGACCAGTGTTTCAAAATGATGTGAGAGAAGATTCTTTCTCAATATAGATCTTCCGCTTATTTTTTTTCTTTATTAAATCGAGAACATTCGTCTTTCATGTTTCACCTGAAGGAAGCACTTTACAGCTTATCTTTTGAATAACAGAATATCCAGCATTATTATCCTTTGGGACTTTTATTAGAGAACTGTTTATTTCTAGGTTTGACCCCAGGTCACTGAAAGCACAGGAGTAGATAGGAATACGTAGGAAAAAAAAAGTACTTACTTTTAACTTTTGTTGGATTTTCTCCGTATGAATGTTGCAGTTGAGTTTCTTCATGAGTTGGATGACAGCTTTTTCATTAAGGACACCACTCTTGTCTGGATCAGCCGAGTCAAACATTTCTTGAAGCCATATGAGATAGTTAAGGGCCACAGAAAAAAGAATTAAACAAAAACTAACAAATACACATGCAACAAAATAAATATCAAAATAATATAGCTGACAACTAGGATCAATTAACTTAGTATAAAGCAAGAAGAAAGGACTATTTTTTTTTTTTACTCTAACAGAACAATGCATGGTTGTCAACAAAAAATACAAACCAAAATGTGAGCTATATATTGGGGATGTCAAAATCATGCAGGTACAGAAATTTAATGATCTGGATAGTGTAATAACAAAGACCTATCAGAATAGAGGAAAATGCCTTTCAGAAACTAAGTTATTAAGATAAAGGGAAATATTGTTAGAAACAAAGAAATAGTGTTTAACTGTGATGTAATATTTAATATCCTATAGGACAGTGAATGCTACACAATCTCTTAACAGATGAAGAAAAAACTTGAAGTGACTGGGATATTCTACTGCTAAATACTGAGAATATTATAGACAGAACATGTAAGCAATGAAAAAGCTTTAAGAAAAAAAGGGACTACAAGAATTGTTATATTTACACTTAGAAAGAGAAATTTGAAATTTCTGGGATGCATAACAAGTGGACCAAGAAAATTTAACACTCCCAGGACATAAAGAAGGCAAGAGAAGCAGAGAGAAACAGTGAGTGACCTATTTAATGAGTCTGTGTGTATGGATTGCAGAACAAGAGCAAAGACTGATGGTAAAAAGAAAAAGTTATTTAGAGCAACAAAAGATAGGAAAATGTGGTGAGTCATGATTGCCCATATCTTAAAGGGACATGGCACATAAAAGAAGTGTGATTATTATAAATTTTAGAAAGAATGTTAATAGAACAATATATTTATTTGATGATGCTATGAACAATAGGGAGGATCAGATCCCAAAACTCTGGTAAAAGAGGTCATAGTTCAATGGGTCAAAAATCAGTTTCAACATCAGAAAATGCTGAAAAACAAAAAAAAAAACAAAAAAAAAAAAAAAAATTCACATCACAAAGAACTAAGCAATCCTCTGATCCAAAATAGTGTTCTTTTATTGGGATAAGAAAGGTTGTGAATGGTTATGATTGGTAGGGAAGCATAAATAATTATCATATTTCAAGTTCTACTAAAGTCAAATCAATTTTGATTGTGAATTTCCTTCTTGACAATACAGAAAATACAAATTCTTTTTTGAAGCAAGACTTGATTTTCTCCTTCAACACCACAGAATATTTGTCAAATATTACTACTTTTTCAATAGTATTTGTTTCAGCTTATTTCTCTTGCTTTTATATCAACAGCACAAAATGTAGTAAAGTTCTCAGTTTTCCCATTATTACAAAACATGAATTTTTTTAAAATCCTTCTTTCATAAGGTCAAGAAGCTTTCAGCACCCCTCATAACAGTCCAGGGACTGTATTCTCCTAACTCCTTCACATTTATTCATATCACTCAGACTATGTTTATAGGATACAAAATTCATTGCCTCCTGTTTAACAGTTCCAAAAATATTCTAATTCTGCAGACTGAATTATCTGAACATAGTATGTATGCTGATTCTTTAAAACTTCCTGCCTTATATGGTCAGCCATACCACATTTTTAGGCCTTCCTGTGTGTTTTTTTAAATACCACATTCCTTCTGAGTGTAGGTGATCCCAGTACTTCACAGATTCCCTTTCTGTTATTTGTGAATTGCCATACATTCTTGGGAAAGATAGTGAAATGGTTTTTGATTGGTTCCTCCACCGTTGGCCCCTTTTTCTGGATTGGTTGCCAACCAAGAATAAAGAACCCAGTGAGCTTTATAGCTAATGGAGTGGTTTCCTGTTACTTTCTCTGTAGTTTGTTATTTAGAGTTGTCCTTTTCTTAGATTTAACATCACTCACAGCTACAGATCCCAGTTTGCCCTACTATATAATAAATAGCTGATGGGGAGAATAGATGCCTTCATACTTCTAATAGCATTAGTGGAAAAGTGAATGCAACAGACTTGATCAGAATTAGAACTCTGCATGGCAGTTTCATTTTTCATGATGATATATGTTATGCTATCCACACAAAAGTTCATTACAATGTTATTAATATTTATTAAAGAGGAACAACAAACTGCTGAAGCTGTTTTTGATTTACTTTATTGTTATTTATTTGCTTTTTGATATTACCACTTTATGATAATGTAAATTTTTTTGTTATTTTTCCCTGTTGTTTCGACATGTCTGTTTTAATTATGAACTTCTGTATCTCCTTTAAAATGTCTTATTTTTTATGGTTTGGTTTATCGCATATCAAACTCAATGGGTTATTTAATGCTGACAAAATTTTTATTGCTGGTAATAATTTTTTTTTAATAAAGTATTTCTGCTATTAAAACCTATTTTTATACTTTCATAATATTTTGACCCAAGTTTGGGTGTTAACTATTTTCCCATAGCTGGGACTCTAACAGGTGCTACCACTCCAGGTCAGGGCAGACCTGGGAACACCAGCAGTTAAGAGGTGGTTCCATGTTCCTCAAAACCTTCTGAACAGAGGCCTTGCTGTTGGACATAGTTTATCGTCATACCTAGGATGGCTTATTTTTTTATGAAAAAACCCACAATACATTCTATTTTCATCAACCCTTCAGATGAAATATCTGTAAAACGTTTAGTGTATATTTTCAAAAAATGACAAAAAAATCAAGTGATTAATAAGTTTTTTGCTAATTACTAATGACGTTCTTCTTAAAAAGTTAGAACATTACATAATGTAAAAAATAAAAAAAAAATGTAAATTTCCATATGCATCATTTCATATTTTTCAATATATAAAAGGTGCAAAGTTTAAGCCAGAAGGTGACTGCTTGCACTTTTCTGCACAAGCATCATGAATTGTGTTTACAATTTACAATCTACAAGACAATTTAAAATTGCCCATTGATTTCTTTTATGATGCAGTAAAATGTAAATATGCAGAAATTGTCATTGTTGGTTCATTATTAATGATTTTGTGGGGATTACCTCTACCTTGTCTGCCAAAATAACCACCAGGTGACACTGCTCAGAACTATAAAAGGAAGAGACAACAGACCCTCTTTCTCTCTTTTTGCAGAGATGGAGTAGCAACAATATGGAATTTATTGCAATTAAGGGAGATTTCTTCCCGAGGCAAACCAACTCATTAATTGCAAACAAACCACATGCACAATACAGCTAAGTGTATAAATGTTTTTTGTTTTCCTTTTTGAAGCTATCTGTACACCTATAATTTTCTCTTCTTTTGTGAGCTATTGTGCTTGAGCCAACAGAAATGTGGTTCTACAGAAGGATGCTGAGAATCCCATGGACTGAACATGTGAGTAATAAAGAAGTTTTAGAGAAAATGGAAATAAGAAAGACACTTAGAATCAGAAAGAAACAACTGAAATTTCTTGGACACACAATGAGGAAAGAGAGCTTAGTGAATCTGACACTCACAGGACATACTGAAGGCAAGAGAGAGAAGAAAGTAGCAAATAACTTATCTAACAAGCTTGTGTAATTGGTTAACACAACAGTGATTAAGAGATAGCAAATAGACAAAACTTGCTTAGAGTCACAATGGACAGGAAGCTGTGGTGAGCCATGATCATCCAATGTTCTGATGGGACTGAGCACAAAAGATCAAGAAGAGACTTGAGACAATAGGAATGTGGTTCTACAGAAGGATGACCAGAATCACATGGACTAAACATGTGAATAACAAGAAAATTTTAGGCAAAATAGAAACAAGACACTTCAAATCAGAAAGTGACAGTTGAAATATCTAGGACATATAATGGGGAAAGAGGGCTTGGAGAATCTGATACTCACAGGACATATTGAAGGCAAGAGGGACAAAGGAAAGCAAAGAGTAACCTAGCTAATGAGCTTGTGTAAATTGATGGCAGAACTGGGATTGGGAGAGACAACAAAGATACAAAACTCAGTAAGAGCTGCATGAAAAAAAGAAAGAATAAAGTCTACCAGTATTTTTCGATACACTCTAGATTTCTCAATGATTAAAATCTCTTCTATAACGACAACAACAAAAGAAGCTTATTTCACCCCCAAGCAAAAAGAAAAAAAAATGCAGTCAATGAATATCCAATGAAACTCTGTGCAAGCCAATCATACTAAAACCCCACCAAATTGAGATGGAATGAGTCAGCTCTGCAAAATTACCAACCTTATTTGATTGAAAGAGTTAAAAGGAAGGAAGGAGAAAAGTCCATACAGATTTATATCAATGCATGTACTGAACTGACTGCTAGACATCAAACACTTCTAATTACTAACTGAACTCTTGTTCAATTATTCTGCCTTTTGATGCAATATTAAAAGCCAAGTAAAATGCATTTTCATCCTAGTTTTTCTCCATTTTAAAAGAACTGATCATCTAAGTATTTATGGACAAAATTGGAGAGATGGATATTTTATAAAATGAGAAAAAATAAAACAATAAAAAAGTCATTTATCAACCTGGCAACAACATATTTTTGTGCATAGGTATTTAAAACTTATTAATTCAAGCAGGTAGAAGACAACAATTTCTTTTAAATCTTTCATCTGTTGCAGTATATGCTGTAATTGCTAATTCAACATTTTCAAAATCTAAGCAAAAAAATTAGTATAGTTTTGCACAAAGTGATTTTTTGGTAATAGTAAAAAAATAACAAGGGAGATATCTTTTTAAAATTATATTTACATAATGCTTGACAATATTCTTAACCCACTGTAGTTTTTGAACTTCATCTTGACAAAAATGTGACAAAAAGTAACAAAGACAAACATATTTGTCCAAATAATTTATGAAATAAGCAAGAAAGTTATTTACTTTATAATGATTCATTTTTAGATGATATTTACAGATAGAATTATTAAACCTAATTTTCTATCAGTCAGGTCAAGTTTAGGACTGGCCTGCTACTGGAAACATGCAACGCAGTACAATCTGCTGTATGGGCAGGTATTTGGTGGCAAAATCAGCTCCTCCACAAGCTTTTCTGGTGGTGAGGAGGGCAGCATGTCATTCCACAGGATGTAAAACAAGACCTGTCGAAGAGTGAATGAGTCTTTTTTAGGAGCCAATAGCAAACAAGTACGTGTATGTTATATATATATATATATATATATATATATATATATATATATAAAAATGAGAAATGTGTTATTAAAGACTACAGAATTTTTCTGTTTACTAATCTTTCTTTCGATTTTTTTCTTATTTTCTCATAAGTTCCTGTGTATTTGGGTCTAAGTTGTTGAAAAAAGACCACAGCAAAACAGTTGGCAAAACACCAAGGACTTAGACCCCAAAACAAAGAAACTTGTGAAAAAGCAGGAAAAAAATTGTAAGATTATTAAATGGAAAAGTTTCGTAGTCATTAATAACACATGCCTCAGTACTGACATGATGTAAAAAAAAAAAAAAAAAAAAGAAAAAATATGTGTGTGTGTTAATTGTAAGACAATATCAAGATGAAGATACCATTGCCACTAATGTCTTACCATTATGTGGGAGGTTATTCTGTTGTTAAGTCTAGGATGGGATCTCAAGCCTTGAATGACAACCTTCCTTCATCTAAATTTCCAGAATGATGTGTTATTATTTTCATTTGAAGTATTGGCCTTATCTCTGTCTGTGTTATTACACTGTTTCAGTCATTGTGTCCTAGGGCCTTCTTCAGTTTAAAATTCCCTGAAGGTTATCTGGATGGACAAGCATCAGAAGAAAGCCAAAATGTTGTGATAACAACAAAGAGGATGACAATATTCTATTAGGTTGGTGTAAAAATAATTTCGTTTTCTAACATATGTTACTATGTGAGAAAACGAAATTATTTTTGCACCAACCTAATACCAATATTGTAGCTTAGCTATGAGAATTTTACTTATTTAACTTGTAGTACTAAAAATACTGTCATATTGAAAAAGAATGAGCTAATAATCAGGTGAAAAGTGAACAAAAAAAAAACAACAAATAAAAAATCTGTGCACATTTTTTTTAACTGAAGATAACAGAAAACATGTAAACAAAGAAACTCAACAAAACTCTTCTGCTGTCTGCAGCAAAAGAACAATATCATCAGCACAGTACTTTCTTGATTATCCAGACACTTTGGGACAAGGGTTGAAAAAAAAAAAAAAAAAAAAAAAAAAAATTTTCAGATAATTCGAAATTCCAGATAATTGAATACCTAAATGATTGAAAAAGAATGAAGGAAAAGTGATTTTCAGAAAGAAATTTAATTTTTATATCATCCACAAACATTTTCAAACACTTTGTTTGAGGTTCTGTCCAGCTTATTTTTTAATGAAAAAATACATCAATTTTTGTCTCAGTTTCCAGCTGGCCTCACATTTTTCTGCCACCAACTCTTGAAGCTGGTTTAAAGCCGATCCATTTATATGGTAAGCTTCTGCTTGAAATCACAACCAACTTAAACATTTACCAATTTTATCAAAAGTTGAATATGTTTTTTTAAATTCTCAAAATGCTTGTCTGAGATGAAATATTACAATGGGTTTAGTTCAGATAATTAAAAAATGTTTGGATGAATTCAGTTTTTCTCTTCATTTCACATCTGGATAATCCAAGTCTGGAAAATCAAGGTATGATGACCAAAGAATTACTGTTTCTCTTTCATGCCATTAGTATTGACTGATGAAAAATATATACACACACCATCAAATTCAGTCGTACTTCTGTACTTTAAAGATGTTCACAGAAGAATTTTCAGGTGATCAGAATACATGTTGAGGAACTGTATAAGTGCTACAAGGAAGCAGAACAGAAAGTGCAACTGATCCAAATACTCTCTTCAACCTTGGGGTTGGTATAAACAGTGGCAATAAAATAACTCCTGTAAATATGCTTACCACATGATGCTGCCATTGTTGCCCAAGTCAAATATTGTGTAGATACATCTCTTTCTGACAAATAAAAAATCCAGTGCCAATCATAAAACAGGAATACTTTAGAGGTAAAGATTTTAATTATATAATATAGATAATTAAAAGTCTTTTATTTGAAAAGCTTTCATTTTTTTTTGAAACTCTTTTGTTGAGTTGTCAGGTGCTGACAACTCAACAAAAGAGTTTAAAAAAAAAATGACATCTGAGCATTGGGTTCGTCATCCTCTTTCTCTATCCCCATTTCTCACTCCTGGTGGTGGTGGTGGTGGTGGTGGTGAAGATGGCTGTGAATCAAAGAGTTTGATGAAGCCATTCATGTGAATTTGATTTTGATGGACAACTCTGCATGATGGAGAAGCCCACACACTCGGCCAAAAGTGGTTCAAAGAGGATTGATATAGGTGTGATCTGGCAAACCTGGTTGTATTTGGCTGTCGGATGCTTGGTCTGTCAAGATGCACCTTAGTTGGGCCATCTTGTGTCAAGCCTGTGTTTTTTTCACTCTAAGTAAAACAGCACATTGTAAAAATTCCACTAACTTGAAGAATAAAATAAGCTCCAGCCTAATTTTCAAATTATTAATAATAGTGAAGGGTCAGTATTTGCACTTGTGGGAAAATAAAATCAATAAATAAAATAATAATAATAAAAAGAATAGAAAAAGAAATACATTTTCCCATAATGCAAAAGTAAAGGAACTGGAAATATGATCACTCCATTTGGTTTTGAAAAACACTGTTAAATGTGCTGTTGAAGTCTATAAAAAGGCAAGTATTTCCTGTCTCACTCCCTCTCTTTTTTGCTCCAAGATGTAGAACCACGTGGTAATTAAATTCCCACTGGGGAATGTTAGTTTCCCCCATTTCACTCACAGCTGAACTCTCTTCTAACTTTCCAAGACATTGCAGGTATCTTCCAAAACCTTAACCTATGAAGGAAGTCATGCTTTCTCTTTAGTTATTCCAACTCGGTGCAAAGCTGACTTGAGTGCAACCATTATAACAATGCTTATACTACCTTACCCTAACTTCTGGACCAAGAAAAATAAAATGGACATGACATAAATATGTTTAAATCACCAAGTAATAAAGTAAGTACAAACATTCCTTTGCTTGTTCCAACTCTGCACAAGTTTGACTTGAGCTTGACCATGAATATGATGCTTATACTTACTTACTCCAACTTCTGAACTAAGAAAATGGGCATACTGAAGAAACATTGAGAACTTTCCTTCATTACATAAATATCTTTAGTAGAAACTTAAATTTTTGTATGCTTCTTTGTTTATCATATGTGAACATGCATACACTCAAAATATACACAAATCTACAACCTTTCAACTTCCATACACTCACTCTGATAAGGATTTCAGTTTTGTATGTATATTTTTTGCATTTGTTTAAAAAAAAAAAGAAGAAGAAAATCATATAAAAAAAGGTGTCGATGGTTTATTTTGTTTTAGGGCATATCAAACTCAGTGGGTTATTTAATGTTGACACGATTTTTAGGATAGGTTTGTATGAATAGAATATGTATTTTTTTTCAAAAATGCATTGCCAGTAATTTTTTTAAAAATGTATTACTGGTAATATTTTTTTTTCTTTTAAATGTATTGTTGGTATTTTTTCTATAAAAACATATTTTTATACTTTTATAGTGTTTTGACCCCAGTTTGGGAGATAACTGTTTGCCCATAGCTGGGATCCTAACAGGTACTACCACTCTGGTTAGAATAGACCTGGGAGCAACAGCAATTAAGAGGTGATTTCACACTCCTCAAAACATCCTGATTAGAGACCTTGCTGTTGGATGTGGTTTTTTGTCATACCAGGACACTAAAAGAGGTGGGGAAAAATAATGATTATTAATTGCTCTCTGAAATAATGATAGCTTTATTTTGTATAAAAAAAAGACAACACAATTTTATTATCTATATTTCAAGCAAAATAAACAAATCCTTTTCTTTTAACCATAAACATTTCTGCATTGTATTAAAAAAAAAAAACTTTTTGTTTACTGTTTTACTAAAGTGTTAGTATGTATATTCAAAAAAGATTTTTTATAATCATTTCACCCAAAGTAAGGCGGGAATGCCACTAATATGCAGGGAGTGAAAGAAAACTGAGAAGAAGGGAGGATTGAGAAAAGGACAAGAGATGAGTGTGATTCAATAAGACAGAAGATGAAGATTGATGTTAGATTTAAATTTTTGAAGATTGTAGTTATCAGGAATGCAATTAAACAGAAGGGAGTTCCACATTTAGATAGTGCAAGAAAAAAATCAGAGTAGAAGTGGTGTTTGCAACAGTAAAAGGCTGAGACCAAGTAACACGCTTAAATTCTTGTAGTTGGGGTACAAGAGAAAAAAGCTTGTCTGTGTAGTTGCCATAAAAATATTTGTAGAAAAGGCAAAGGGAAGCCATGCCATGTCAGTGAGAAAGTGACTGAAGTCAAGATGCTTGGTCAGAAACATTACAGATCCTTCTTTGGATTTTTGTCAAGAATCTAGAGATGTACAGCAGGAGCACTAGGAGATTCCTACTGATAGGGATTAGTAGAAATACAAGGAAAGCTAACTTTAAATTTTAAATATAATTGGAGTTTTGTCAATTACATACTATTATGTTCTTAATCAATTTATTTCCAAATAATTATAAATTTTATAAGTAGGAAGCAAACTTTGGTCCAAGATGAAGAATAGCCTTTAAGTTAGAGATAAAAATTACAATATGTCAGTTATACTTAGATTGGTTTGGTTTGTTTTATGGCATATCAACTTCAATGGGTTATTTAATGCTGACAAAATCTTTATTGCTGGTAATGTTTGTTTATTTTTTTAAATGTATTGCTGGTACTGTTTTTTTTCCTTCAGAAATCTATTGCAGGTAATATTTTTCCGAAAATCTATTGCTGGTAATATTTTTTCAAAAAATGTATAGCTCGTAATATTTTTCCAAAAATGTATAGCCGAGAATATTTTTCCAAAGAAATGTATTGCTGATAATATTTTGTTTGTAATCTACACACTTACAGACATAAATACTTTCAAGATATTTTTTTATTAATTTAATCATTGAAAACAAAAAGTATTCATACATAAAATTTAGCAGGAAAATAGTTCAAAATAACTAAGAAAAGAATAAATGCTAACTAATAATTTAGAAATAAAAGACAAAAAAAAATATATCTTTCCATTTGAACTAGCGCATTCATTTTAGTTGCTATAATGATAATGTTTCGGCTGTTATACCTTCCAACCTTCCTCAGGTATCTATTGTCATACTCTGTAACCTTTTTGGAATTTTGAACAAAACACTTTATTCAGTCCATTGGCATAAGTTGTTCCCATTCTGCTTTCCATTCCTAGGAGAGATAACTCATAAACTACTATTCACCAGTATTATTGAACTTTGTGTTGTTTGTCCTTTTTGTTCAGTGAACCTGTGTATATCTTTTAAGTACCTCAGAAAAGGTTCAGTAAATCTGCAGTCCATACAACATCAGGATAGTATTCAAAAGCAGTTCAATCCTTTGGAGATATCTCTCCTGAACAAAGACCTCCTTGGAAGAAAACATGACTAAGAATTGTGTGCATTGCATACTATGCAATAGTGGCAAGAAGTACAAGGGTGAAACCAGCAATCCACAAGAGATAATGGTGGAGTAACATCAAAAGTCTGTGGTCTGATGAATGAGAGTGGAAGCAGAGTGAAAGGGAGGAGGATGATTTGGGCAGAGTGAGGTGGAGGAGGATGATGACTTGGACAAAGTGAGGGGTCAGAGGACAACAACTGGCACAAGGTGAGAGAGATAATGATAACTGGGTCAGACAGAGGGGGAGGACAACAACGACAATGACTGGGGCAGACAGAGGGGGAGATCGAAGACAACAACTGGAACAGACAGTGGAGGATGATGACAACGACTGGGGCAAACAGGGGGAGGAGGACGATGACAACAACTGGGGCAAACAGGGGGAGGAGGACAATGAAAACAACTGGGGCAAACAGGGGGAGGAGGACGATGACAACAACTGGGGCAAACAGGGGAAGGAGGACGATGACAACGACTGGGGCAAACAGGGGAAGGAGGACGACGACAACGACTGGGGCAGACAGTGGGAAAGGATGACGATGACTGGGGCAGACATGGGAGGATGACAATGATGACTGGAGCAGACACTGAGAGAGGACAATGACAACTGGAGCAGATAAAGGGGAAGGACAATGATAACTGGGACAGAGAAAGGAGGAGGACAATGACAACTTGGGCAAACTGGGGGAAGGAGTATGAGAATTTGGGCTGACTGGGGAAAGAGGACTATGACTTGGGCAGAGTGGATTATTCATAGTGATTTTTTAAATTTTTCTCAGAAGACTGTTACAATATAATCTTCTTATTTTGGATTTTATTTTGTGTTAGATTAAGAAACACAGCAAGAAGTAAGAATAACAGATGGAGCAAATGACTGGTTGAATTGAATCTTGTCAAATGGATATCAAATGCAGTAGAAAATCAAACAGAAAATAGATGAGATAAAAGGATATGCTGGTTTGACATAATAGAGGATAGCATTGCCATTATGGAAGCAACTAGCAAAGCATTTGTTCAGTAGTAAGCTTGCAATAACATCTGCTTATATACATACACAAAAGAAAATGACATTAAAAATTTTTAACAAAGTAGTTTTAATTCAATCTGCCAAAGTTTCAGGAAATGATTTATAAAACAAATGTGTAATCTTGTCTTATAAATAAACCATACAACTTGAACATGCAGTGTAGAAACATTTCAAGCCTCTTGCTGTTCTACTGCTATTTTTATGGCAGATGTTTGGGCAAACTACATTTCTTAGTTCCATCAGTCCAGACCTTCACAGTTAGGATCCACCAGGCCATGTACACCAATGGGAATCATCCTTATTTCATTTCTATTCCATTGGCAAGGAGGAAGTTCCATTCAGATAGCTTCTTCTCTATAACTGCTGTGAACAGACTCCTGAGAGGTTGCTTCACCAATCAGTACAATATTAACCTATTCAAATCTATAGTCAACCACTAGATATCCTACATATCCTCATAATATGCTCCTACTGGACATCTGTATAACAGTCTTATTTAGTAACTCTCTACTTTGAGTGGTGCTTAGTTATTACATTGGGTGAACAAGCATAAAAAAAAGGTTCAGATCAAATTTGTATCAGTTGAGACAAATGATTCTACAATCTATATGGAGCTGAACAAGTCTTTTTAAGTTTTCAAAACTTCTCAACAGACTAATTTACATTCAAGGTTAGTCTTAGGTTTAGACATTAAGGTTATATTTGGTCTTTGATTTGAACGTGAGGCACAAAATATGAAAGAGTAGAAAAAGGATACGAATCTCTCATTTGGTGTAGTTCATCCAGGGTTTCAGGAGCTGAAATAATAAGAAAAAAAGGAAAGATGAGAATACTTTTAAATGGGGTTATATATTCATAAATGTAGGTATCATATATATAACAGAATCTATATAATGGATTATTCTGGAACATAAAAAAAAACATTGATTATTTTCATTGCTCTTAAATTCAGAACCTGACTGGATTATCCATTTGGCTGGACCAACTGAAAAAAAAAAAAAAAGTTAAATGTCTCTGTTTACTTCCAATCGTGTTTCAACTGATCAATCAAGACCATCTCTCACAATCTCAGACAATAATTCATAATATCCAAAGTGAATTTGATATTTTGCACAAGCTTGGATGATATTTGAGAATATAATTGATCATGAGATTATATTACTTAGAACTACAGATAAAGTAAGTGGAGAATAAACATTTCAAAAGGTCACACCTAAGAAATGAAGCAGGTGATGCTTAGAATCAACTCATATATATATTAGATGTGTGTGTATGTATTCAGATACTGAGCTTGTTTCTGCATAGCTTCAAATTTGAAGTTTGCACAAAAAAGTCACAACACTGAGAATTTAGTTGCTAAAAATCATATCCCCCTCTCCTCATTAATTTTATTACTAATTCTTAATTAGTGTTCCAACTTTATATTGTTACAGTATCATTAAATATATATGAAATATAGTTTTATGGTATGCAATATTTATGAGTTAGTGCTCAACATCAGGGATAGAGGATATGTAAAAATAAATATAAAAGTGAACATTGAGGTCAACACCCAGAAGTGACAGTCATATATATATATATATATATATATATATATATATATATATATATATATTTAAGTTATGAAGAACTTGGTAATCCGTATGGATAATCCCTAAGAGGATAAAATCCTGAGCAAATATTTTAAAGAAAAACAAACCACTTGAAGGTACCATTATAATAATTTATTTCATCAGATAGCACTTCTAAAAATGAAATGAAACAAAAAAAGAAATAAAAATTGATGGGTAGTGTAAGTTTTTATAATTTAACAGAGTGTAAAAGGGGTAGGTAAAGAGAGATGTTAGAGTATAGGGAGGGATTAATTTCATAAATCTCTCAATCATACTTAGTATTGGGGTAGGAGAAGTGACCAGACATTGAGCTATTTAAACGGTTAACGGGAGTGATATATTGAAATGTGAGCGGAGAAGGCAGAAAAAAAAAGAATAAAGGAAAAATAAAGAAAGGAGAAAGGGAAGT
>OZ010588.1:20641799-20656799 GCA_963932145.1 Acanthosepion lycidas | reverse complement strand
AAGGGTTCAGTTCGAAATTCCACCCACCTGAAAAATGGCCGAAATGTTGTGACAAATATGGCGACAAAGATGAGGACAATGGTCCGCATAATGTAAATACTATACATATATGCATATATATATATATTTATATATATATATATATATATATACATATACATTTATATATATATATATATATATATATATAGATACATATACATATATATATATATATCTTTATATGATAGATTGTAATGATATGACAGCATGGAATGGTATGACTGTACTACTACATTGTAAAAATCAATGTTACATACATATACATATATATACATATATATATATATATATATATATATATATATATATATACATATATATATACATATACACATATATATTTATATATATATATATATATATACATATATATATCTTTATATGATAGATTGTAATGATATGACAGCATGGAATGGTATGACTGTACTACTACATTGTAAAAATCAATGTTACATACATATACATATATATATATATATATATATATATATATATATATATATACATATATATATACATATACATATACACATATATATATATATATATATATATATATAGATACATATATATTTATATATATATATATATATATATATATACATATATATATCTTTATATGATAGATTGTAATGATATGACAGCATGGAATGGTATGACTGTACTACTACATTGTAAAAATCAATGTTAAAATGGGAATAGACTCTTTAAGTTAATGAAAGTTTTTGTGCTAAATCGAATCTGTGAACATTAGGCTATTTTTTTAATTATTTCTCTTAAATTTACTAGTAGAAAAGTGAATTTGCTTTTGTTTCAATTGTGATTAATACATTCAATTGGTCCCAATGGATAAATAAGGCCAAGTGACTTGAGCCAGTAAATGAAAACATTTTGAGATTCCCCCCCCCCAATTAGCTTAAGTTTGAACAAAAGTTCAGTATTAATGTTCTTAATCTACTGTCTTGTGTCTAGTAAGTGATAGATTGCTAAATAATTGCAGTAGTGTCACTTCGATGCAAATTAAGCGAACAAATAAAGTAAATACTTCTTGAAAATTCTTTCAATTAAACTAAAGATGTAGGCCTTTTCAACAAAATAAAAACATTTCTTCAAGGAAAATTTCTAATTTGTTCATATTACAAATACTTTATTCCTAAAGAAGAAAAACCAAGTAGACTAAAAACTTGTTATTTTTTAAAAAGTTTTAAATTTAAGAATGCTCATAAATATACATAAGACTAACTGAAAGTCAAGGTAAATTATAGATGATGTTAAGTGATGTCTAATGAATGAAAGTAAATGTTGATTTTTTTTAATAAAAAATACAGTTTCATATTTTGGTAAGATTCAATAGCAAGAATTTTCCACCTAAGTTATTTTAATCAATGTTAATCTTCAAAAATATCAGTTGCTATCTACTGTCTTCCTGTTACTCTTCTATTGTTTCTCACTCCTAAATGAATTTTTACAAACAGCAAACATATATATATATATATATATATATATATATATATATGAATAAAGACAAACAAAACCTTTTCTTTACTGATGTATTTCATCTTTTGATGGACTTTATTAAAGGTAGATGTAAGAATATTTTGCAACAAGTATTTGTAAAGAGAAGTAAAAACATTGTTATGTTGTCAAAATTTTTAAATTCAACAAATGCTCATAAATATTCTTTAGGCTAACTGCGAAACTATTGTCTTTATTCATATTGTCTTTTTCAGTTCTATTTTTATTTATATCTGAATTTTTACACACACACATCATATATATATATATATATATATATAAAGCAGTAGAAAGAGACACAATGGTTGAGATACCTTTCAATATTATCTGGTAGATTTCAGCATCAAATATGATTTTGACCAAGACAAAGCAAAATAAAAAGCAAAGAGGAAAAATAAGCAAATTACTCTTTTGGGTATAATAAAGCAATCTATTTTCAATGAAAAAAAATTAGAGAGAAATGTATTTCTTTAAATTTTATTTGATTTTGGAAAATGTTGAAGCTTCTATTATTATTATCTACATTTGTTTGTTTAGTTCTAATATTCAGCCATTTTTAAATGCTTATTTGTACAAACTAGACATTTTAGACTTGGAACAAATATATCCTCTCATGAAGGATTGCTAATTTGAGCTTCTTTTAGAAGCACAGTGCTACTAAATTTTGGTAAGTCAGTTTAAAATTAAGTTGTACTGAAATTTCAAATGTAGTACAATTAGGTATTTGTCATAATAGATTCCATATATTTATTCATTCTAAAAAAAAAAACATACTTGTGATGGTTGCTAGATCTACTTCCTTTTTGAAAGACTAGCTTATTTTGATATTATATTGAGCTACTAATGTGAAAAAAAATCTATTCAAATTTTCATAGTGTTGGTCTTTCAAATGCTATCCAATTTACCACATGTTGCCTAATCTGGAACATTATCAACATTCTTACTATATTTAGTTATATTTTGGCAATGAAGTGTCAGAAAGTAGCAAGACTTGCTCAGAGCATAAAGGGACATGATATATAAAGAGAGAACTTTGGTGACTAATAAGAAAAGTCAATTCAAAATTTAACAGCATTGGGCTTTTAAATGTTGCCTAATGCTCTCTTCATCGTCTAATCAGGCAACACTTAGAATATCTTTTTGCATTCAGAATCACTGAGAATTGATTCTCCAGAAGAAAAAGTCACCTTGTGTTAGCCAATATCAAAAAGAATACAAGTTGGTGTTACTCACATGAACTTCAAGTATCACAATATCTGATCACTTACTTTTTAAATTAAACTAATCTAACTTGAACTACTAATGAAAAGGTAGTCAATTCAAAATTTAGAAGTACTGGACTTTCAAATGATGTCCAATTTATAACATGTTGCCCAATTTGACAAGTCTATTCTCAATATTCTCAAGATATTTTATTATTAAGGAATTTAGTTTTCAGTTTACATACACACACGTGTATGAACTCATTATATTACATGTCTAGGTTATATTGTGTATATAGATGAATGAAAATTTGAAGCATGCCAAAACACAAAAAAAATATTAAATTTGAAGCATTAGTATATGCCAAAATACAAAAAAAATATTAAATTTTCTATTAACAAATGTATGAATCATTCATGTCTGTCATTTAATTCCACCTTGAAAGTCATCAGATGAGCGAACACATTTGCAGTGATCTAATCAAGTTTTACAATTAAGCTTTTTAAATTTGGTCAGCATTAACAGAAAAAATATTACCAATTTTAATTCCAGTTTAAACAGGAGCCTTCATTCTGTTGTGATATCTTTAAATATATTAATTTTCTAAGATAAAATTTGTTACTTCTTTACGCTTTCTCAAATAAAAATTACAAGGCATATGTGTGTGTGCATGTGCATAAGAAAGAGAGAGAAAGAGAAAGAATTTAATGCTAAAAAGAGAAAGCAATGAGAATAAATAGTAACTTAATCATTCTATGCAGTTGGTTCAGACTAAATTTTTTTGTTTTTTTATTATCATATTTCAACCATGTATTTTCCAGCCTTCTTCAGATGTCTGTTATGTTCTGAAATGTTGGTTCATTTGGAGCATGCACTCCTGCTCTCATATATGCAATGGTGTCCATTGATTGCATCTCAACCAAGCATATACAATGATTAAAACACATTGTATAGCAAAGTTAGAGAGAAGAACATTTGTATTTTGCACCATCTCTTGTATTGATTTTGCAGTTGTGCGTGCGTGTGTGTTCATGTATGAAACTGTCAGGGCAGGGGTAAGAGAGGCGTAATAGGGAGGGTTAAGAGAGGCATTGTAATCCAAAAATCAAAAGTCCATTTGGTGATTCAACAGTTTGTGTAGCAATTAATAGCTCTCCACTACCTAAAAGGTCAGGGTTAGGGTAAAAAGGGTGGAGAGAAAGGAAAAATAGATTTAGGAGGATAACTACAGTTACTCTTCATTATAAGAGAACACTAAGGCCTTCATCATGTGTATATATATATACAAATGGAATAGATGACAGATTTAGGTCATTTCTGACTCATTCAAAATGTGAAGGCATCAAGTAAATTGCAGTAGAGAACAAAACGTGGTTTGTATTTTACTAGCAGCAAACTGTACAAAATCAGTTTACAAGCTTATATATATATATATATATATATATATATCTCATTCTTCCCCTATAAATATAACCTTTTTTGACACACACACACAGAGAGAGGGTGCGATGGGTAAATTGTTGCCATTTTATATTTTTTATTTTGTGCATTGTTTTTGATTCTGTCAACTGCACAGTATAGTTGGGCACTGTCTGTGAGAAAAAGTGCACCATGACGCAATTCACTCTGCCAGAAATTTGGAAACACCATGCTGTACTGCTTGGCATTCACGCTGGAAGCTCCAATATGAACAATTCAGAGTGTCTGAGTATCAATCTGAGAAAAGGGCAGAGGATTTGGAAAGAGATGGATGAGTCTAATGGTGGCTGTATAGATACAACAGCTTGGAAAACTTACTCCAATTATTCTGATAAGAAAAGGACTCCCAGATTTGTTGGTGAAGGCCTCAGACTCAACATAGAGGCCTACATCAAGTGCTTTGAGGAGGTTAGGCTACCCTGAGTCAAGAGGGTGACTGTTGGAAGACCCTATGTCTGGCAACAGGACTCTGCACCATGCTACACAAGTAGGGGAACTGAGTTAAGATGCACTGAAGGTAAGGATTATCAGAATTCACCAACTTAAAAAAGTAGACAATCCAGAAGATTTGAAGGATATTCTGAAGTCGTCTGGAGGTGATGGTTGAAGCCAATGGCAATTTTATTGAATAAATTTATTCTTTAGTATTCAAGATATTTTTGGAAAATAAATTTGTTAAAATGAGATGTCAGTGTTATTTTCATTTTTGCATAATTTAGATGACAATTTATCCATTGCACTCTGTGTACATACAGTGAAAGAAAGAGTAGTGACAGATAGACACACAGAGAGACACACACATAAATGGATTTCATTTTTAATACAATGTTGCTTCATATTGCTTCAAACATCATTTTAATTTAAGTAAATACCACGTTTTCTGTTTCTTTTAAAAGTATGAATTATACCTACTGGCTTGTGCATTGTAGAGACTTATTAAAAAATATGTGCTTACTGACATTGTACTGAAGAGTGGTTTCCCTTACAAAGAGGACAGCTAAGTCTCTCAAATGCACAGGCAGGTAGACATAATTAATACAGTTAAACAAAAAAAATAACACAAGTTGTCTACTTAAACATAGGTATCCACTAAAATAACATACATATATATATATACACATACATACATATATACATACACTTTTGTTTATATATATATATATATATATATATATATAAGGTTGGTGCAAAAATAATGACGTAATAATGTCGTTTTTTGACGTTACGTCAAAAAACGACATTATTACGTCATTATTTTTGCACCAACCTTATATATATATATATATATATATATATATATATATATATATATATATATATATACATACACACACACACATGCACACAGTTAAGATGAAAACAAATGAAGTATAGTTCCCTTGTCCATAACATTTAATTTAAAAGAGAGCTCAATACAAAGTAGAGCTAAATATTATTTACTATAGGAGATTAAAACAAGGACATGTTAAAAATCGCTACACTAGCAATCATGTCTACAAATGTGTCTCCTGTCTTACTATCCCATGCTAAAATAACCTTGAGGATTAAAGCAGTGGTCTATGAATTTGTTGGGATAATAATTATGAATTCAATCTCTGAGCTGAGTAGTAAAGACACAGTAAAAACAGGACCAGTAATAACTGAGCAGTACTAAAAAAAGAACAAGACTAGATGTCCCTAGACACAGACAATAAAACAAGAACAATCTGCCCCTTGTAGATTAAATAAAGGGTTTAGTTAAAAATTTCCTGATCTTACCTAGATCAACAAGTACTTGATGAAGGTCAGAGGGCACAACAGTGAAAATCTTATCATAATAACAACAATGTTCTGAATGTAAATAATATAAACAATAACTACTTATCCTAGAAATTTAGAATGAAAGAAACTTTAATTCTAAATTAATTCTATGAAGTTATTCAAAGAGAAGATTAAAAAAAAAAAGATTAGCTTCTAATAAAATATTTCCAAACACTACATCCAGAATTATGGCTGAATAATAGATAAGAAGGAAAGAGAGTAACACTTTTTACACTGTTCCAACTATTGTTCTCATCTTTATTCATGGCCCAGTTGTTTTAAGTAATCCAGTCACAAAAGAGTTGTTAGTTCAATACAGCAGAGGTGAACAAAAACATGGAGAGTTGAGTTACTAAAGGGAAATAACAGAAACTGAGATATTCAAAAAAGACATATCACGCTGAACAAGAACAATCTACTCTGGTGAACAAAATAAAGTCTTTGGTTCAAAATTCAAACATATAACACCTGAAAAAGGCCAGAGCATACAATGGCCGAAACATTGTGAATGTGCCAATAAAGATGAAGAAAATAGTCTGAATAGTGTAAATAGTTACAATACCTCATCACAAAAATATAGACAGATTTTGAAGAAGGCCGGAGCATACAATAGCTGAAACTTTATCAATATGCCAATAAAGATGAGGAAAATAGTCTAAATAGTGTAAATAGTTACAATACCTCATCTCAGAAATATAGACAGATATTTAAGTAACATATATTACACAACAAAGTAACACATACATATTACTCAAGAAAGTAACACACACATATTACACAATGCTATTCAAACCAAATTTTTTGTATTTTGATTTAATTAATTTCATATCTCTAATCTTTACAAGTTTTCTAACAAATAATCATGACTAATCAAGTCACACCTGGAAAGAGATTTTTTTTCAATAGACTCATTTATCAATTTCAGTTAAGACTACTCAAATCCATTAAGTTATACAATATGACCACTCCAAAATCAATTACAGACTTCTCTTTCAGATCGTTAGATCCCCATAAAAATACAATTAAGCATTTTATACATAATGCATTCAAACTGAAAGCTTTGTGACAAGTGGAAACTCAAGAGGTAAAGAGTTAAATTCCTAGTGTCAGGTAAGTGAGCTTGCAGAAAAAAAATTATTTTGGTAGAAAGAATATAATTTTGCCTGGTTTTCAAGATGCAGATATGAAACTGTTGGTGCTTTGATTTCATTTTAAAACTGTTATAGATACACATATGGTATCATAAGAGAACAAACAGTACTGGCAGTGAGATGAAATGTAAAGACAAGAATTATTAATACAAAATTCTTTATGAAATGGACACAGTCTGACAATTATTTTAAGACAGTTTTATGTTTAACATTCTTTTTATAGATACAAATATTTAAATAAATGCTCTGTTTATAATAAACAGTGTTAAATAACATTTACTGGCCTGAATGTTTGAGAAATTTTCATAGAAAATATTCGTCCTCCAACAGGATTCAAACCTGTATCCCATACGGAACCATCATATAGCCTGACGTGCTTTTACCGATTTTGCCACAGATGATCAAATGGTTAGCAAGGCCGGTAAATGTTATCATCCAAAAAAACAATTACAGACTTCTCTTTGTACTTTGTATTGCCAATACAGAGGATGTAAGTGGAATGTCTCTTTGTGGGCAAGGAAAGCAACTTGAAGGAAGGGTAGAGTTGGTAGGGCCTGGTTTTGATATCAGGTCAGTTGACATTGAGATCTTTCCAGTGGCATCGGCAGTTTGCCATGATTCTGTTTCAGTCGTCATGAACAACATTCTTAAAAGCAAATGTGATGGCTCATGAACTCATCTTTTTGGATGTTTTTTCTTTGGTGGTAATATTCGTGATTGGCTCCTTTTATATTATTTTTTATATTTGTTGAGGGATTTGTTTGTGAACTGGATGTGATGCTCAGAACTCCTGCACAGAGAACAACTTTTTTTTTATTTTTTTTTTTATTTCTGTTCTTGCTTTCTTAGCATTCACATTCATCCAATATGTAGATTGAATTAGAAAGAGATCTAATTTGAAGCATACTAAAACAAATACTAATATTTTTTCAAAGTTGGTTATGTCAAGAGGCTTCTTATTTTGCATTGTGTAATTGTAATTTATCATGGTAGATTGTCTTGATGGCAGGTCCAACATTGGCAGAGAGGTCAACTGGTTGGAGACAGACAATGTCTAAGTCACCTAGAGGAGCCACACTCAATGGTAAAAGCCTAAAACGGGCTGAGGCTATCAAATTGCATTGATAGGTAAACATCATCAGACCAATGCAGTGATTGATGACAGATGATAAGTAACACTGTCAACTACAAGGGCACGGAACAACCAATTGTAGTTAGCTGAATACTGCATTTTCTAGTAGGAGTCACAATCATTAGTACTGAATTGAACTTACAAGTGTGAAAGCAATTGAAAAACAACCTGACTAATAAATCAATTCTTGAAGAAAGAAGAGAGCGAGAATGACTAAAAGACATGTGGTTTGGCTAAGACATAATATACTGATTAGAGTAGTGAAGAACTATTGAAGATCATGGAAGAATGAAAGAAACATGTTAATGATATTTGAGTTTGCATTGAATAAGAAGAAAAAATTGCCAATTGGACATGAAATTGTTTTCTTTCAAGAAAACAGAAATCAGTTCATTATAATATTGACCAACACTGTGTTCTTTTTGGGGAACGTTAAACCAACATTTTATATTTTCAAATTTCACATCTAATTTTTCCTTATTAATATTTAAAGTGTATCCACAGAGTTTAAGTTATTTTACAAATGTGCCCTGAAGTAAAAAATATTGAGAAACACTGATAGAGACTGTCTATAATTGTAAAGAAAAGAAAAACAAGCCTGAAAGAGTGAAAAAGTTGGTTACTGTTATTATTAGGTCAGAAATATAGAAATTGATTCATTCAAAAGTCAATGGGTCAAATTTTTTTGGTTAATTTCTATCTGAATTTCTGAGATGATGAGTTATCATTACTTCTATTATTTATATTTGCACTAACATCATCTTTGTTTTTGTTATCACGTTTTCAACTTCTGCTTTTGGCCTTCTGCTTTCTGTTTTTAACCTTTATCATGCTGTATGCGACTTGATTTGCTGTACAAAAAGTTTATCCTGCCACTGAAGATCACTGAACAATATTATTTGAATTTCATAGTAGTGTTGTCATATCCTGCTATAGCAGCAGAAAACAGCTTTGAGTGAAATAAACAATAAGGATACTGTAGTCGAGAGTCATTGGAATAACAGCAATAGTAAAAAAAGATCAAAATGAGATATTTCAAGACATGGATAGCAGAATGGGAACAATCTACCCCTCTAGATTAAAGAAAGGTATTAGTTTGAAATTTCCTGAATGTTATCTAGATCAATAGATACTAAAGTAGGTTGAGGGGTACAGAAGCAGAAATGCTGTGTTGATAGCAACATAGAAGAAGATACAAGTCCAAACTTAATGTTTTGGTTAAATTCGGTTTTGTTTGACATCTTTAGTTAATTGACATGAAAACAACTAATGATTATATAATCGTTGTTATACCGATAGCACCATGAAGTCCACAACAATATCAATATAAATAGGAAATATCAAAACAGATTCTTTATCAGAAATAAAATGAGAGAAAGATGGAAAATCAAAAGATGAAGAAATGAATTACATAAGTAGGTTATTTCTGGCATAATGATATCTTTATGGGACAAGGATTACCAAATGGAAACTTTCAGTGATACTGGATATCAACATTAACGAACAGTAATTATTTATTTTGGAGATAAGGAAATTTACATATTTAGCTATAAACTAAAAGTTTATTCACAAAAAAACAAAAATATAATTCAGTTAGGTGATAAAGAATTTCTACATTTCAGTTAATGTTGTCAGAATTTTGTTTGATGAGGTAAAATTTCCCAACTACAAGATCTGAGAGCCACTCATGGTAGAGGATTCCTGTTAAAATGCTCATGATGAATGTGGGGTACATGATAAATGGGACAAGGATTATCAAATGGATTATGATGCATATGATGAATGGAATGATAAGTGGCTAAGTATTGTGCATGTAATATTCTATAAAATTGAAGCTGAGAGTACAAGATAAGCCACCCCCTAAAAGTAAAACTAGGTGAAAATTGAAAGCAGACATTTTAAAATCTGTTTTGGCTAACCATAAGGAAAGATGGGACAGGAAACACACACACCTTTATGGAATGACATCAAAATGATAGAAGTTTCAAGGAATTGAAACAGCAGATGGAAAATCAGCATTAGCAGCTTGTGGGAGCCATTAATCACCATAGGTATAAGTTTGGGAGATAAGATCATCTGTAAAGCTCAACAGAATGTCATAAAGTCATTGTTGAGAGGTCAAGGGTAGACAGTTCTAAGAATGCACACACAGAAACCAGATGTGATATGTATGAGAGGCATTGTATATCTACTCCCAAAACAAGATACAATAATATTCTACACCACAACCAACATCCAAGTAAAGCTGTAAGGTACATGGATAAAATATTGTAGAAAAAAGATTAACGAATTAATCCAATACAAAAGCTCATAGAATGAATCTGTAACTAATATGGCCCTGGTGTCAATTTAAAGTGGCACTTTCTTTGTTCTATACATCTATTTACCTTTCTTCTATATCTATATATCTAACTATAACTTAGAGAATTTCAGGTAGTGTAATGATTATTAACAGAAGGTGAACAATGAAACAAGTTTAAAATTCTGCCTTCCACTTTTGCATAAATACCCTTGAGAAAGGCATGGATTCCACTCTCCTCCCACCAGCTATGGGTTAAATCACAATGTAGACTGGGTTCTCTAGCCTTGGATGGCAACCAGCCTATGAGGAGAATTACTCTAAATTTAAAACTGTGAGGAAGGGAACAAAAAATCTCTCCATCTTTTCCAAGAAGTCATGGCAATTCACAGATAGTAAAGAAAGGGAATCTGTGGAGAACCATGATCACCTGTGTCTTTAAGGGACAGAGCAAGGGATGGGCATTCAGAAGAGACATGGCATTAACAAAATATATATATTTTCTGTTTATACTTTATTTTTATAGATATAATTTATTTAAGTAAATGCTTCATTTTTAATTAAATAGTATTAATTACATTTACCAGCATGAATGTTCAAGAAATTTTGTAGAAAATATGCACTCTCTGACAGGAATCAAACCTGTAACCCTAATGGGAACCATCATTTGATCTGACATGCTGTTAACCATTCAGCCACAGAGAAGTGTCTGGTTAGCAAAAACGTTTATAAACAGACACCTTCGACGATTTTTCTTGATCGATCATTTCTGTTCATGAAACATATCTTAACATAAACAATGACAACATATTATGAAATGGATTAAGTCCGACAATTATTTAATATATTTTCTGTTTGTACATTATTTTTATAGACATAATTTATTTAAGCAAATTTCTAATTAAACAGTATTAGTTACATTTACTAGCCTGAATATATGTGCTCTCTGGCAGGAATTGAACCTGTAACCCTAATTTAAATTAATGATTTTATTAATAAAAGTCCTACTAATTAATCCATAGCATTGAAGAAGTTGATTCATACCTTTCCCAAGGGTATTTGCATCCAAGTAAGTATAACAAATCCAAGTGGAAATGGAACTTGGCTCTCCGATTATTAATTCAGAGTCATTATATCATTTGCACATCCAAGCTTACAGAACTTGGTATTTCCAAGTGGTCATCCATCTAAGTACTGATCAGGCTCAACTATGCTTAACAACAGTGATCAGATGAGAACCAATGCTTTAACATGATATAAGCCATAAGAGAAAACAAGAAAATAATAACTTTAAGTGAAATGGTCATGATATATGGGGAAAAAGGTGTCAGTTTAAACTGATACCAAGAGGATATGTAGGTAACATTGTTTGGCATAGAACCTTTGACATGGCCCTCAATGTTGAATGTTAAATCAGATGTATGATCAATTTATTAAGCAACATGCTTTCTTTGTGTTTCCTCTTTCTTCTTTCATTTTTATTTCCTGTCTAGACTGAGTCTTAACTTGACTAAAAAATGTCGGGAAAGAATTTGAGTTACTTGACAACAGACAAATTGACCTCCTAAGAAAGTAAGTAAAAGTCGGTCACCCAAATTCATGTGACATACATCACCACGTGGGATTTTTGGTATTGTAATTTCAGTTTCCTGATAATCTCTGATTGCAAAAGATCGAGAGAAAATCGACTCTCATCATGCGATCATGAGAGATGCACCTATGAACTTATTCCATTACTTCTTGAATAAGGAAAGATCATCTCGAGGATCCTGGATTTATTCAACTACTTGATGTGGACTGAATGAAAAGGATATTATTCCCAAAGACCATAGATTTATTTGACTACTTGATGTGTAGAGAATAAACGAATATTATACCCAAAGAAATCATCCTAATGCAATTCAATTACCAGAGGGAAAATGAAATACAAGCACTATTCTTGTATCTAATATTCAGAATGAAGAAGTACTGACTTTTATGTAGACATTTTATAGTAAGTCTGTCTATTTGTCATTACGAACATTTGAACTTATAAATTTATGAAACACAAATGCTTGAACTAACACCCAGTAAGTGTCTTTTATTGAATTTACACCCTATCATCCAATAATCTTTCCATATTCTCTTGTTGGTTGTTATATAAAACCATTTACAAATATTCATCTTGTGTTTGTTATTCATCGGTACCTGTTTATGTGTTTCTACCTGAGCAGAACCACCTATCTGGGTTTTTTTTTTTAACCTGGGGTTTATATGTCTGTATGTTGCAGTTTTGTAACAAACCAAAATTGCCATCTTATTGAAAGAAATTAACTCTATTCTGTATGAAGTGTTAATTTCATCAAAATTTTGATTTGGTTTAGTTTGTTTTATGGCATATCAACCTCAGTGGGTTATTTAATGCAGAGAAAATTTTTAGGAAAAGTTCCTATGAATAGAATATGTATTCTTTGTAAGAAATCAGTTTGTAGATATAGTCTCATTGAGGTATTTTTGTAAAGAGGGTTTTTATTGAGATTCAAATGTATTGCTGGTCATATTTTTTTATGTCTAAAAATGTATTGCTGGTATTTTTACTATAAAAGTCTATTTTTATACTTTCATAGTGTTTTGACCCCAGTTTGTGGGTTAAATATTTGCACATAGTTGGAACTCTAAAAGTGCTACCACTCTAAGTTAGGGTGGACCTGGGAAGAACAGCAATTAAGAGGTGGTTCCATGCTCCTCAAAACCTCCCAATTAAATGCTTTGCTGCTTGACATAGTTTATTATCATACCCAGAACAGTCAAAATTTTGTAGTACAATATGAAATTAGATTAAAGACTTTATATGAGAGATATCAAAATTAAGGTACAAATATTTACAAATCCAACATGTTTATAATTATCAAGTTAAAAATGTACATATATGTTATTGTATGATCATACACCTTTTCTACATAGTTGCCATCAAGATGATTGAACTTGTCCCATTAATGTATGAGTGTATATATAACTCCCTCAAAATAAATGTTGATCTGCATGAATGAATAATCTAGAGGTCATGACTGTAAATAACCATAAGAAATAACCTAAAACAAAAGAAACTTGGAAGGGTTGGTCGCCACATCCTATAATCCTCCGGTGACCTATATAGGCAGACCATTGAAGGAGTAGTGACACATGATCTGAAGATTGACAATCATGGTGCAGTATTGATTCTTATGTTCACATTGTCAGTATGTATGAATGCATCTGTCTTATACTGATCACTCTTCCCTTATAAAATATAGCAAATTATATATATATATATATATATATGTGGATATGGATGTTAGTAGGATATCAAATTTGAACAGTTTGTTTTGTCTTTTATTCTGACATGAAGATGCCACCCTAACACATGAAGCCGGAACATGTTATTAAAAATTGGTTGGTTGTTTTTGTTTAACAGCATATCAACCTCTATAGATTATTTAATGCTGAAATCTAAATATTTTGTATGCAATTTTATTCGATTTTTTGGGGAAATAATAATGGTTTAGTGATACAAGTCTTTGTAATGAACCCATACCTGGAGGAGAAGAGGTGGATTCATACCTTTCTCAAGGCTATTTGTGCACAAGTGAATAAAATGAACCCAACTGGAATTGGAACTCGGTACTCCAATTATCAATTCTCAGCCATTATGCATTACACTACCCACACATCCAAGCTTACAGCACCTGGTGTTTCCAAATGATCATCATCTAGGTACTGTTCAGGCCTAATTTCAGTAATTGCATAGGAACCAATGTTATATGTTGTGGTTGTAAGCTGTCATTAAAAAGCTTTTCCACTTTGTCTGTCTCTCTCTCTCTCTCTCTCTATATATATATATATCAATAAAACATTTACAATGAGATTTTTATCAAACTTGAAGGTAGATTTAATCAATTAAGTCAATCAGGAAAGCGAGTTTTAATAAATAATACCAACAGGATTATAAATGTTACCATTAAAAAGAAATGATCATTGGTACTTTTTTTGCCTTCTCTTGAAAGACTGTTTCAACATGAGATTTGATAAAATTTTCAGAATAGATTATAAATATTGGTATTAAACCAATTCGAAATTAATCATATTTAGGAAGAGCAGTCTTAGTTGTTTTTATTTGTCAGAAAATTTGATAGCATTTTTTTTTAAATTTCATTTGCTGCCAATACTAATCATAAAAGGAATATAGGAACCTAAAAATATTCTACAAATGTCAAATTCAGGGGGCTAATTTATTCCACATAATTCTCACAAAGATAATAATAAAATGTAACTAAAGGAGAAACATGGTTCATAATGTTATTTGAAACTGAAAAAACTTTAAAGCTATTCTTTCAGTAACAATATCAGTGAACCATGGTATA
>OZ010588.1:20634299-20636799 GCA_963932145.1 Acanthosepion lycidas | reverse complement strand
TTCTGCTCGAAATTCTCCAAAGGTTACCTGGATTGACAGATACCTGAAGAAGCCCAGAAAGTACAATGACTGAAATGTTGTTATAATAACAGCAAAGATAAGGATATTAGTCCATAAAGTAAATAATGATAACTCATCATCCAAGAAATTCAAACAAAAAAAACATTTCCCTTTTTAAAAATCTGCCAAAAAATCAACTCACTAGATTTTTTAAAATAATTTTTTTATACTGATTTAATAAAGAATGAAATTAAAAAAGTAGCTTAATTTCAAATTTAAGAGGAAAACATACAACTGAAGTAATGAATGAATGAGATGCAAAGGGAACAATGAATTTCAAACAAGTGCTGTAGAGAAAACAAAATTCTCTAATGTGAAAGAACTGTAAAAATTCCTTCATGCAACTTGTTCAATGTGCATCAAATTCAACTTTTGCTTTTTGGAACTTTTCTGCAATTTTCCTTTTATATTTTTGATCTGCATTTAGTTGAATCTACAGATGTGAAACCTGCGGATATGAAAGTCCAACTGACTCTCTTCAGATTTTATCAATAGAAATGCAAAAGAACAAAAACTATCAAAAGCAACATTTTCTTTTAAAAGAAAAGGATTTTTTTAATGCAATAAAATCAGAATGATAGATAAGAAAATTTAGTTTGAGAAACACAGTTGGCTCATCAGATTTGAATCACTAAAATATTATGACCTTGGAAAAGACATGCAACTCAGAAACTTAAATGTAAACACACCAAAAGCAAAATGTCACTTGAGTGAGAATTTATATTGTTTGCAGCCAGGGCTTAAATCATATTCCTTTCAAGTTTGTTTAATGCACAAAATCATTTTTTTTTTAAATGATATCCCTTCTAGAATATAATGGTTCACTGTAACTTCCTTTTAATATCTGATTTGCAAATAGTGACTCTATGACTGTTCTTGACAAAAACATCTGAGAACACAACAGCCAAAATGTTGTCATAACAATAAGAAAATGAGGACATTAGTCCAAATATAAATAAAAAGAAGTAAATGATTATGCTTTTATACTGCAATATAATTATAAAGCATTGCTGAAAAGTTCTCAGTCCAACCAAAAAGACCTTCCAAATAGAGAAAAAAGAAAAACAAAATTTTGAATTTTGGTCAGATTTGGCAAAATGAATCAGCAAAAGAATTTTTAAAGAACACAAAAAAAATATTACAAAAAACAAATATTTTGGGTTTGAACTACTTCACAAAATCTGTCCAAAACTCAGCCTGTTTTTTTTCTGCTTTTGGAAGAGCTTTTAATATATTAAAACAAAAGTAAATAAGATAACAACATTTATCCCTTTGTTCTTAACATTTATCATTATGTATGTGAATTCATCTGCGTACAAAAAAGTTTATCCTGTCACAGCAGGTGACTGATCCATGAACAATAGTCTGTCTATATTTCTGAGATGAGGTATTGTAATTATCTACATTGTTCAGATTGTTGTTCTCATCTTTGTTGCCTTATTCACAACATTTCGGCCATTGTACACTTCAACCTTCTCCAGGTGATTAGAATTTTGAACTGAACCTATATTTTGTCCACTGGGGTAGATTGTTCTAGTTCCACGTGCCATGCCTCTTCCAGATGTCTCAGTATCAGTCATCTTCCTTTAACTCAATTCTACAAGATTTTTTTTTTTTTTTTGTTCACTTTTGTTTTTTGAACTCAAAACTCTTTAGGTCAAGTCACTGGATTCAACCAATACTTTTATCCAGTGGGCCATGTATCCAAGAGAACATCAGCATATGAATTTTGGGGACTTCTGAACCTAATGTCTCAGTAAACATTTTTTTACCAGAGATAATATTGCAATTTTGTTGTTATTGTTTTTCTCTAGCATTCTGGGGTTCATGTAACATCAGGGCGACCTTCAAAAGTGGATCAACACTTTGCAGACACCTCTTCTGACTAAAACTGCCTATAACATGATTAAGGACTGTGTATGCAATCCCATGCAGCTGTGTAAAAAATATAAAAGAGAAACAGGGCGTTTCCTTAAGATAAGACTGTAGGAACAACAAAAAAACCGTAACATGAAGGGAAATAGAAAAATCAGTCATAGCTGACCATATATGGAGGGAAAAAGAAGATCACTGCCCCCCTGTGGGATGAGGTTGAAATAAAAAACAGAGAACATAACTGGAAAATAGGAAAATTTAAGGAATTCGTGTATATGCTAGGCCACAAAAATTTCCTAAGCCAGCCAAGTATAGAAATGAATACAGTATTTGTTTGTTTGTTTGGGTTTTATGGCATATCAACAACTGTGGGTTATTTAATGCCAATACAGTTTATATGAATTTTAAATGCCTATTTTGTATGGAATAAAAAACGTATAGCTGGCAACATTATTGTTCCAAAAACGTATAGCTGGCAACATTATCTCTTACAAAAAATGTATAGCTGGCAACATCATTCCCTACAAAAAATGTATAGCTGGCAACATTATTTTTTTTTACAAAA
>OZ010588.1:20556799-20629299 GCA_963932145.1 Acanthosepion lycidas | reverse complement strand
CTAAACAGTATAACAAAATAGTCAAACCAAATGTGATATTATATCTTCAATTAAATGTACACCAAAATTCAAATGCATACGATTATAAATTTATATGTGTTAAATATCATTGTTGAACAGGTGATATTATGCAACACATCATCATAAGCATGTCAATGTTTAACAAGTTGAATTTACTTATTGAGTTTTATTATAGAGAAGACTGAAAACATTTGGAAAAGTTTTTATATATCAAACTTACTGAATTCAAATATGTAGTCTGTGAGTTCCAACGTTATCATCTCAAGTACCAAATTCAAAAACATGATAACAAGACAAATATAATTTTCTGTGTCAAATGCAACAGAACAGTGCTCAGTCATGAGCTTTTTCGATTGATTTTTAACATTTTTTTTTTTACATCTTATCAACCCTTTGTGTTATAAAGCCAAAACATATTTCTTTTATATTTTTGTCAGTGAATATTACATTAAGAATTTTTGAGAGTTAACAATGATTTTTCCAGGTACAAGTTCTACTATTTAACTCAGTATTTGCATGCAAGTGAATAAAATGAAGTTAACTGGAATTCAAATTTGGCCCTCTGATTTCTCATTTCGAGCTGCAGTTACATCATCTGCACATCTTGGGTCACTGCATAGTAATTTCATGTAATGCTTGACCAATATCAAAATGACATCATCTGCCTGTGGTAGAGGTCAAAAAGTCTGATATAATGTTACTGATTAAAATTAGCCACACTGTGATCCCATTTTAGTTTTCAACAGTGGCTGTAATACATTTCACATCATTGATCTCTTGCATGTTCAAACCACTCTTTCATTTGTGAAAAGGGATTTGAAATCATGACTCAATCAGAAAAATAAAGTCTGAGTGATGAACATTTGATTAAATAAGGAACAAATAGGAAAACATTTATAGATTTAACAGGTTTTGCTTTTATTTTGGTTTTATCAGAAATTTTGGAAAATGAATTATGCAAGAGAACATTTCAATATTTAAAATTCTATGCTGTTTGGTTTCCCTGCTCAGGTACATCAAACATGTTTATATATCTTGTGGCATGTATCTGATGTTTTTTTTATAAGACTTGAATAGATCAGCACAAACCCTTAGAAATTAAAGATATTGTCGCATCAATTTAAAGCCAAGTATGCCATTAACTTTAATGTTAATAAAAAGTTCATATTGTATTATAGCTTTTTTTATACTATATCATTCTTTCTGATGTAAGTCAATTTACAATTTTTGGGAAAATCCTTTCACTCCATGCAAGATGATAATGCCATTAAGACACAAAGGGTTACAGGGAGTGGAAGAAAATGGGAAAACTTTAGTGGGGTGAAAGCCAGTAAAAGAACAGAATTCAGCAAGATGGTGATTGTGATGGTGATAAATTTTTAAACATTGTAGGTGGCAGGGCAGCAAGAAACTGGAAGAGAGTTCAACAGGTGAGAAGTGCAAGAAAAGAAACTATCAGAATAGAACTTACAGTTATTTCAATGTGACCAAGCAGCCAATCTAGTAGTACACTTAAATTCATGTGTCAAGTTATCAAGGAATAGAGCTCATTAGAACAACTGTGATGAAAATATTTATAGAAAAGACAGATTTGTTTGTTTCTTTGGGTTTTATGGCATATCAACCACTTTGGGTTATTTAATGTCAAATCTAGTTTATATATATATATGCCAAATATATGAATTTTAAATGCCTATTTTGTATGGTACATTTTTAGCAAGCTAGAGCTTATTTGCTTGCACACTGCAAAACAATCCTAGATATTTTTTGTTTACGTCAAGAATTTCCATTTGATTGTTGATTGTTGACCGTTTTGTTTAACGGCATCTCAACCTTAGTGGTCACTTTATGCAGAAAATGATTTTGAGTGACTTTAAAAGTCAAAAACGCATAGCTGGCAACATTATGGTTTCAAAAACGTACAGCTGGCAACATTATTTTTTACAAAAAACGTACAGCTGGCAACATTATAGTTTCAAAAACACAGCTGGTAACATTATGGTTTTAAAAAAACGTATAGCTGACAAAATTATGGTTTTAAAAATGTATAGCTGGCAACATTATGGTTTTAAAAAAAACGTATAGCTGGTAACATTATGCTTTCAAAAAAACGTATAGCTGGCAACATTATGCTTTCAAAAACGTATAGCTGGCAACATTATTTTTTACAAAAAACATATAGCTGGCAACATTATTGTTTCAAAAACGCATAGCTGGCAACATTATTGTTTCAAAAACGCATAGCTGGCAACATTATTGTTTCAAAAACGCATAGCTGGCAACATTATTGTTTCAAAAATGCATAGCTGGCAACATTATGGTTTCAAAAACGTATAGCTGGCAACATTATTTTTCTGAAAACATTATCTCAGGCCTTGCTGTTGGATGTAGTTTATCACCATACACAGGACACGGATGTTGTTTATCGCCATACCCAGGATGTGGATGTAGTTTATCGTCATACCCAGGACATAGAAAAGACAGAGGGAAGTCATGTCATGGCATGGCATTGAGAAAGTAACTGAAGGTGTCAGGTCAGAAATGATAACATGACAGACCCTTTGGAATTTGTTGAAAATCTTGAGATATACAGTAGGAGCACCAGACCAGATATAGCAGCAATATTTAATGCACAGTTGAATGGTAGATTTATAAATGTGCAACATGGATTCTGGCAAGAAAAATTGTCTGGCATAACTCAGAGAACTAATATTCTTAGCAGCAGATCTAGCAACTCTTTCAATATAATCTCTCCACTTCATGTGAGACAAAAAGGCGCAATGACTTGCTTTCTGGGAGGTTAGCATCAGCCATGATGATGCCAAGTAAAATTGGTTCTTTATGATGATTAAAGGATAGCAGTTTTGGGGAGGTGTTAAAATTTACAAGCTACCCCTTACCCCGGTTAAGAACTGATAGTCCTTTTCTTTTAGAGTAGTTGCCAATTTTATTTTGTATGATCGATTGGACTTACTATTAAGACAAAAGTAAATAGTTGTGTCATCGGCATAAATACTTATTTGCGAAGTGATGACATTGGGAAGGTCAATGAAGATAAGAAACAATATAGGTCTAAGGATATAGCCCTGGGGGAGGACTTACACATTAATGTGAAATGATCTAGAAACATAGCTGTTTAACACACCCTTTATTACCCAATTTTTTAAGAATGATTGGATTAAGTCAAATATCTAGCCAATGACACCATAGACCTTGATATTGTAGAGAAGGCTAGCATGCCAAACATTGTCAGAAGCTTTAGAGATAGCTTATGTCACTGTCCATGTCTTGCCGTACTTATCTAAAGCCTGATACATAAATTCAGTAATAACCATTAACACATCGTGGTTGACTGAGAAAAATGAAAGCTCTGTAATACAATAAAAACAAACTGGGTTCTTTTCAGTTGAAACACAAGAGATATAAAACAAAATTAAATCTTAAAATTATCATCTCATAAAATGTAGAAATTGCAGCCAATGGACAACTAAGTGTTGAACAGTAATGAAAAAGGGGAAAATATTATGACGATAGAAATCTGATTAGTTATGTAGCTGTTTGACTAGGTATAAAAAGAGACACTGCAGCATGGAAACAATCAATGAAAAGATTCTTTGTTGGTGGCTTGTCTTTAAATCATACAAAGATAAAATAAACTGGAAAAGAACAGATTTTACTTTGACTGACTCAGAGTAAACCAATACTAGTTTTATGATACAGACTTAAGCTTCCAATTCATTTTGGTGTTATCTCAAAGCACCAAGGAATTTAGAAATATATCAATAAAAACAAAGAAATATTCTTATAGCTCCACCAATGCTATGCTCTTCTGCATATGAAAAGACTTCCAAAAATAACTGTAGTTATTACTTTTTTTAAAATGGTCACAATTTTGGAAATAACCAAATGGGTCATTTTGGATTTGTTCTGTGACTACATCACTTCTTACATCTGGCCACCTAAGTCCTCAGACTGCAACAGAGAAATTTTCAGTTAAGAACATTATCTCAAGAAAAACTCAAAATCATTTCATTATACAGAATTATCTTTTTGAGGAAATCAGTAGCAGAAAGCTTTTGATTGATTCATTTTGTACAGTTTATCAACCCTTTGTGAGTTATTTAAAGCTAGAAAATATTTTTAGATTGGAAGATTTTTTTGAAAGATAATGGCTTAATGGTACAGGTTTTACTAATTAACCTATAGCTGGGGAAGAAGAGCTGTATTCATATATTTCCCAAGGATATATGTAAGTGAATATAAGAAACTCAACAGGAATTGGAACTTGGCTTTTAAATTATCAATTCCGAGTTATTATCCATTACACCACTTGCACATCCAAACTTACAGCATCTTGTATTCCCAAGTGATTAGCTATCTAGGTACTGACCAGGCTCGATATTGCTTAACTTTGGTGATAATACAGTAACCAGTGTTTCAACGTGATAGGGCCATAAGCCTTAGTAGCAGAAAGTATTACTGACAATACGATTAGAGCAGAAAATGCTGACATTTCTTTAAAACCTTTGGGAAAAATAATCATCAACAGCAACAGTCTGTTAATAATGATGATCTTGAAGGAATTTCCATCAAAATTAAAGCCATTTGTCACTGCCATTACTCAAAAAGATTCAGCAAATTTACCAATAAGTTACTAATAAGAAGTTTTAAGAAAATGGAAAAAAAAAAACTCTAAGAAGATGATTTAAAAAATAGTGTAGTTAGAATGGGAATCAAATGACAGAATTTGAAATGAAGAAACAATAGCACAGTGTTTTCTGCATGTGGCAAATAAGGACATATTACTGCAAACTGCAGAAACAGAAGGAATGACTTTGTAAAAATAATTGACCCTTTTCTAAAACAGTCCTTTTAATTTTCACTTGGAATGAATACCCACATTAAAATGCTATGTTTGTTGATTATCAGGTGACAGTTGGGATGATTACTGGGTCATATGAAATGAATTAATATTTATATTTCTATAATTTTAATGTTGGAAACAATTTTACTATTTAGAAGAAAGACAATGTGCCTGTTTCTTTGATGAATTCATACCTGAATATATAGAGTTATATCCTGGAAGATTAGATTTAAACAGAATATTTTTCTATCCAAGCAGTCTACTACAAAATTGCTTCTGTACTTTCTCAACAAGGCAATTTTAGCAAAATTTGTTTCATGTAAGTTAAAAGAGTTCCATGAATTATACTATGGAAGCTATAATAAGATATAAAAATTACAGAGAAACAATTTTTAGTGTGTAATTTATAGAGAGGGAAAAATGACGGTTCAGAAACAGAAAACCTGATAAATGCCCAAATTCAATATTGGAACTGATACATTGTAATTTAGCTTGTCTTATTGCTAAACATGGTTTCAGGCAAGCATTTAGTTTCATGGATAATTATTTGCATTTGGTCATGATAAAAGAATTATAGTCTATGTGTCACATTTAGATGAATTAGCGCCATATAGATTAGTGAGGCATGAAAAAGAATTACAGTACAGAAATTACATATAAAGATTTTCAAACATTTCTTATTAATAAGCATATTGAACATGAAAAACTTGTTTCCTAACTGCCATACCAAAATGGCACTATGGAATAAACGTGATCATTTCTGAAAAATGTCTATTACTCAGGTCAAGATTACTAAAAATGCAGTGGATGTATACTGTCATAGCTGTAGCATATAGTGAAAAGATGAATGTAGATTTAACTTATCTAAAGCTTTAATCAACTTAGAATGGAGTGTCTTTGAGCTGGACTAATTTCAATAACAAATATGTATAAGGGGAGATAATCCATACCATAGATATAGTAGTAATAGGTGTTATAATTCCAGAACTGGAAAAATGGTATTTGAACTGTTCACTAGTACCAAAGCATATATTAATAACATACATATTTTAGGTATGATTTCTTATGACATTGTACAGAACAAAAATATATATGTAAACAACAAACAGAAATACATTGAGAGGGACAGGAGACACCAATCTGTCACCATAACTCAGAATAACTGTTTTTAGTCAGTGTCTCAAGATGTATTTCTGGTTGTTTCTATTATTAACATGGCTCTGTCTTGGTTTGGTTTCCATTTTGGGTTTCTTAATTCTGTAGCCACAGAACATGGTTCCGTTTTGGTAATGTATGATTGTGTTTAATTTTTTCCAGCTTAGCCTAGGTAGGGTTTGTTTTTCTAGTTTCCATTTGACCATTCTTCATTAGTTTGTTCTGATTGTAGTTCCCACTAGAATGGTAAATGAGCACTGTTAACTTTACATTAATCTACGAGATCCCATTAGAGTGGAAACTGGGATTATAATCAGTTGATGATCACAGTTGGCATGAAACTTACAGTAACAGTTATATGTTGGCAATACTAGGAGAATTTATGTTGAGCTTATTCCAGCCACGATCAACATGTGAAGACCAAAGTAAATGATCCTACTAGTATTCAAAACAATACAAAAACGCATCTTTTACAGTCAAACATGAAGAGAAATTAATACTCAAAAACAAACCCTCTTGAAAATGGTTAAAGAAGTTACTGAAAGCACTTTGGACAATGGACAATACAAACAATTCTTGCACTCACTCACTCCCACCAAATGGAAAAAAAGTAAGAATGCTGGAAAATTTATATATATTAGTAAAAATACATAGTACCTTATGCCGCCAGTCGTGATGTATTTTTACTTTATATTATATATATATATATATATATATATATATATATATATATATACATATATATATATATATACATGTGTGTTTGTGTGTGTATTTTTTACTAATATATACTTAATAGCTTTGTTATTTAGCACTGAGCACTGTTTTTCTTACACCAAAGGATATATGTAATTGTATATGAACACTTACACATACATTTATTTAAATCTATTCATTTGATAATACACACACACACACACACACACACACACACACCTATTATGCCTTGAAAGTGGAAGAAGAATAACACCAGCACTCAAAACTGGTTGCCTATATTGACAGTAGTGTAAATCACAGATTAATATTGTAAAGTAATTCAAGAGAACCAATATGGGGGAAGATATTATAGTAGAGAAAATTCTTTTGTTGCTATTCATTTCAGATTAGATAAGACAGAACTCAATGTTGACTTTCAAACAAAAGTTTGTTCACTGCTCAGCATCTTGAAACCACCATCTGGTCATTTAATTTAAATCTCCCATCATTGAATTAAGATTCCATTTCTAGGCTCCTGACCATTGATTAGAAAGTTGTAAAAAGAACAAGAAATTTATGATGAGGTTGCATTTTCATCTGACATTTCCCTACTTATACAAAACAGACAAAGTTTGGTGGCATCATGAAGTACCTCTTGGGTGTATTGGGTTATTGGTAACAAGGCTTCAGTCTTGAAACCATGCCTGAAGCCAAAGTGATAATCTGATGGAGGCACAGTTGTCAAGATAGCTGCTCTTTTAAAAGCATCATGTATATGAAATTATATAATGCCAGAGACTGCAAAACAAACTTTTAAAATAGAGTTCTATCTCTACTGGAGTTCCCTCAGAAGCCAACAATACCCACATTATATATAAATATGTGAGGAGAGGGGAGAAGGTGAGCTATATATTAAGAACATAATAAAAACTGTTTTAATACAATGACTAAAAGTTTCATATGGTAAGCAGTTGGACACTGAAGTCAACACTGCTTTTATATATATATATATATATATATATATATATATATTAAAATAAAAGTGAACATTGGAGGTGAGAGGCTGTTTCATGCTACATGCAATTGTCAGTTGGATTTTTCCCAACTATTTATATATATGAGTCAGTGGTGCATTGTGGGTAATCCATTCTGGTGGTTATTTTGGTGGGAGTGGCTTACTTATTTATTCATTTATTTATTTGGTTAATTTATTTTACTCATTTTTTATTTTCATTTTTTCTTTGATGTTTTAACATAGTAAAAAATTGCTTAGGTCGTTTATTTAATAGTTTGTCTTGGAAGATAATTAAAACTATTTATTCATCCAATTATTGGATTGATTGCTGTAGTCTATTTTGTTATTTTGGCAGGGGACAGTTTTAATTTATTATTCTATTTATTTATTTATTTGGACTGATTATTTGTTTTTATTGGTTCCAGCAGTTATTTTAGCAGAAGCAATTTGTTTGGATTATTTTTACTTGTTTTTTCTTATTTATTTACTTATTTTTTATTTTGTATATTTTTATTTACTCTATTCAGTTTTTGATTTTTGAGCAATGTAGTGATTATTTTTATCGTTATTATATCTGTTATAGCTATTTATTCTTTTGATTTTTGGATTGATTGTTGTAGTCAATTCTAACAGTTATTTTGCTGGGATTATTTTGTTAATTTGTTTATTATTTACTTTATTTACTTACTTGAATTGATTGTTTTTACTTGTTTTTTATGTATTTATTTTATATTTATTCTATTTCACCTATTCTGACAGGAGCAGTTTGTTAGTTTGCTTATTATTTGTTTGGATTAACTTATTTTACTTGTATTTTATATTATTTTATTTATTTATTTGTTTTTCAGTTTTCAATTTTGAAGTAATGTAGTAAAAATTTGTTTTCATATATGAATTTTGAGATGAGCTCAGATTGTTTATTTAGTAATTCATTTTGGTCCAGGAAAGTAATAATAACTATTTTTTCCTCCAAGCAAAGTTTGCAGGTTTTTGATTGGTTGTTATAGGCTGATGATCTTTTCCTTATTTTCCATGATATTTTTGGTGTGATTTGTGTTTTGCATGTGTGTATGTATATACATATATATGTAAGCAAATATATGGATATAGATCCGACAGCATGAAGAAAAATATACGGAAAAAACAAACAAAAATCCTTATATGCAATTATGCTGTTTTAATGTTAATGTCAACGTCGGACGTTTCGGTCTAATAAACCATCTTCAGAACATATTCATAAAGTATAATTAACATTATCAATTCAACATGAAAAAAAAACGATGGACATAAGAACAAGACTTATCCAAACAGATAACTGAAAGTTTTATATGATCAGCGTTCCGTTTAAACATGGTCACGTGGGCGACGCTGTGAAAACGTATTCCTAAAATTTGAGTATTTTAAATGAAAAATGAAAAGAATTCTATTTTGATCTAAAATTTATATGTACGCTTGTCGAGCATTAATCTCGCTAGAAAAGGGGAAATACTAATATGTATGTATGTATGTATGTATATATATATATATATATATATATATATATATATATATTGAACATTAACTATTTTTTAAAAATTTTCTTTGTTAATTGTTTAGTATTTTCCCTTCCATATTTTTTCTCTCCTGTTTGTATCAAATTTTTTCAACTCAGGATTTTGTGGTCTCATCGGTGTGTATTGTTTTTCTTCTAGTTATTCTTGGAATGATTTTACACGCTTCATCTAATGAAGATATGATCATGTTATTTGATTCCTCTATGTTGTTTTCATCAAGATTTATCGACATCAATTTGGATTCTAGTTTATTATGGAATTATGAATTTACCCATAACTTTTTAAGGGCTGGGACATTATAGTTAGGTATCTTTCATGGGTTATATGGGTGAAAGCAAGTGATTTTATTGGCTGGTATTGTCAGTTTAGTTAAAAGTAGACTGTGATCAGATTCAAAGCAGGAGTTGTATACTGCCTCTGTCTGTGCTGCTGAAATCAATAATCTTTTTTATATTATCTGGGCTATGCCATGTGATGCGGTGTTTCAAAAGATGGTCAAACTATGAATATCTTTTTCAGTAACTATGAATATATAGTGAGTAACAAAAGTTCAACAAGAGTTCTCCTCCATTGCTGTTTGAAGTTTCCATTTCAAAGAGTGATGTTTTCTTATCAAAGGAAATGATATTACAAAATACTTGAGGTAGCATTAAAATCACCATTAATTTAGTTTTCTGGGTTTTTTTTCTTCATCATAACTGTATTTTTTTTGTTGAGGCAGGACCAGGATTAATCTTGCACAAACAAGTGGATCCTGCCTGACAAAGAATTTTTTATAATGATTTGCAGCAAGATTTTATAAGGATGAAAGCTCTTCCTGATGCCCAAGTCAGACACTCCTGGTAGTCCAAGTACACCGAGTGTTTTTATCGAGACACCATCTCTAGGAAGGTTGCCATTCAAAGCTTGAGACTCCATCCTAGCCTTATATATATATATATATATATATATATATTTGTATGCTACAATAATAAACTGTGTGTAAGTACTTTTGTGGGCAGCATGAACAAAAATATTTTGTCAGTCTTGTTCAATTTATTAGAAAGACTGCTGCCAAAAGACACACACACACATATATATATATTTTATGTGTGTGTGTCTGTATTTTTTATCATTTCACCCCAGACAAAGCAGTAAAGCTACAAAAACATAAGGGGTTACTGAGTGTGAAAGAATTAGAAAACAAAAATTATTAAGGAGTGAGAACAACAGAAGTTTAATTAGGAAGGCAATAGATAATGATTAACATTGCATTTAAATTTTTGAAAATTAAAATGAGCTGGAAGGGAGAAGTGAAAGAAAAGAAACTGTTCACATAGAACTTATGGTTACATCTAGCCAGTTCAACTGTAAATTGTTAATTGCTAATTTAGTATTGTGGCTAAATTCATATAGCTAGGTGCCATAGCGAAGAGCTCATCTGAACCATGAAAGTATTTATAAAAATGGCACAGGGAGGCAACTTTACAGTAGGGGAAGTCATTGAAGATGAGACGTCAGATCAGAACCAATAATATTGCTGATTCTTCTTTGGATTTTATCAAGAATCTCTATATATATAGCAGGAGCACCAGATCATATGTGGTAGCAGTATTCAAAACATAGATGAATAGTAGATATAGATATGTAAGTTCTCCAGTGGCAATCATGAAAGGATGATAACAACTATGATAGTGTGAGGACGGCAGTGATAGGGCTGTGTGGCATGAGTTGCCCACCCCGATTTTTCATGAGAAGCAGCACCTATGTGTGATCGGGTTCTACAACAGTCCTTTATGGCAGCTGAGGACTGGCCTGCACATGTAGGGATGTTGGGATAGGTTACCTTTTGGAGATTGGGCATGCCTGAAGTCAGGCAAACCCAGACCTGTAGGTAATCTTTCAGTCTATCTGTGATTCAGGTAGAGTCACCTGTTTCATGTCTGATGTAAAACCATGAAAAGTCATCAGCGGAAAACCATCCGGTCATTGAGGAAAGAGCTGTGAAGATTATGAATAGCAATGCATGCTGATTAGCAGAAAGGAGAGAAAATCAAGCCAATCCTGGAGGTTATAAGAAAGTGCATTAGCAAGTTGAGTGGAGTAGAATGGCTTGCTAAAAAGAGAAGGCAGGCTGCAAGGGCCTAAAAGTCCTTCATGTAAAGCCCTTTCCACTTCACAAAGCAGTTGTTTAGGGAGAAGAGTAGTGGAATGCTGAGCAATGAGTGGATACAGCTGGAGAGACACCTTATAAGTACGTACTCTGATGCCAATGGGGAGGGGTGGTACAGCCCAAGCTGAGTTAGTATCAGGTTTATTCATACCTGGACTCCCTGAAGCAGCTTTTGATGAGTCCCCAGTGACTTGGAAGGAGGTCCAAGTAGTTGTACAGAAATCGAGAGTGTATTCTGCAGGTTGTCCTAATAGTATGACATATGCTCTCTAAAAGAGGTGTCCTGGGCTGCTGAGGTGTGAGTGGAGGCTTCTTGTAAAGGTTTTGGGAGTTAGTGATGTTCTGGAGTGTTGGTATCAAGCTGATGGTGTATATATACCAAAAGAGGAGGATTCATTGACTCTTGGTCAGTTTCATCCAATCTCTTTCATGAACATCAAAGGAAAGGTGTTCTTCAAGTTGTTTGCCAGGAGGCTTATGAGATACCTACTCAGGAATAACTCAGACACTAATATCCAAAAGGCAAGACTCCCAGGTTTTCCAGGGGGGTGCTGGGAGCATGTGTCAATGATTTGGGCAAAGATCCCCAACGTTAAGACTGGGAAGAAAATATTCTCATCATCTGGCTGGATCTTACTAAAATTTACGGTTCAATTCCTCATAACATGATAGAGCTGACAGTGAAGTTCTACATTCTACAGAGACTTAGGGATTGCCTGGGTATGTATGTTGATCAGTTCATGCTGTGTTTTTCAACAATGAAGTAAACCACAAGGTATGTGGAGCTGCAGAAGGGGATTGGTTTGCTTTGGTTTTACAGCATATCAACCTTAATGGGTTATTTAATGCTGACAAAATTTTTATTGCTGGTAATATTTTTTCAAAAATGTACTGCTGGTAATATTTTTTTTTTTTAAATATATTGCTGATAATATTTTTTTTCTTCAAAAATGTATTACTGGTAATATTTTTTTTTCATTAATGTATAGCTGGTAATGATGTATTGCTAGTAATAATATTTTACAAAAATGTATTGCTAGTATTAAAACCTATTTTTACACTTTCATAGTGTTTTGACCCCAGTTTGGGAATTAACTATTTTCCCATAGCTGGGCCCCTAACAAGTGCTACCACTCTGCGTCAGGGTGGATCTGGGAACACCAGCAATTAAGTAGCAGTTTCATGCTCCTCAAAACATCCTGATCAGAGGCCTTGCTGTTTATCATCATAATCAGGATGGTTGATTGTTATGAGATGTGCCTTCTCTCCAGTACTGTTTGTAATGGTGATGGAGGTGATCCTGACAGGTCTGAAGCCAGAGCACGGCTTCCTACAGAATGAGGTCAAAATCTGGGCATTTATGGATGACTTAACAGTAATTCAAGACAATGGAAAAGTAGCATAGTTGGTTCTGAAGAGACTTGCAGAGTTGGTAGAGTAGGGTCAGATGGCTTTCAAACCAAAGAAGGGATCTTCTGTTATTAATGAAGTGTTCCCCATTGCACTTGTAAAGATACCAACAGTGTGGAAGCAAGGTGTAAAAAATTTTGGGAGGTGGTATAACTTCCCTGTGACAGATTGTCACCACTGTGTTGAAATCCAGTGATAAGAAGTGGCAGGTTTGTGAAGAATAAACCAAAGTGAGCTTCCTGGGAAATTTAAAATCTGGTATATGCACTTCTGTTTGGTGCCAAGACTAATGTGGCCACTGACTATATATGAGGTGGCACTGTCTCGAGTTGAGATAATTGAGAGAAAGTTGAGTAAATATGTGCAGAAGTGGCTTGGTGTTGTAAGGATTCTGTTGCCAGTTGCTTTGTATGGCAGCTTGGAGGGTGGGGATCAGTAACCTGTTACTTCTTTGATGGAGTACAATGTGAGATTGCAGTCCATTCTGTGTGAGTCTAAAGATGCTAAAGAGTCTAAAAATGCTGTAATTTGGGAAAATGCACTGAAGGTGAAGATAGAAAGGAAGTGAAAGTGCCAGAGGTGATGTCTGCAGTGAAAGGAATAGGATATATATATATATATATATATATATATATATATATATATATATATATATAAAATTATTCGCTACTAATTATTGAAATTAAATTGAATTAAAGTATCAAGCCCTGTTTTTTTGCTTGAGGATGAAACAGGGCTTGATACTTTAATTCAATTGAATTTCAATAATTATATTGAGGCTTTTGGCTCTTGTTTTTGAAACATGAGAACTCTTATGTAGCAAAGGAATCATATTTAAAAAAAAAATAATTATAATTATAGCTCTACTTTTGTTTGGAGCACTGTTTTTTTGAAATAAGAACAAAAATACTAAAGAACCCCGGATTATTTACTTAACCTGTTCTTTCCTATTTTTCTACATATTTGCACACACAAAGATTATATATATAAAATAAATGGATTTTATTAAGCGAAAATTATTTTTTATTAATATAAATGTTATTTTTAGTGAGTAAATATATCAGAATTGACATCCTGGCTTTTAATTTTCTTAAACAATGAAATCACTATCAAGCAGCCGTACTATTCTGTAGCAGATAGAGATTTGAAAAGTCCCAACAAGACTTAAGTAGGTAATTGGGCCTTGCCTTATTATGATGATCCCCTTGGCCTAATTGGTAATAGGAGTGTTTTCCCTGATGGAAAAAAAAAAATGGAATAAAAGTTTGATTCCTGTCGGGAAGCACATTTTTCTTAAGTAGAACTTTCCAGTCTAGGCTGGATATGGTAATTTCATTGTTTAAAAAAAAACAAAAAAAAAACAGTGTCAACTCAAACATGTGTACACACTAAACATGATACTTAGAGCAGGCATGGCCAATTATGGCCCACGGGCATATTGCATATGGCCCCCATCCTCTGTCAAAGAATGTATCCCTTACAGTATTGTCAATCTGAGTATGTAAAGTACACACCTAAGAAATGCAATTTTATGTTTTACCAAAGGATGGCAGCAGCACTGTATGGCCACCCTCTGACCTTGGCCTTTTCCAGCCAATTTCTAAAATTTCTGGATATGTACCAGACCTGGCCTACATACTGTAGACCAGATCTCAGTATCACCCTTCACATTAGTGCAGGAAAGTTATTTGTTTTGGTCATATGAGATTAATAAATTATAAAATCTTAGTGAATTAAATTTGTTTTGCATTGGTCAAGATCAGTTATAAATATATTTGAACATTTGGACTTGTGTCACTATGTTTTCTACGACTTTATAAGATGGATGCTGGTGTTATGTTTTGATTCATGTTTTTAATTTAAAAGTTGACAGACAACATTAATTACCAATAATAATAATGTTTAACATTAACCTGAGATATAGCTTCTTGGAAGTTCTTTTTTCTCAGACATATTTTACTTCATCTTATATGGGCTTCAAATATGACAGACTGAGTGATTTTGGTAAGACCTATTTAAATTTATTTGTCATCCATGTGAAGAAATAAAAATATGATATTTCCAATAAAATTTTCATAAGATAGTTCATTTGCATTTAATTCTAATGGTTCAAAGAATAAGAAGCTGAATGGTTAGCCCTCACATATATTCACCTCATCAAATTTAGCCTGCTTTGAAAAATGTTTGGACACCCCTGACTTAGAGTAATAAGAAATATATATTACACACATACATAAATACACAAAAGCATATATTCAAGTAAACATATGAAGGTGTACTGAAAAGTTTTTTTTACTAACCAAGTTAACCTTCGAATAGAAATTTCTGATGTTTGATCATTTGGCTAAATTTTGGATAAAGATCAGGCAGATGGGTTTACCTCCTTGCCTTCATCAACAAACTTACCTACAAATATACACATATGAAGTGTATGTGTGTGTGTGTGTGTGTATGTATGTATATATATATATATATATATATATATATATATATATATATATATGTTTGCAGTAGAAATACCTTCCACATAAGGGTAAGACATTAGTCAGATCATTGCCATTAATCTCTTACCATTATGTGGAAGGTATTTCTTCCACACCCTGTATAAATACCTGCACATACAAAAAAAAAAAAAAATATCATATATTGAATCATATGTCTTTATATATCTGTGTATGTGTATCTCATACCTACATGGTAGACTAATTGTGCAATGACAGCAGGTGGCTTTTTCATCAATAAATATATCTTTACAAATATTTAAATTTTTTCACTGAATTGAGTTGCAGGTTTACAAGAAAAAGGTTTCCAGTTTTCCAGACTATATATGTTATATATATAGTCTAGATGACTGGAAATCATATATTTCTGTATTATAGTGTGATTAGCTGGAAACTGCACACACACACACACATATATATATATATATATATATATATATATATATATATATATATATATAAACACATACACAAAATAAAGCATTGTATTTACACAATGCTAACATTTCAATAATTTTTACACTGTGTTTTTTCCTTTGTTTTTTTTTTTAGCCCATATCATTCAATATAATTTTATCACAGTGTGAAAAACCCTACTAAAAGAAAAAATATTAATAAAGTGAGGAGAGAGAGAAACAAATAAACAGTGACACATATATCAAGTCAATTTTAACTTCCACCTGAATACTAATTAATAGTTAAAAAAAGAAAAAAGAAGATTTAACATATTCTGCTTTGTATGAAAAAGCATCTTAATGAATGAAAACTTAGAGCTGGCATCATGTGACTGAAACTGAACTCATTCATTTTACTTTTTTGAATAATCTATTAGGTCGAGTCAAATATTCTCCGTTTCTGTTGATTAACTTTATTCTTAAAAAAAAAAACAAACCATAATTACATTTTATTCCATTATATATTGACCATTATTTGCATTGACTTGCCACCACTTGTCAGGCAGCTCTTTCAGCCCCTTGAGTAAAATTTTGCATGTTTTGATTTGAAAAAGTTTTCAACAAACTCTTGAATCTAGTTTTCATTAGAGAAAGTCCCCCCCTACCTCTAATTTTGCATCAATTGAAAAAAGGTAACAATTGGTTGGTTTAAGGTCAAGTGACTATGGTAGAGGGAGTAAAACAGACCAACTTAGATTGAAAATACGTTATTCTTGCAGTGTGTGACTTGCATTGACATGAAGAACAACATTTTTGTCACAGACCAGATTTGACCACTTATGACTTCTGGCTTTTCCAATGCTAAAATAACCATTGTTAAAAGTGAGGAAATTAGAAAAAATGTATGAGATTAAAGAGAATTTAACAAGGCACCTGATGGCAAAACTGAAAAAGGACTTTGCAAACTTTTGAAACAAGGATGAGATATTGGGATAAATACATCAGGTCCCAATTTAAATACCTTGAATGAGACTAAAGCAATATTTTCTTTTTATTTAAAAAAAAAAAAAAAAAAAAAAAAAAAAAAAGTGACCACAAATTAGAATATGGACCAAAATAATTAAAAAACAATTTATAATTCTTTTATTTTTTTTTGTTAATACTGCAGACGATAAAAGTTTTCAATTATAATAAATTTTTCAGTGAGTTTCTTTCATCTTTATTTTAGCTGCATTTTATCTTAACTCTCAAACTATCACTCAACAGTTATATGTTCATATTCATGTTGATTAGAAAAATTTCTGGTGAGATTTACTGCTGACTGTAGAAAAATTGTTTGAAAGTTGTGATAAAAAGTCACTGAAATTAAGAGGAAAGAAATACTACCTGAAAAATTAATATCAATTAACAAGTACAGCATGAATTTCATCAATCTAAAATTAATTAGTCTGCTAAATTTGCTGGTTTGAAACAATTATTTGAATCTGGCTGTCATTCAGTTACAAACACAAAATTTTAGCAGGAAATCAATACCTGAGTGGAAAAAAAAGAAACTTATATAAAAGTAGATTCTAATCATCAAAATCTTTGTGCTCTTAGCAAGAAGAATGAATGGATGGATGAAATTTTAATATAAAAAAAAATAAAAAAATAGTGTACATGTAATAGAACCTGAATTTTTTTTTTAAACTGACGGCATGAAATTCTGTTTACCTGTAAGTAAAAAATAATAGCAATAAGTTCTATTAGAAGATTTCTAGGCAAAAATACCTTCACTATAAAAATTCTACCAAAAACAGATTTACTTTTTAATGAAATTTTCAAAGCTTATCTAATAAAAGAATAAAGTTATTTGAAAACAATTTCCTTGTTTTTTTCTTGCCTGTGATTACACTCCACTGTATTTAGTTATCTATTTAAAGATTCTTGATAAAATCCAAAGAAGAATCTGCAATGTAACTGGTCCTGACCTGATATCTTGGCTTCAGTTACTCTCTCAACAACATAATATAGCTTCACAGTGCCTTTTCTAAAAATATTTTCTTGATAATTGTTCTGATGAGCTTTCTTCTTTGGTACCTAAACTTGATGAATTTAAGTGCAATACTAGTTTAGCAGCTAGGTCTCATCATTTTACTGTTAAAATTGCTAGATGTAACCATAAGTTCTATGCTAGTGATTTCTTTTTCTTCTCTAGCACTTGTCACTTGCAGAACTCTCTTCTGGCTTCTTCCTTCATAAATTTAAATGCAATATCAGTTGTTATCTTCTGTCTTATTAAATATAGCTCTTTTATTGTCTACTATCCTTAATAAAGTTTTTCTTTTCTTCACTCTTTTACACTATTGTATCTTAGTGGCTTTATTGTCTTACTCGGGGTAAAATGATTAAAAAATTACCTAAATAAGTTGTATCTGTTAAGACAGCATTATGGGAACTTTTAATTTGTAATGGCATTAGGTTGGCATTAAAGAGTAAATGTTTTTTGTGTTGAATGGGTGGATATGTAATTTTATGCGACAGGTTTGTAGTGCAGTTATTATTATGGCTGCATGAGATTATTTTTTTTAAACAGGAGACAGTGTAGTGATAGTATTGTGTTATATGCCATGTGACATGATTTGCTGCATGTTTCAGAAGTCTCCCAGAAACTTCTTCCTACAGTATCGGGTGGATGGAAAGTGAGAGATGAGAGAGTTTTTGCCTTTATCTTTCGCAATGTTTCATGCAACACCACCTAGCAGGCATTAGAAGTGCTCTGGCAGACAATATGGAGTAATCCCACAAATAGTACAGCAGATGCATTATTTTGTCATTTTTTTATTGTCATCTTCACTAGTTTAGAAAATCTTTAACTTCAGCATTCATTGACCAAGCTGTTTCCTGTTGAAATTTATAAAAGCTTTCTCTTAAAACAATTTTTCAGGAAAACAGGTTTCTCAAGTCTAGTAGCTGTTAATGCTCTTTCCAGTAGTGATGGGTGTTTCTTTCCATGCCTTTTTGTTTGGAATAGTGTGGAACATCAGTATCTTGATGATGTCATTATTCTTTCTTACTTACATGTGCTACTTATTTTAGTTGTTGCTGCTGTTGAAAGTCCTCAAGCAATGTGGTTTCTGTTATTGAGCACATTTCTTTTTGTAATTCTGTAGCATCAGTCCACAAGGTTCAAGAATAATCTGTTTTTATTGTAAATTTTCACAATAACATATCTGACTGCATGCAGGTTATGAGTTACTAATTGTAAATAAATATTAGTTATTAATATTTATTTTTAATTTCAACTATATGAATGGTCCATGAAAATATGACCACTAAAACGAAACAAGATATTGTAAATTTATTGACTGGTCAGAACACACATTAAAAACTGTTAAAAAAACTAAAGTTGAACAGAGATCACAGAATTAAAAAAAAAAAAAAAGGAAAGAAAACTGGCTTTCAGAATATCAAAAAAAGAAAAACACTTGAGACAAATTAAAAGAAGTAGACTAACCAGCAAGAAAATATAAACATGTGGGTGTTGCAAATGGAAAAAGAAATTAAAAACATTGTCTGAAGATTTGAAAAATAACCCAAGTACACCTTATTAAAGAAAGAAACATTTATTAATTTGGTAAGGAGGAAAACAAACCGATTTTTCAGCAGGGGAGATGGAGTAATGTTTTGGGCTAGTATTGTAGGCAGTAAAATTATAGGTCCTTTCAAATTTGATGATAGGGTAAAGATAAATGAAGAGAATTATGTTAAGTTCCAGAAGATGTCTTTTGAGCAATACACATCATAACAAAGAAGTTTTAAACTGGAGCGTATTTTCATGCAAGTCAATGCTACTTCACATTATGCAAAGCTCATTATTGCCTACTTTGCTTAAGAAAAAAAAAGAAGCTTTCAAAGCTTATAATGGGTTGGTTATCAGCCTCACCAGATATTAATCCAACAATATTTCAACATGAAGATCTCTGGGAAACAATAAAAATTGCTGCAAGGCTAAAGTCAAAACAGTAATAAAGTTAACAAAATAAATGAACAAAAGGCTAATGTGTTAACAAGCCCCTATTAACATGTAAAATAATATAAAAAATTATTCAAGTATATAGACTCTTGTATTAATCAAATATAGCCTATGTATTTTGGATACATTGGTAATGAAAATTTATATTGTACTTTGTTAGTATAATAAAATGTGACAACAAAAAAGTAATTATCAATATTTTTAATGAGGATACATTTTATTATATATATATATATATATATGTGTGTGTGTGTGTGTGAAAATAGATTTTCATTTATTAATCTGACATATTTTACTTTATTGCTTAAACATTATTTTTTAGCCTGTTAGATGGCAATAAATAAATATACTGTTTAATAAATAAATAAAAACAGGCCATCTACTCAAATGTGGGTATCCATCAAAAAATAACCTTTAAGCAATATATATATATATATATATATATATATATGAATTGGATAAAGAACAAATAGGAAACATTTATAAATCTAACATGTTTCACTTTTATTAACGTTATCAAAGAATGAAATAAAGTGGGGGAAAATGAAAATTCTGCTATTTTTCATTTTTGTGTTGCTCATATTAAGCAAACCTCACATGCCTCTGTCATGTCAAGACGTGTTCAATGTGTGTCTGTTTTTTCTTCCTTTTTTCACCCTTTACAAGGCCCATGGGCCACTTGAGGTAGATGGTTATGTTTGGGGGTCATTTGTGTGTATAGGAGTGGAAGATAATGGTTAACCCTGGCCTTGAACAGGTTGAAATAATCAGGAAAACTTTCTGTTGGGAGTCAGTTCCATAGGGCAGTGGTTTGCAGGAAAGAAGCTGCTTGAGTGGAACTTACTTCTCACCAATGGAATATGAAGAGAATGTGAATGATTTGCTACTATGTAAGTGGTATGGCATGTTCTTACTATGAAGGTTTGCCTTGGTGGGATCAGGGAATGTAGTTTGTCCCAGCACCTTGCATGGAAGTAGAGGTAAAACAGCAGGAGTTATGCCACATCCAATCTGTCAGAGAGAAGTTGAAAGGTGGAGAATAATTCATCACCCACAAGGGCTCAGAGACACTTTTGAACTCTATCAAGGCTGGAGAGTGAGGCCTAAGCAGCACCTGCCCAAATATGACAATACTCCATTTTTTGCCTGATCAGGCTCTTGTAAAGGTAGAGGAGAGCAGGAGGAGTCAGGTACTTACTGGAATGGTACAGAGAGTTGACCATTTTACCTACATCCTTATCAATAGATTGTATGTAAGAGTTCCATTTGCTAGGATTGGGGATAATTCTGGGTTGATGTTCTTAAGGAAAACCACTGGAATGTTCCACTTCTGGAAAGTTGTAACATAGACACCTCACGCTGATGTAGGAGATGGTATACTTCCTTTTTTTTTTTTTAGGTTGGGTTTGATAAATTTTGTTCATTTGAATTTTAATTGGATTCATGTGTACATTGGTTGGTGGAAGACTAGCAAGCAGAGAGACAGACATATCCACAGGTGTTGTGTAAGTACCTTGGAGAGAATCATCCAGATATACAGCCGTAGTAGTACCCTTCATCAGGCATGCATATTATAATTCTAGTTTATCTATTTGTGATTCAGATAAAATATATATATTAATATATGAACTCATAATATATTAATTTATTCTACTTATTTAATTTTTTCCTTATTTTATTTATTATTATTAGTATTTTTTTTTTTTACAATTCTCGTGATAACAGTTCAGCTCTTTATTTACCCAATTAACATACGTTATTTTACTTATTATTATTTCATGTTATTTATTTATTATTTATTTTCTTCTTGAGTAAATGTTGAAGAATTATTTCGCATAACCACTATTATCCTGGTACCCTAGCATCTAGAATAATTGCATAACATCGTGACGTTCAAAAGAGGTCTATTTTCAATAGTCTTTCCCCCATTTTTGTTCTTTATTACTGAATAGAAAACTCCTGAGCTTTGACTTCCATTTGACCTTATTTTCTGTTTTTCTTTTTCTCACTCCCCAACTATCTGACTTTATGCAAAGCATGATTAATCACGACTTTCTCATCAATATTTTTTTTTTTTACCCTTCCTCCGGTTTCGTTCTTTATTTCTAACAATCTAAAAACATAAATTTAAGTTTATATATATTATATAATTTTTAGATTAAAGGTTTTTTTTTTTTTTTTTAATACTCGTCAACATGTTTTAAACGTTTTATTATGATATCTATAAGCACTCTCGGTTTAATTCGCTGTAATTTATTCATTCATTTTAATCGTATAAACGAGTTTTTTTAGTTTTTTTTTTATGGCTGAATTTTTCTTATTATCTCTGTAAGTAATAATTATTACTTGATGGGAAGTGGGTAAAAACGGAAAACAAAATTACCTTCTAAGTATCCGATGAAAGGGTGTCCACTCAAAAAGGAAAAAAAAGGAAAAATTCCCCGTAAACAACTTAAATAGAGTACACACCATTGTGATTGGCTATTGGTCAACCTCCAATCAAATGCGTGATAACGGGGTATATATAGAAGTCAGTGTCTACAAGCATTTTTTAGAGGGCGTATCAGAGTCCGATCAGCTCTGATAGGGTCGACTTGGTTAGGTCAGTATGATGTTTGAAAGACCTGAAACTGCCCAATGATCTAAATCAGAACATCACTGATGACGCCCTCTAGTGCTAAAGAGCGTATATTCAAAGTAAAAAAGTTCATATAGATGTTACATCCTGAAAATATTAATCAATACCAATTTTATTGAGAAAAATTTGACTTGCTCAATAAAATCTGACATTGTATATTTCATCATGGCCGTCTACAACAGAGTTTATATAACCTGGACCTCATTAAAACATTATCTGTTAATAATTTAAATGTACATGTTTGAAAAGGTTAGCATAATCTTAACTAGAAAAACATTGTCCCCATAATTCAATACTGTTACAGTAAAAAAGTCCAATTAAAAATGTTTCCTATTTACACGATACAAATTGTATTCTATTTGAAAAAAAAAATATTCTGCTGTGAGAGAAAAGACTTAATTGATATTGCTTTTATTTGATACAGTTTAGATGAGATTAACTGATCTTGATACTACCTCTCATAAGCACAGCTTATTAGAGATTAACATGTGGATATTATCACCTGAAAGTGCAACTCATAATGTATTATCTCACGTGAATGCAATCACTCCTCAGCAAAGACTATGAAGTTTTAACATGTGGATGTCATGAAGGATTAACTCATGTGGCCATTATTTATTCTAAGTGAAACCTATGAAGGATTAACTCATGTGGACATCACCTTTCTGAATTTGATAGCTGCATCTGAAATAGCTCCAAAGCAGATATTTGTCATGTAAATATTCTGGTTGATGAAAAGAATAAAGTAACAAAATAATAAACTAACCCTGTCTACTCATCTTGAATTGACAGCTACAGATAAAAGATAATATGATTCTATTCTAAGATCAATTAGGTTTGTATTTCTCTATAACACTGGCCTTTCTACACTTAAAAATGGATGAAACATTGACAGCTTAAATTTTCTTTTTTCTTTTCACTTAATATAAGCCTTTATCATTTATTCATCTATTAACATCTACATATGTGTATCTGTGCAAGCAAGTCTCATACTTCATTGCAAGCAAATTTATTTCTCACGGGATCCACTACGATTGTGATATGAAGTCTAATAAAACAAGATCTTGTTCAATAAACTGAGTGACAGTACTTCACTGGACAATAGAAAAATATTCACCGATGAGAAATTTCACTAAACTTAAATAATGCCAAAAGGTTAAATCCACTTTGGCAGGAAGGGAGACAAACCTGCTACTGCTTAGAACACATCCATTAAGCTGAGGAGTGGGTGTCTAATAACTTGAGAAATTTGTTAGCCAAGGATGATGAGTTCAATCCTTGGTAGGCCCACAAGAGCCAGCATAGTTAACAAGTCTGTCTAGAATATATCCAGAATATATACGTACCTTGCCAAACAATCAAGGGGAATCTAATTGCACATGTTTGAACAGACAGACTACCATGAGTCAGTAGTGAGATGTCATTGAATAAACTTGTGTACTGTGTGACCATTGAATTCGCAAGGATCAATTGAGTATACTTTTCACATCTTGAGTAGGGTTTCTTTTTTGAAAATATATTACTCTTGTCAGATGTCCAATGATTTAGTGAGCTGAATTCAAGTTTTTTTTTTATTTTTTACATTCACTTTTCTGCAAATACTCTTGGGGAAAGGTTTCAACCACTTCTTTTCACAGCCATGGCTGAAATAGGACTGACTAGGCTTGGTAATCAGTCTAGAACAGTGGTTCCCAAGCAGTGTGGCATGCCTCATAGGTGTAGCAGAAGAGGATAGAAGGCAAGGCAGAATGATTGAAAGACAGTAAAGATTTAGAAACAGTTTAAAATATTAATATGCCAAAAATAAATATGATTTCAAAATTTCAAAAATATTATTATGTATTACTTATAATTGCATGCATGAATACCAGTATAAATAGTTAAAAAAATAATTATTGACCACTTTTATCACTGTGATATTTTTGCATTATATCAAGTATTAAGAATATAGTAACTAGGGTCTGCAAATTGGAAGAGAGAGTTATCAATGATAATGTTCCAAATTGAATCTGAGGTTATCTCCCTTTAACCCTCCCTCCTCTTTTTTATTTTTAAATGTACTTTTTGTCACATACCCAGAAAAAATGTTTGGGAATCACTGGTCTAGAAGAACAACTTTGAACTCAAAACTGCTTGTTTATGGAGCTAACAACTCCAGCCCACAAAAGCTTACTATAGAATCCACAGAAGCAATGTTGAGAGTTGTGATCCCATAATCTTCCATAGTGTCTATTGAATGAGTATTATTGTTGTCAGTCAGCTCCCTGGTGTTTGAAATTTGGCTCTTAGTAGCTTCTGGCTTTTCTCAAAGCTAAGAAAGTTTTGGGTGTGATTAAAGAGAATGTAACAAAGTAGCTGATGGCAGTTTGAAAGAGGCCTTCAGAGACTCTTTTGTAAAGAGGTAAGGATGCTGGGATAAGCATTTGAGATTTCAAGATTATTATTCTCAAGAGGTCTAAGGCTCTAGGTTGGATGTTTTTTTTTCGTTAATATTAAACTGATGAATGCTTTTCAGACACATCTTGAACTCCCCCATTTTAGTTTTAAGCTGCAAAATCAATTATCAGACACTCCTAAACAGCATAACAGCAATTCTAACTTGAGAAATAAAGCAACATATTATCTTTTAATTTGAACACCCTAAAAATCAAGATCATTTTCCCTGCTTTCTTGCAGCTGAACCAAAATGAAAACATAGCTCAAGACAGACAGCAGATCAAATTAGACATTTGAACTCTGTACAAGAAAACACTTAAAACTCTAATTTCTTTGTATTTCATATGAAAGAACAAGCTGTGCGATGTAATTAGAGAAAGTCACTCATTAGATGCATAATAAATAATAAATGATAGTTTAGTATGCGGTAGTATAAGGAAACTGCAGATCGTTTAACTTGAAATTTTACCAACTTTACAGGTGATTCTTAGTACACATTACAAACAAGTTAAAAAAAAGTATTGCTCATAAATAAATGTCTTTTGCTGAATCATTAATCATCTAAGTTTACAAGCATGTATTTCACAAACACACAAAGAATGAATTTGTATGTTCGTGTTTATATATTGTTGCAGAATTATGCCAGTGTGTACCTTTGATTTGCACTGCTGCAAAGTAATAGGATTTTCCTTTCATATAAAGTTTTGAAAAATTTAAAAATGTATCCAACAATAAAATTTCCCAATTTCCCCAAATAACTTTCATAAAGTTTAACTATATGCATCTTAAATATTTTAAACATCAATAAATTATTAGACTATTTCTCATTTGAAACTTTCATTGTATAATGTTCAATCTATGGGATTAATGGAAAATTTAGATATATGAAGAGTCAGAGATAGGGAGATACGAAGAGTCAGAGATAGGGAGATACGAAGAGTCAGAGATAGGGAGATACGAAGAGTCAGAGATAGGGAGATACGAAGAGTCAGAGATAGGGAGATACGAAGAGTCAGAGATAGGGAGATACGAAGAGTCAGAGATAGGGAGATACGAAGAGTCAGAGATAGGGAGATACGAAGAGTCAGAGATAGGGAGATACGAAGAGTCAGAGATAGGGAGATACGAAGAGTCAGAGATAGGGAGATACGAAGAGTCAGAGATAGGGAGATACGAAGAGTCAGAGATAGGGAGATACGAAGAGTCAGAGATAGGGAGATACGAAGAGTCAGAGATAGGGAGATACGAAGAGTCAGAGATAGGGAGATACGAAGAGTCAGAGATAGGGAGATACGAAGAGTCAGAGATAGGGAGATACGAAGAGTCAGAGATAGGGAGATACGAAGAGTCAGAGATAGGGAGATACGAAGAGTCAGAGATAGGGAGATACGAAGAGTCAGAGATAGGGAGATACGAAGAGTCAGAGATAGGGAGATACGAAGAGTCAGAGATAGGGAGATACGAAGAGTCAGAGATAGGGAGATACGAAGAGTCAGAGATAGGGAGATACGAAGAGTCAGAGATAGGGAGATACGAAGAGTCAGAGATAGGGAGATACGAAGAGTCAGAGATAGGGAGATACGAAGAGTCAGAGATAGGGAGATACGAAGAGTCAGAGATAGGGAGATACGAAGAGTCAGAGATAGGGAGATACGAAGAGTCAGAGATAGGGAGATACGAAGAGTCAGAGATAGGGAGATACGAAGAGTCAGAGATAGGGAGATACGAAGAGTCAGAGATAGGGAGATACGAAGAGTCAGAGATAGGGAGATACGAAGAGTCAGAGATAGGGAGATACGAAGAGTCAGAGATAGGGAGATACGAAGAGTCAGAGATAGGGAGATACGAAGAGTCAGAGATAGGGAGATACGAAGAGTCAGAGATAGGGAGATACGAAGAGTCAGAGATAGGGAGATACGAAGAGTCAGAGATAGGGAGATACGAAGAGTCAGAGATAGGGAGATACGAAGAGTCAGAGATAGGGAGATACGAAGAGTCAGAGATAGGGAGATACGAAGAGTCAGAGATAGGGAGATACGAAGAGTCAGAGATAGGGAGATACGAAGAGTCAGAGATAGGGAGATACGAAGAGTCAGAGATAGGGAGATACGAAGAGTCAGAGATAGGGAGATACGAAGAGTCAGAGATAGGGAGATACGAAGAGTCAGAGATAGGGAGATACGAAGAGTCAGAGATAGGGAGATACGAAGAGTCAGAGATAGGGAGATACGAAGAGTCAGAGATAGGGAGATACGAAGAGTCAGAGATAGGGAGATACGAAGAGTCAGAGATAGGGAGATACGAAGAGTCAGAGATAGGGAGATACGAAGAGGCAGAGATAGGGAGATACGAAGAGGCAGAGATAGGGAGATACGAAGAGGCAGAGATAGGGAGATACGAAGAGGCAGAGATAGGGAGATACGAAGAGGCAGAGATAGGGAGATACGAAGAGGCAGAGATAGGGAGATACGAAGAGGCAGAGATAGGGAGATACGAAGAGGCAGAGATAGGGAGATACGAAGAGGCAGAGATAGGGAGATACGAAGAGGCAGAGATAGGGAGATACGAAGAGGCAGAGATAGGGAGATACGAAGAGTCAGAGATAGGGAGATACAAAGAGGCAGAGACAGATTCTGGTTGTAAGGGAAAAAAGCCAATCTTCCTCTAACACCAACTTGAACCAAGTGTATCCACACACACTGGATGGGACTGGGGAAGTGAACCCAGTGTGGGGTAACTTTGGAAAGTGCCAGAAAATAAAGCCACAGATTGATTCAAGCCTTGTGAGTGAAATTGTGCAAAACAGAACTGTTCAGAAACCATCAGTGCTTATACTCTCATATAAATCACTGAGTGTGTGCATTATATATAATCATATAAATGATATATATTCATGCATATGACATGAAGCTAAAGACATTTCAATCTCAGTTGATTTACAACTAAATCTATCTCCTCCCCTGATTTCTCAATTCCTGACTACCTTCCTCTCCTTAGAAAGGACTCTAATATCTACATGCATGGCCTCTCCCACTGGTTAAGGAACTTTCTCTTGAATCTCCAGAACATTCTTACATATGTCTCCGTCTCTCTCTACTTAATTCTGCTATCTTTTCTTTCTCTACTATTCTCCTTCTTTTCAATAGACTGTTGCATGCTAGATAGTATTTCTGATAATACAGATAAGGCCATCTCCCTACATCTATTTGCAAATATATGTGTGTTCAGTGACTCTAATACCCACCATAATATGTGGCTTAAACACATTGTCACTGACCTCGCTGGCATCCAAACCCTTAGCTTCTCAATCTCTCACACAAGTGCTGGACTTCCCCATGCATTTCCCCAGTAACCCTGATAGATATGCTTCTCATCTGTAGTTTCTGTTTTTAAGAACTCTGGAGAACCTTTTGACCCCTCTAACACATTATCAATCTCCTAGCACTTTTCAGCAAAGTATTTGAGTCTTTAATCAATGCTGTAGTGGTTAAACATCTTACCTCTCATGACCTCTGACAAACAATATAGCTTCTGTTTTGCCTGGTCTACCACTGAGATGCTCATGGCCATCACTGAATATATATATATATATATATATATATATATATATATATATATATATATATATATCAAGCTCTTGATAATAACGGCAAAGCTCGAGCTGTGGCCCTAGATATCGCAATGGCAGTTGACAGGGTTTGGCATGCCGGTCTTCGATGTAATCTTCAAGGCTACAGTATTACAGGACAGTGGTTTGATTCCTATTAAATTATGAAATGAAGTTTGTTCTGAACGGGCTTGCTTTCAGATGCTTTCACACAAATGAAGGTGTTCCTCAAGGCTCTATCCTGGGCCCTACAATATTTCTGATCTTCTTCAATGATCTTCCTGGTGTCATCAGCTCCCAAGTAGGCATTTATGCATATGACACTACCATTTACTCAATAATTGAAAAAGATCTCCAATCAGTGGTTAACTGGGGCAGGAAATGGCTTGTAAATTTGAATGCCTCCAAAACTAAACTGCTCTCAATTAACCACCATAGAGAAACTTCCCTGCCTGCCATAAGCCTGGCTCATGCTCAATTCCTGGAGAGCATCCCACTGCATCTTTTTGGCCTCACATTTTCAACTATACTGAATCAATAGCTGCATCTACTGCAAGGAAAGTTGGTTCATTGTGTCATGCCAGAAGGTTTTTCTCATCAGAGTCTGTCTTGCATATTTACAAATCTACCATTTGGCCATGCATTGAATACTGCTGTCATATCTGGTCTGATGTGCCTGCTATTCATCTTGAGGTTCTAGACAAAATCCAAAGAAGGATCTGCAATATAATTGGTCCTGACTTGGGATCTTGACTTCAGTCTCTTTCCTTCAGACATAATGTGTCTTCCCTCTGTCTTTTCTATAAATATTTTCATGACAACTACTCTGATGAGCTTTTTTCCCTGGTGCCCCAACTACATGAATTTAAGCATGCTATGAGGTTGGCATCTCGATCCCACCCTTTTACTGTTGAAATAGTTAAATGTAACTGCCACTTCTACTCCAACAGTTTTTTTCGCACTTCCTGACTGTGGACTCGTTTTCCTGAACACTACAATCTTCAAAAATTTAATTGCAACATCAAATGACATCATCTGTCTTCTTGAACCCTGTTCATCTTTCGTCCTTTCCTCGTTCCCCCTTATATGCAGTCTTTTCTCCCGTTTTCACTCTCTGTAACCCCCTGTATACTAGTGACAAAAGAATTAAAACATATAATTTATTTTTAAATTTATGAAAACCTGAACAAATAAGTTTTAATAACTTAAAATTAATAATGACCAGTTTATGGCAGTTTTTATAGATGTAGATATGAATGCACATTCATCAGTAACATATAAAAGAAAGGAGATAAAACAAGTGAAAAGAACTAGATGCACTTCAAAGCAAAGATAAGAAAATATTTGCAGAAAACACACACAAACTAAATTTTGTAAGATCCTTTAATTTTGTAGGAGGAATTTACTGGCATAAAAATTATAATTCATTCTAAATTCCACCAGAAAAAAATAATTTCCTGTTACATCCTTATCTTCTCTGCCATTTACTTAACTGGTGCAGATTTATATACAAAATCAAGTGTTCAGTTTTCCATAAATCTTTCAAGGGAGGTAACTGTTTTGATACTGATACTATACACCAACATAAATAAAAAAAAAAAACCTATGTAAATTTAGCAGAGACTCATACATACCATTATTTTCAGCTAGATGAGGTTTGATTGTAAATTCTATCTCATGAAATATCTATTTCTGGTCATCATTTTTCTGACAGTTCTTGGTATGGCACTAGATTGAAAAGAGCTTATTTAGTAAGTAAAATAAAAATTATGAATATTTCATTGAAGTAGACATCTGCCAATACTTGTATAAGAAAATAAAAAGTGCCTTTGTTTTTGATTTAAAGGTAGATAGCTTATCTTTCCAAGACTGGGTTGGTGATGTTATTTAAACCCACCAAACAGAAAAAAACTTGAGATAGGTAGATACTCATGAGCTCTTTCGCTAACAATAGCATAAATCATATCTGATTCTGTAGATTTAAAGTTCTGCTCACAAGCACAGTTATTGCTGAACAAATAGATTAATTTTAGAAGCAAAATGCAAATAAATGTTATTCTATGTCCCCACGAGTTTTACATTAACATATTTTTGTTTTGATTGTTAGCAACACTTGCTAAAGTTATAAGAATACATTTAGAAAATTCTATTGAAAAATTAAAATAACTATTTGATATAAAAGGTTTTTACTAAATAGAACATTTAAAAGCTCTCATTGTTCTATATTCTGCTAAAAGATGATCACCAGTAACTTATAAGGAAATAGGTACCAAATATTTGTGCAGAAGATTAATGACCAAATCCTTTTGTATTCTCAATTTCCTTTTGGGTAAACAAAATTAAAATCTTACAGTCATCAAAACTTTAATTTGTAATCCTTGGTGTGCCCATAAATTAACTTCTGGATAAATTTTTGTGCAAAACTTTGAAGCCTTCCCTCTCTTCCTAAGTACAACGCAGTTGTTGAAGGCTTTCTCCAGCAGCGTAATGACCAGGAAGCTTTGGTTCAACAAAAGGGCAACTATCTTAAAAAAGAAAAATTGTTGTTATTCAAGAAGTCACCAATAGTCAATTGATGTATATATTCCTTGACAGGAAGGCAACCATAATTTTTGGTACCTTATCTCCACTGTTCAACATTTTTCAACAACTCCTTCAGAGATATTCAGGAGAAGCACAATTTTAACAACAGCAGACAAATTTTTCAAATTTAGCCTGAAGATAATTTCAAGAAATTCAACCAGCAATATCTGCTTAAAAAGAATTTACTTCAAATTCCCTTGGGAAACTTCTAGCACATGAATGGTTCAACAAGTCCTCCTTATTGATGCACAGAAGATAATTTGTGCAATCTTCAAATATAATTTTTTTAAAAAATCTTTTCAACTACTAATAGAAGCAGTGAAAGATTTATTCAATCTTGATCTCTTTTCCTTATTTTGTATATTTTTATGTATAGAACATTTTTCAAACGTTATACATTGAACACATGGTTTTCATTTTTCCCATTTCTTACCTTTTGGGGGAAATTGTCTATTTTGGTCAGTTCAGCCATATAAGAAATTTTGTCTAAGAAATTAAGTGTCTTGAAGGAAGATAAGCAAAAATTGAAATTTTTAAAATTGTATCAGCTACATCTATAAATTTTAGCAGATAACACATGGAAGAGCTTATGAGGCAAATACTGAAATGACAAATGATATTTGAAATGTTATGTTACAGTATTTATTACAACATTTTAAACACATGAAATCAGTTATCTTCTACTTCTATTAACATGACTCTCCATAACTTCCTATCTTTTGTACCTCTTAGTAAGATTTGTCATTTTGATATCTCTCCTAATCCCTCTTCTGCCAACCATTTACACAAGCTTGTTAAGTAGGTTACTGTTTCCTTGTCTCTCACTTTGCCTTCAACATGTTCTATGAGTGTCAAATTTTCCAAAACCTCTTTCTAAATTTGTGCCCTTAAAATTTCAACTATTTCTTATTGAGTTTAAGCAGAAGTGTCCATTTTGCTTTCATTTTCCTTAAAACCTCATTACTCATATGTTTAAGTCCATGAGATTCTCTGCATCCTCCTGTAGGACCATATTTCTGTTGCCTAAAAACTCTTCATCATCTGTGAAGAGATTGTCCAGTCATACAGGAGGACTGGTATCACAAAACAGTTTAGTACTCTTTTCTTTGTTTCTAATTGAATTTTTCTGTTTTTTAATATTTTGTTTAACTTTCGGAAGGCATCTTTCACTACTGTAACACACATTCAGATTTTGATCTCAAAATTTCCATCCTCTGTTAAAATATTGGTGCAAAAATAATGTCGGTTTTGGGCGTATTTTTTAACATAAAAAACCGACATTATTTTTGCACCAATCTAATACTTATTATGGAACAGATATTTTCACACTTGCTTGATTTTGGTATTTGTGTCTTGAAGAGTTCTTTTACTGACAACAATATATTCTGCCTTTTCACAATTAATATTTAGATCATTTCTTCTTGATTTCCTTTACTATCTTCTGGAGGAGTTTCTGTAGTTTCCTTTCTGTGTCTGCTATCAACAGTGTGCCATCTGCATATATTATCTTGTTAAGATTATGGTTGCCAATAATGAATCCTGGCAGGACTTCTACTTCTTTCATCATCAGCTCATTGTAAATCTGGTAAGAAGACAAATCCTTATCTCATGCCTCTTTCTATCTTACATCTATTTACTGTATGCGGGCAGTTTGATATCAAATAGAATTAAATGTAAGCATGATGATATTTAAAATGCCAAAAAAGCCTAAAAGTAACTTTAACAGTTTCTCAAAATTAATTGTTCCAAACTCTGAATTAAATATTTAATTTTTATTGATTTTAAACTTTTTCTTAATTATTAATTCAAACATGATTATAGTGGACACAACCTTTTATTTATTAAACAATGTGTATTATGTCTATTGGCCTGATATTGATATGCTTTCTTAAAAAAAGGAAAAAATAGAACCTTGCTTACTGTGATGTTCTCCATAGCTGAGCAGTAAAGCACACTTGATCAAATAGTGGTTTTCACTGCAAATTTCAATCCCTGCTGGGGACTGCATTTTTCTTTACTCAATTTCTCAAATGTGCAGACCAGTAGACAATGTAAAAAAAAACCACTGATAAATAAAAACAGGCATCTGTTTCAAAGACAAATATTCCACTATAATAGCATTTGAAGTAATAAAAATGTTGGATTAAAAATAAGTCCATTAATTCTTTAGTTTAAACTTTGTAAGCACAATATAAGAACGATAATAGGGCACATTTATATAAAAACGTGAAATATCAGATGATGTGTAGCAAACTATCTGCAGCCTGACTAATATATTATATTATTAATTGCAACATCATTAAGTCAATATAATTTGACAAAATACATCTTAAAATTTAAAAATAAAATGTCTGTTCTCCAAATCTAACCATTTCTAAAATCATTTTATGAATGAAGATTCATTATTCAGAAGCTACTGTCTAAACCCAAATGTATTCATAATATTATTCTCCTCTTATAACACTAGCTGAGTGCACAATGAAAAGAACAGGTCTTTTTTTCTTCTCCTATCTATTGATCGTAAGCCAGGCCTCAAGAAAAACAACAATTTTAACTTGCAAAACTTTGAAAAGTAATAAAAAAAATCTTTTGTCTTTAGAACACAAGGTAAATTTTGAGGACTTATTCCAGTTGAAAAAAAGTAAGGTAGAAAATATGTAACTCAAAATGTCTTTATTATAGCATTTTATCAAAAATCTGTAATTTAGACAAAATGTTTTTAACATTATTTTTTTTATTATTAATACAAGCTACCACTCACACAGATTTGCTACTATCACAATCAGTATCTGCTACTTTTAATATAAACTTGCTTGTGGTCATACATATAAGATACAAAAAATGTAAATAAAAGTCAATGTTCTTGTTTGTACTAGAAAAGTTAATCACTTGTGAATAAAATTAAGATAAGAAAATTGCTTAATTGAAGAACAACAACACGACATGGAAGAATACAAGACAAACATTTGTATTAGGGAAGAGAGACCTAAAAAATTTTAAAAAAATGGGAAATAAGAGAAGGAATATATATGCACACACACGTATTTTATATATAAGTGTACATTGACCAAGATCAACACTAAAAATGCAACCATCTATTTCATGCTTGAGCACAATCTTCAGGCCATATGAGTTTGCTCAACTATTTATATATGCTGGTAGGTAGCAAGGTCAGGTATTTATGGTTTATTGTATTATCCTAATAGTTATTAGGTGGGCAGTAATGATTAGGTTTCAAATTATTCTGAAGGTTGAGTAAAAATAATTGTGGCTTCAAATGTGGTTATTTGGAACTATTTTGCTGTTTGTTAATTTTTTAATCATTATTTATTATTGATTACTTAGTATATTTAATATTTATTAATTATTTTTTTGTTTATTATTATTATAATTACATTTACTTGTTTATATATGCATTCATAGTTTGTTAATTTGTTTATTATATATATATATATATATATATATATATATATTTATTTATTTATTTATTTAAAAACTGAAGAGACATATGAATTTATTCTGACTGACATTTTCACAAGGAATCTCAGATAAGCCAATCAAACAAAAGATAAACTTTAGTCAGAATAAATAATTGAACCACTCCCCTATCATACTTTAGGTACTTATTCTGACTAAACTTTGCCTTCTTTTGTTGCTTCAAACCATTTGTTTAAAAAAAAGTTTCGTACATGAAACTGTCACTCACAGGGAAGTCTTGTATGTAGATTTGCAATGTCTTCCTTCATTTTTTTTCTGGATTTTTTCCTGTTCTGGAGTAGGCAGCTCAGGCATGATTTATTTGTTTTTTTTCCTTTTTTGGCTATCTGGTCATATATATATATATATATATATATATATGTATGTATGTATGTATGTATGTATGTATGTATGTATGTATGTATGTATGTATGTATTCAGTTTATATGTTATTTTTATAGATAAAATATGTAAATAAATGGTCTGTTTATAATAAACAGTATTAACTACATTTACCGGCTTGAATGTCCAAGAATACTATTATTATAAACAGAGCATTTACTTAAATATTTGTATCTATAAAAATAAAGCATAAACAGAAAATATAGTAAAATAATTGTCGGACTTAGTCCATTTCATTAAATACATATATATGTGTGTGTGTATGTTTACTAGTTCTTAAATATATGTGAACAAATCATCTTTAACACAAATTTTCTAACCAGCCAATGATGTGGTAGAAATTTAATGTATACAGACATTTAACCATAGTCATAGCAACATGCTGAATTTCATTTCATGCATTAGTATGAAAAAGGTAATTTACGTGAGTGAGAATACTGCATAGTTGTTGGTGACAGACAGGTCTGAATATTCCAGAAACTGTTGATCTACTAAGACTTTCAAGCACAATCATCTTTAGTATTTACACAGAATACCCAGAAGTATAAAAAATTCCATTGAGTAGCAATTCTGTAGGTGGCAATCCTTTGTTGATGAAAGATTGTTGGTGTGAGAATGGCCAGATGAGTTCAAATTGATAGGAAGGAACAGTAGCTCAAATAACCACTCTTTATAATAGAGGTATATAGAAAGGCATGTCTTAATGCATAATACATTGAGCCTTAAAGTAGATAAGCTTCAGCAGCAGAAGTCCACATCAAGTGCCACTCTTTCAGATAAAAACAAGAAACTGAGGCTACAGTACACTGAGGATTACAAAAGTTGGACAATAAAAAATTAGAAAAACCGCCCTTGGTCTGATGAGCTTCGATTTTTAGCTGTGACATTCAGATGGTAGGGCCAGAATTTGGTATAAACAACATGAAAGGTATGGATCCATACAGCCTTATATCAATGCTTCAGGCTAGTGGTGATGTAATGGTCTCGGACCCTCTGTTTCAATAAAAGATTGTTTAATTGTCACAGCTTATCTAGGCAATTTGGCTGACGATATGCTTCAATTTATGACTATGCTACACCTATTCTTTGGTGACCTCTTCCAAAGCAGAACAATGCACTGTGTCACAAATAAAAAATAATAGCAGATTGGTTCATAGAATACTGTGTTTTTTTTGTGTTAAAGTGGCTTCCACAATGAACCAATCTCAATCCCATAGAGCAGGCATGTCAAACATGTGACTCACGGGATGCATACGGCCCTTTACAAAAAAATGTGACCTGGACAAAGGATACTAATTTGGTCATTTAACAGTCAAAATTGCAGTTTTTAAAACTTAGAAATTACGGTATTTAAGAAAATAAATCACGTTTTTTACATTTAGATTTATTTTAATAGAATACCAAATAAGAATACTATTTACTGCATAAATTTACTTAAAATAATTTTAATATTATGGACAAACTTTAAGTTAGTACAGTACTAAGGTATTATTTTAAAAATTGTAGCAAATGTTCAATATTCTTGATGGCTGAGAAAATAGTGCAGGAACAAATTCTCTCTAGTTGCCATGCCAGCAGCCATCACACCAAAAAACAATATGGCAGCTCATTAACAGTTGTAAACAGAAAACTTTCTTTTAAAATTTTTGCTTTTAAAGGTGAAATGTCAGTCAAAAAATGTTTTAGAGACATTATCAAAATTGCCTTATCTCTTTTAACTGTTAGCTGTACCTTAAATGTACCAGTAATCTTTCAGATTCTGTTTTGATTTGTTGTAGTCTTTGTACAATGTATTGGCTGCTATTGCAAACAGCAAGTATATGTTGTTTAAATTTCTTTTTTATCATGCTACTTCAGTAGGCATGAATCCTGCTAAACATTTCTATTCACATTGCATTCCTCAAAATCTAACTAACGAAAATATTTTGCTATAAATTTTATTAAATGACTCCAATGAGTTGCAATGTGCACAATTGGTTGTCATGTGTGTAGAATATTGGTTAGCTTGCCAATGGTCTAACACACAAGTAGGCAAGTGTAGCCAGAGCTAAGACTGACTTGAGTCATTTCATAGAGAAATATATGGGTGAATAAAGACCACTCATGCAAATGTATTGGGCAGGTCCATTCTAGCAAAATGGACCAACCTAACTAGGCACTCTCCTATAAAATGAGGTAAAATCAGCTGGCTTGTTTTACAAGGAACCAGAAGGTTTTTACTTCTTTTTTCTTGTACGACCATGTTAGACATATTTCTGTCTGTCACTGGATTATTTACGTTGTACTTTTTGACTGCCTAAATTTAGTTATTCTAACGTTTTTTTTGACTTTTTGTTAAATTTTTCAGTTTTCTAAACGTTCTTTTTTCTTGACATTTGTTTAAATTTTTTATTTTTCCGTTTCAGTTCCACACCCTCTTTTATTTACCGTTACTGCATTTTTTGCTTTTATTTATTCCTTTTTTATTTAACGTTTTCATTTTCTTGTACGTTTTATTTTTCATTTTTTAAATCTATTTTCTTTCCGTGCCCTCACCCCGGAGTTTATCTGTTTATTTTTCGTTTTTACGTTTCTCGTTCGACCCTTTTTTTTCCTTTGTTTATTTATTACGTGTTAATTATTTCTGTGTTTTTCTTTTAAATATCCGTTATAGTTTTGCGTTTTATCGGTTAAATACGTGTGTTTAATATTTGTTTGTAAATTTTGTGTTTAATTTGTAAATTTCTGTGCTTTTATTTAACGTTTTTGTTTTTGGGTTGACCGTTTTTTATCGGCAGCCATATTGTAAATTGTCACGTTTTTAGTTTCGTATTTTATTTTGTATAGCGTTTTCTCTTAATTTTACGTTTATAATTTTTCTTTTTGTGTAATTTGTTGCTTTCTTGTCTGTAGTTCTTTTAATTTTTTGTTCTTTCTTTGTTTTTTGTGAACTTTGTTCACGTTTTCTCGTCTGTCTTACGTCTATTTGTTTTGCGTTTTTGTTTAATTGTTTAAATTTGTTAGGCGAAATTTTTTTTCGTCTTTTTTAATTTTTTATACGTCCTTTTGTCCTTTTTTGTCTTTGTCTATTTAAGTTGTTGTTTCGCTAATAAACAAAACTTTATTTACTTTTTACCCTCCCCTTTAATTTTTTTTTTTTTTCCCCTCCCCGGTGAACTTTAACCTTCCTTTTTTGCCTATGGGCCACATTTATTACCCCTCACCCTACTTGTAAAAATGGATAAAAAAGGAAAAAAAAGAATTCCGTCTTTCGTAACGAAAAAGAAGAAACCGGTAATGGCCAATTTTAAAAAATCGGTCAGAAAACATGTTTTCTTAATGAAAAAGGACCCACCTGATAAAGATAGCATGGAAGAATACCCAGAGTTATCGAAGATTCCAACAAACGAAGAAATGATAGAGGTATTGAAAAAAGCTTCTAAATCTTCGGTGGCCGAAAAGAGCCACAATGAAGAATCTGGAAACAGCACAAGTGAAGATGCAGAGGCCGGGGAATCATCCTCTTGTTGGAAGTCCCCCCCGAAAGTTGTGATCAACATAGCGGAGTTCATGGAGCGATCCAGGAGTAATGCTCACCTTGTCGTAGAAGGTGGACTCTTGGAGGACCCCACTGAACTGAAGAAGATTGACAAAAAAATAGTGTCGGTCTTTGTCGTCAACAAGCGTACATGCAAAATTTGTCGCTCGACTAAAGACACAGTGGTGAAATCCCTGCAGTCCCTGGGGTTTAGCCCTCTAAGAATCGTAAAGGGAGCTAAATTCTTCATGTGGGACGTATTGCTGCCCACCGCAGAAGATTGTGTAAGGGCCTCAACAAGAGACCTTATAACGAAGGACCTCATCTTGAGGACTGAATACGAAGGCAAGAGAAGGACCAGCGTGGCAACATACGAGGTCCATCCTCATGTTATCGGGGAACACCTGGCGGCATTCTTGTCGCAGTATGGCGACATACTGGGTGCTTCTTGCGATAGCTTGACCGGGGGATGGAGCTTCGAGATTATGTTGAATGAAAAGGCCTTCCGCTCCATCCCCAACTGTCTGGATGTTGGACGCCTGAAGCTGCCGGTCATTGTGACCGGTCGCAAGCCAGTATGTTGGAAGTGCAGAGAGACTGGTCACCTCTCCTCTTCCTGCCCAGAGAAGAAGGCCTCTGGGAGTCAGGCTCCGGCTGACCAAAATACCCCTCTGACCGCGTCTTTAGATTCCGCCACGCCTGTAATGGGCATGCCAGCTTCCAGGACCGATGGGGTAAAACCTCCGGTTGGGTCTACTTCAAAGCCCCCATTCCCCAAAGAGCTTTTACCTGCTGCTGATAGTGCAGTTGTGGAGAGGGGAGAGGGGGAATAGCAGGTTGCTGGCAGGGTTAGAGGGAAGCGCCAGACAGTGGGTCCTCAGTCCCCTGAAGCCCATGGGATGAATGGCACTAACAGTCCCACTCCCTCTGTCAACAGTAAGGGCGACGCCCCGGTCTCTGGACCATACTTAAGAGATCAACAGAGAAAGTACGATCCGGGGTTTGAGAAAACGGAGAAAATAAAATTACTAAAAGAGAAGCTGGAAAAACAAAAATCTACCCCACATCCGTCAACCCCTCACAATACAGATCCCAGCCCTAAAAAGACCTTGCCCTTGAAAAAAGTGTCATCTTCTACCAGTCAATCCCCACACTCTTCAACCCCTCTCAGTAGAGAACCCAGCCCCAAAAAGTCCTCCCCTTCGAAAAAGTCAACTCCCTCTACATCTGCCCATCAATCCCCACACCCTTCAAATGCTCTCAGTAGGGAATCAAGCCCTAAAAAGACCTCCCCAGCGAAAAAGGACACTCCCTCCACAACTTCCGCCCAAAATTCTCATTCCTCAACCCCTCTTAGTAGGGACCCTAGCCCTTTAAGGAAAATTTTACAGCCAACTTCCCCCACTAAAACTACTGACATGCTTCCACCCACCAACAAAAGGCAAAGGAGTCCCACTCAAGATTCCAAGGAGAAAAAAAAGAAACATAAATATATGTTCAACACAGGAGAGGAGGTGTGTTACATTTCTCCAGCCCAAGCGGAAAAAGCGAGAGACTATGGGAACCGAATCACAAATTTAAAATACCTCCTCTCAATAAAACAATTTGCGGACAAAGACATCGAGGACCCAAAGAACTTCCCAGAAGCCCAAAGAGTCTTAACTGTAATAAGAACTGGGACGGGGGCTAGACTCATTTGGGCTATGTTGGACGAGGCAATTGCCTCCTTCAAAATGTCCCCGCCTATTGCAATTGTCGAAAATGACAAGTTGAAGAAATTAAAACAATTTTGTGCCGGGAGGGTCCCTGTTTTTGTTCACCCCTCCCTATATAGAGCACTAAAGTTGACCTTTCCATGGGATATAGGCGGTCTCTCGCAAGACGGCTCCGTCAACAATGAGATGGGCCACGGGTCGATGGGAGAGGCTGTCGGTATCCTCATCCCGACAATGTTCAAATCAGTGTCCCAACCCTAATTAGGTCTTTCAATGGCTCTCTGGTTAGCAAGTCTAAATGTCCGGGGCCTGAGGTCGGAGTCTCGAAGGGCGAGGCTCGATCGCGATCTTCAGCGCCTCGGGGTGGATGTATGTTGCGTGCAGGAGACCCGGTTTTTATCTCGCGATTATGAAGACATTCTGTCTAAGAGGTTCGTCCTTTCTTCAGCATGTTTTGATGGACGCTCAAGGGGTGTTTCCTGGCTGGTGAGCAAGTCTCTGGATGCGGTGTGTGCTCTTGTCTTCGCGGATCCGGCGGGCAGGCTTTGCGTGCTGGATATTACCATAAAGGAGAAAGCTCTTCGTCTCATTGGGGTTTATGCGCCCAATGACCACACTCAGCAGCCTGGTTTGTTTCGGCAGATCGAGCCGTTTTTGACTTCTCGTTCGGTAGTTCTAGCGGGTGATTGGAATGCCGTCCTTGATCCCGATATAGATCGCATAGGGCAAAAAGCGGGTACTTACAATCCGGAAGTGAAATCGTTTCGGGCCTTCATCGACGGGTTTGATCTCGTCGATAAGTATCGAAATGAGCACCCCCGGGAGGTAGCATGGACTTGGACTAGGGGCGGCAGCTCGGACACGGTGGTTAGCGCAAGCTACATCGACCGAGTTCTAGTTAAGAGAGTCGAAGTAGGGCTCTTAGAATGTCCAAGTTTCCATTATATAGTTTACTCGGATCATAGGCTTGTCCGGGTTCGGGTAAACTTAGGTAAGCCTAAGGTTAGGATGGCTGGTTACTGGAAATTAAACTCATCATTATTTGGTGAGCAAGATTTCCGGGACCAGCTTTTACTAATGTTACAACGGGAATTGTCGGGGGCTGTGGTTGCGAATAAGTGGTGGGGTGCTTTGAAATCCAAACTTAGGTCTTTTGCTGCTGATTATAGTCGACGACTCAACCTAGCTAGGCTAGCAGCGCAAAAGTCTCTAGAAGCCAAAGTAGATCGGGCGATCAAATCCCGTGATAGTGGGGACGTAGCCTTAGCTAAGGCGGAGCTGGCCTCCTTGCGTCTTGCGAGGCTACGAATATGGCCGCTTCATTGCGTTCAGAGGAAGCTTGTAGGGCATCTAGTCGGCATATCGCTAGCATCACATTGCCGGACAAGCGGACTGTGACTACAGACGCGGGCATTTGCGAGGCTTTTCGTGATTACTTTCAGGAACTTTTTACCAGGGAGCCCGGTCTGAGCCCTGCTCAGTTCGATGCCTATTTAGCCGACTTTCCCCGCCTTAAGGCGGCTGAAGCAGCTAGGTGCGAGGGTCCCATAACAGAGTCTGAGATCTGGGATGCGCTGAAGCAGGTTGGCCTGGACAAGACTCCGGAATTAGATGGTCTTCCCTATGAAATGTACTTGAGGCAGTCGCCCGTCTTTGTCCCCTTGCTGGCACTGATTTTCAACAACTGGATGAGGCAGGGGTCTATTCCTCAACGCTTCCCCAGGGGTGTGATCAAGTTGCTTCGCAAGAAGAAAGACGGTGGGGATGTAGTAGATAATTATCGGCCTTTGACGATGTTAAATACAGAGTTGAAGCCAAGGTCTTAGCTGACCGTTTGCAGGTTGTCCTCTCTAGTCTGATTAGCCCCGAGCAGACTTGTGCTGTGAAGGGCAGGACTATTCAGGACAACCTTCATTTGGTACGCTTGATCATCGAGAAAGTCGACAGTGATGCCGCGCTGATCAATTTAGATCAGTCCAAGGCTTTCGATAGGGTTGACCATCGATTTCTGGAGGCTGTCCTTTCGGCCGCCGGTTTCGGGCCGTACTTTCGCACTTGGATCTGACTGCTGTATGCGTCCCCCGGTGCGCTGGTAGAAGTGAATGGGGTAAGATCGAAGCCTTTCATTTTGTCTCGCTCCATTCGTCAAGGTTGTCCGCTGTCTCCATTGCTTTACGTTCTTGCGTTGGAACCTTTCCTGCATAAGTTGAAGACGAATCCGGTCCTTCGCGGAATTTCCTTACCTGGTGCTACCACCTCGGCCAGGTACTCCGCCTATGCTGATGACGTTTCGGTTCTGGTGTCGAGTAGGGCCGAAATTAACGAAGTCGGCAAAGAAATCAAGGGTTATGAGATGGTGACGGGGGCCAGGATCAACCGCGATAAGTCTGTTGGCTTGCGGTTGCGTTCATGGAGGGGAGTTTCTTTTCCCAGACCTTTCCTCTGGACGGACGGGCCGGTCAAGATACTCGGTGTCTGGTTTGGTCCTGACCTCTTGTTGGAAATGAATTGGTCGGAGGTGCAAGAGAAGGCCGAGCTCGCAGTTCGTCTGTGGACTCGGAGGAATCTTTCCTTGAAGGGGAGGGCGGAAGTATGTGCCTCTCACATCTACCCGATTCTCCTTTACCGACTCTCCGTGCTTCCACTCCCGTCTAACACTTTACTGGCGTTAATAAGGCTCTTGTTCTCCTTCTTGTGGGGAGGCAGGGCCGCCATGGTTAGTCGCGAGATCTGTTACCTCCATCCCTTTGATGGCGGTCTGGGGGTGCCTTGCGTTGAGACTCGTCGACATACGCTTCGCATTACTTATCTAGACCGGATGTGTATGCAACTGGATGAGAACGGCGAATTCTGGAAGGAAGACGTCCATAAACATTTTCCATCCTTGAGAAATGTGCGCTCGTGTGAGGAGGTGGCCGGCCGTAATCCTCGAGGCGAGGGCTCTTTCTATCACGAATGTCGGTTGGCCCTCAAGCGACTCTTACGGGCGAAGGATGGACTCTCCGACGTCCAGCCGTTGTCTCGTAAGGCATTATATCAGGTGTTAGTTAGGGGGAACGTTCAAGATGATCTGATTGACGAGCTCGGGCTGATGAAGCGGGAGGCTCGCTGCATATGGCCTTCGGCGCCTGGGTTGAAATGTCTCACTAACCCTGAGGCATCACTCACCTGGCTGGTGATTCGAGGGGCCCTCTGGGTCGCCAAAAGACTTCGCGCAGCGGGTTTGGCAAAGTCACCAAACTGCGTTCGCTGCAGTGGGGAGGTGGAGACCATAGGTCACGCCTTCTTTCAATCTAGTGTCGTAGTTCCGTTGTGCAAGTTCGTTGAAGATCTCATGGTTCGCATGCTGCGCGGAAAGTTCTTTGTCCTCGAGGCCAGTTCCGTCTGTAGCAATATAGTACCGCCGTTGACTAAGGCTGAGCACTATGTGTTCCTTTGCTTACTGGGTGTTATGCGAGTCGTGATATGGACGACGCGACAGAAGGAATTTCATGGGGACGAGAAGTTTACCTCTTCCCAACTGATCTTGTTCTTTAAGCATCAGCTTAAAGTCAAGATCAGGACGGAAAGGAAGCAACTCCATCCATTGGAATTTAGCGAAAGGTGGGTGAGTCTTGCGCGTCTCTGCAGAGTGAAAGGTGCTGACTTGGAGTGGCTGTTTGACGCCGGTTAGGCTTTAAGGATTTTGGGATTGCTGGGGTGAACATTGGCAACCCCTCCCATGTATAGGTTAGTTTAGGTCGGTTTTGTTTTAGTTACCTTTTTCTTTTTTTTTTTCCAGTTTAACTTAGCTAGGGTGTGTATGCTCATTGGCCCCCTTTTATTTCTGACCCTATTTTTTTCTTTTGTTTAATTCCCCATCCCTCCCATCATTAGGTGGTTAGTGATATCGGTTCTCTGGTGGGTGCGGGGCGCCTTTCGTTTCGAGTGTGTCTTTCGTATTTGTTGTTGTGTCTGATTGAGTGTGTGTTTGTAGTGAGTGCATGGATTGTACGAATGTTTTATATATTTTTTTTTCTAGTCCCGCATTGATTTCGTCCAGTTAACTGATGTTTCTACCACATTTAGGGCTGTGGGGGTTTTTCTACTAACAATATTTTTGTTTAGTTTCTTGTATATAGATTTGTATTCATTGTAAATATTCATTGGGGTTTTTAGATGTTATTTAATTACCCCCACCCACAGACAATGAATTGTATATATGGGGACTAGTTAGCACTTCATAGAGTCTCTGAGGCATTTTGGTGGATGTAGTAAGAATGGTATGTAATGGATGTGTTGTTTTGGTGAAAGGAACATTGTTTGTATGTTTGGGTCATTGATTGCGGCTAGCTAAGTTTAAAGTTAAGACAAAAGATGACCATCCTTTCCCCCTTTCCCCATTTCGGCCTTGTGACACATTTGTACATAGTACAATAAATAATTACAAGGAAACAGAAGAAGGGAGCCATGTTGGTAGCTAAGTCACTTGACTTCTACAATGTGTGGCCCTCATGACAACACATATGCGACCATGTCACTATCAGGGGATATTCAGTTTGATATGCCACAGAGCACCTTTGGGATGTAGTGGAAATGGAGATACAAATCCTAGATGGGAAGATAATCAATCTCAAAAAATAGTGGGATGCCATAGCAACAATATGGATTTTGAAAATTTGAAATAGTGCTTCCAGAACATTGTTGAATCCATTCCCAGACATCCCCTCAAAAATTGAGGTATTTATAGAGGCAAAAGGGGTCCAAACCAGTACTAGAAGAGTATGCTTAATAAAGTGACTGGTGAGTGTGTATATAATACATTCAAAGGATGGCTGAAAGATTTTTGGATCTCCCTGCTTTACAAAGTTTGACCAAAGAACAAAATTTGTATTCTGCTTAGAAGAGTTTCTTGGTCAGACTGAGAACTTTTTATTACTATTTTTTGTATATGTGTATACAGATTTATAACAAAATTGGAATATATGAAATGAATATTAAAATTCTAAAAAAAATATTTGGGTGTATCTAAATAAATAAAATTAAATATAAGTATAACAGGTGAAGAAAATAATAGATTATAGAAATATATTTGTTATATAGGAATAAAGTGTCACTGCCAACACTTGAGTTTGAACATAGATTGCTATTGAGCAACCACAGGCAATCCCATTATTGGATCACATGACCATAGAGGAAACACATATATAGAAAGTCATGTGACATCTAGATTGATCTCCAATTCTAGCTTATCCTCTATTAATATTCGGATCACCATTTCTACTCTATCCTCTATTACTATACGGACCATTATTCTCTATTCTATTCACTATACTATTTTTCTATTCAGATCATGATACGGGTTACTGTTCGAGCTAGTATTATCAAGCAAGAACTACTAGTGCAAGTTATTCAAAGGTGTCTGACACCAGTATTGTTCAACTGTGTACTATAGTTGTATCTGCAATTACAAAGTCTCTACTACAACAAGCATTATGAAAGTGACAATGAGTATTTGTTGACATTACAAAAGTGGCAAGGAGTGTTCATTGACATCACAAAAATATTAATCCAAAAATCCAATACAAGAAATTTCAGCACAGTGAGCAATTTGAAAAGAATTGGGCATGAAGTTTCACATCCTTCAGTCTTTCCACCTATCATCAGATAGATTTAATAGATTGTCTGACAGAACTTATTCTTAGTTTGGCAATCATATAACTATATATATTATTTAGGTATGGGTAGATGAGTAACTGAAAAAGAGAGACAAATGCAGAAAGAAAAGAGATATCAGTTCCTTTACCCGCATGGGCACAAGATTTCAGGAGCATTGAATTAAAATCAGATCTTTTCATTTTCTGTATTTTTTCTTAATACTCGCACCAAAATAGTACATTATATTAAACTTCATTAAAAAAATTGAAATAAATCATAGCTTGGGATTGAAGATTTAGGAGAGTGCCACTGTCACATATCAGTTGCAAAAACACAAGATAATTTTTTCACTATTGAAGTTTTAGGTGGAGTACAGTGCACAGGGCATGTAGCTGACTCTACCCTTCAATCTCTTTGGTACTATTGATTATGAAATATAGTTTTAGAAATCTACAAATTTGTAAAAGTTTTAAATTTCCAGTACTTCTAGTTGATTATGTAACAGGTGTTAACCCTGTGTATTGAAATACAGTGCATTCAGGCACACCCAGACTATAAGCATATGAAATATATAGGTTCATTTGAGCACTCTTAGTCATAAATGGTTGACAGGCCATGACCAATTAAGGTAGAGCAATTAGAGTTAGGACTTCAGGTTATAGGTTTTCTCTAACTGTAGAGATGTGTCACCCCTGAAGAAAACATTGAAGTAGTATAGCTTGGTTAAATTAAATCTCAAAACCTGAAGTAAAATATCCACATCAGATTTACAACTTAGAAAAAAATCACTTCAAATTGTATCAGTAGTTCAAATATTAGGTTGGTGCAAAAATAATGTTGTTTTCTCACATATGTGAGAAAACGCCATTATTTTTGCACCAACCTAATACTTAGCTACCTCCAATATCAACAAATCTAGATTTACTAATTCATTTTTATGATCTTTACTAATGGCATGGTCTTAGAAACCTAAAATCATAATGGTCTGAAAATACTTAGAAGATTTTAATAAAATGTGCTTGAAAATTTTAAATAAAAATTTAATTAAAATTTTTATTTTTTACTTTATATGAAAAATGATTGAAAAATTAAAATAAAGTATTTTATTTGAAAGATATTTTTTAAAATAGAATATTTAAAAACTTCAACTTGTAGATGCTGATATGAATGTATCATCAGCAAATTGAATGGAAATGGGTGTTAAAAATTTGCACCAAAATCTAACAATGAAAACCATTTGTTTTAGAATTGCCTTTTGGGCAAGAACTGTAAAAAGGAGGAGAACCAAAATGAAATCAAGGTCATAATCTTAAAAACTAAAATTTTGCAAAACTCAACCTGACCACTTCTACTAAAATTTTGACTTATGAAAGTAGGACACTTTAGAGTTATGAGAGGTCAACCATCTCAAAGAGTAGTTTTGTTCAGTAATGGATCATCAACAATACAACTGATTTTTACTTAACATTTTTGACACCAACTCTTACACTCACAGAAAAAACAAAACCAACAGAAATTCCTATTTTCCAGATGTTTCTGGAAACACATATGAACAGTTCAACAAATCCTCATATCTGAGCAACCTACACAAAAATGAACAACTTGTGCAACCTTTATATACAATTTAAAACATATGTTATTAACCTCTAAAAAGGCAAGAGCTCCTTTTTTAGAAGTATTATCCTTTTACAACTCTTATTTATTTGCTTAATATGTAATTTGTAAAAATAAAAATAAATTTTTCTGATATATTGAGCACATGGTTTTCCTTTCAGCATTTATTTCCCTTTTTGCAGTTATCTATATTGGCCAGTTCACTTATGTAAGAAATATAACTGCTTAATCTTAACTGTTTCATTGGAGGCAAATATCATATTTTTGCCAAATTTGCATAATATTGTTTAAAAAAATTTCCAATTTTCCTTATATTTTATAAAACTTCTTTTCATACAATTTTTCAGTGGAATAAAGCCAATATAAGTTTTATCCAAAAATATGAAATATTTTAACATGTAAGATTATTAGCATTTCTCCCTTACATTCAGGGAAAGCTTACATACACACACATAAATGGAGAGTTAGATTAAAATACAATTATTTATTGGGTTTGAAACAGGCTTATGCATACATCTTTCTGAAACCACTTTGACTGTCACTCTACAGCTGTTGGAACTTTTGATGAAAAGTAAATGAAATTAAAAGAAATACTTATCAACATTTATTAACAGTTGACAATGCTTCAGTTCATAAAACTGAAACTGTTTCCCATCATATTTTTGTTGGTTTCAAATTCTGTAAATGTTAAACAAGCAGCATAAGTTGAAAATTAAAAAAAAAAAGCCAAGGTTCTAATGTGAGTTGAACTCTTTCTCGACACTTAGGAACATGTCTGACAGGATCAGTGTCTTACCAATTAGGCAACAAAAGACAAACAGCAGATGTCAGTATAATGTAGTTATATTGTAGTCTTCTTCTTCGTCTAATTTTAAGTCTATGGAAAACTGTTGAAAACTTCAGACATAATATTCTTCAGTTGACTGAAGATCAAAAATGAATCTTCAATTTCTTGATGAGTTTTTCTTCTTTTGGTTTTAGTTTTGTTGTGATATAAAGTAACAATAATAAGAGGAAAAGTATTCATAATAATAATGCTCCAGCTGACAACTATTCAGACAACTATTTACTGCTTCCAGTGAATGTCTATGTTTCAACTTGATCCTGATTGGCTCTTGTTATATTTTCTACCTTTTACTTTTATCCTGCAATCTATAAAGCTAAGTTTAACTTTAGCTGCATTCTATATTTTGTTCTTTATAATTAAGTAATTCACAGCTGAATTAGTTACAACATACCATTAGAAATATGACAAAAATAAATCCAGTCAAGCAACGAACATTTTTCAATTTGAGTGTAAACAACTAAATTGGTCTTTTCAGATAGAATAATAATAATAGTTGAAGTAATTCCTGTAGTAGTAAGTGCACTTGAAACACTAGCAAGAAACCTAAAAGAACACTTTTTTTTCTTTAATCATTTCACTCTAAGCAAGGTGGTATAATCTCTTAGTGAGAGTGAAAGAAACTGAAAAAAATGTTATTGAGGAGAAAGGAGAATTAAATAACAGGATTCAAGAAGATGATGATGTTGCATTTAAGTTTCTGAATATCATAATTGACAGGAAAGCAAAGAAGCCAAAAGAGGTTTCCGCACAGAAGAAGTGTGAGAGAAGAAACTATTAGAATAGAACTTACAGTAATAACCAGCAATTTCAACAGTAAAATGATGAGACTTTGCAACTAATCAAGTACTATGCTTAAATTCATGAACTCGAGGCACTAAAAGATGCAAGATCATCAGAAGAATTGCCATGGAAATATTTATAGGGTAAAGTGGGATTGAAAGCAAGATTGTAGACCTCCAAGAAATTACCACCCATTTTGCAAGAATTCTCCAAAAAACTTCTGAAGTTTTGACAAGTTTTGTTGACACCATGCCTCAAAAACAGAGTTTTCACTGACGACATCAATATATAATAATAATAATAATGAAACTTACATTTGCAGCCCTTGGAACTGGCATTTGCATTCATGAGACAAGTTAATCCAGTTACCCAGATATTAGCTTCATCAGCTGATGTTGCAATGAGATCCATAGTCTCAAAGTTATCCCCAAATATAATAGAGAAGGCACACTCCTCTGCATAGAATTCCATGATCTCCCGATTCCGTAGCGCTTCAGTTGTCATTCCCAACCTCACTTCCTTCATACAACTGATTGGAACTGGAAAACAAACAAAAAGATACAATCATCAATGTTAATTCAAACTTGAAATATCATGAAATATTAGGTTGGCACACATAAAATGACACATTTTTTGGTTGGTTTTTGATCCAGCTGTCTAAGTAACCACCTCAGTATATAAAAAGTTCTTGACTTATTCCTTTCAAGATAATTTTTCTTTTAACATATTGTTACTCATAAGCCCAATGAAAATGATTACAATGTAACAATGTTGAGTAATCTTACTCTACAAACTGTCATTCTGCCTCTGAAGCATTTTGGATTATCAAGACAGCCTTTGGTAATGGTACTGTTGAAATCAGAACTGTACAGACATGTTTCCAGAAGTTTTGCTTGTGAGATTATAGTCTTGAAAATAAACCAAGAGGAAGAAAACAATCAATTATCAAACATGATTAATTGAATGCGTTGGCTGATCAAAATCCAAGAACTACAGTCCAAAAATTTGCATCAGAACTTGAAACATCGAGCACAACTGTTTCTTGGCACTTGAAAAAGTAAAGAAACTGGATAGATTTCTTCTGCTTGAACTGAAGGAGATTCAATCCCCCCCCCACAAACCAAAAAAAACAAAAAAAACATCATTTTGAGGTGTGGTCCCTGTTGCTTTCCTGACTGGTAAAAGAACCATTTTTGCATCAAATCACTACATGCAATGAGAAATGGATACTCTTTGACAACAGTAAGAGAGTAGGCCAGTGGTTAGATGCAAGTGAATCACCAAAACAATACCCAAAATCTCCACTGCACCCTAAAAAGTTAATGGTTATTGTATGGTGGTCTTTCAAATGAGTTATTCATTATTCATTCTTGCCTCAAGTAAACAATAACAGCAACCTTGTATTGTAGAAAAATTGAGTGTATGTACAAAAAACTGAAGAAAGAAAATCCTAGACTTGTAAATAGGGATGGCCCAATTTTGCTGCATGGCTGCATGCTTCTCAATCAACTGTCCAAAAGCTGCATAGGCTGGATTATGAAATTTTGCCTCATCCTCTATATTCACCTGATATCTCTCCTACTGATTATCACTTATTTTAGCATTTTGAGCTTTACACATGCAATAAAATATTCTCAAATAAGGAAGAGGTAATCAAAGCATTTGAACTGTTTATAACATCAAAAGATGAGAATTTTTTAAAGATGGTTGCTAGAATTTAGAGGTAGGTTCGAGAACAGTCATTCATCAACATGTTGCCTATTTCAACTAAATAAATTAGTTATTTAACATTTTAGAAGCATTTTATTCATTTCCTATTAATTGCATATTTTCATGTGTGATAACCTAATATCAATAGATAAAAAAAGAAAGAAAAGCTGTCATTTAAACATTCTAAAATTTTCAAACCTAATCTGACCTTATGTCAGACAAAATGGATTTTTATATTTAGAAACATTCCAACATAAAATGGTACCTACGCTAAGGAGTAATTGTTAGCGTTACCTTCTCTGAATAGATAGCTTAATGAGTTTTTGAAGAATTTTTGTTTTTTCTAATTACTCTTGTAAATCTAAAATTGAACTTAACAACTAGGCTTTATGGCAAGTGAAGATATAAAATATGTTTAAAAATAAAAATATGATGCCAATGTTATGCACTTCCCAGAAGTTTTAAACGAACAGCTCTGGGACTTGAATGAAATGCAGTGAGACATCACCTGCTAAATACACTAGTCTACCAAATATCTTATAGGTTGGCAAATATATTATTTCATATGAAGTAGATATCTACAATATGTGGGTGTATGGGTAGCATAATGTTTAGCAGCTCTGAAGAAATCAGCAAATTCAAATTTCACCTGAGTTCATTACATCGACTTTCATGCAAGATATCTTTTGGTAGGGAATCCACTTTTCTCCTCAGAGCTATGAGTTAAATAGCGGGGCAGAGTGGTTTCTCTAGCTTTGAGGACAACCAGTATTGGAGGATGACAACTGTGAATTAAAAAACAGCTTGAAGAGAGTTGGGCTCAGTCATGCTGTCTTGTCCTAGATATATCCACTGCTGCTACAACAGCAGTAGACATGGTACAAATGCAAGTAAGATCTTCACAATATAGGTGTGTGGCCAAGTGGTTATAATGTTTGAGTTCTGAGCATGAGAACCAGGTTTGAAACTTACCATGATCAATTTGTCAAGGAGGTGACATCTTGATAATATCAGCCTAGGGAGACAATTCCAGGGTGTAGCATTGTCGAGAGGTGCCTTAAAACTATACCACAGGTTGACCCTAAGTAACTGAGTGACAATGGATACAGGAAAACTGTTTGGAAGCTGTTGATATTAGTGCTAGCAAAAAGTTACAAGTCATTGTGACTGAGTGTCTGTATGTACTAGCCTTCTTGAAACAGGTGATCATGTTAGATTATGTGCCCTGCATAGGTGTAGTATAAATCACAGGCAGGTTCTGCAGGTGTTGAAGAAACACAAATTTACCTTAGCAGGCACCTGCAGCAGAGATTAGACAACACCCCACAGCAGACAGGAAATATTTAGCAATGAGTAGCTCTCTATTATTATTAAATTTTCAAATTTTGTATCATGTAATGCTTGATACATAATGGGTGAATTACAAAAAAATAATGTGTCCGTCCCATAATTTGTATACATATTTCATATAACACATGACAACAGTTATGAGACAGCAGTAGTAAAAAATTTAATTGTTAACATAAGAATTTAAAATTTGCTTTGATTATTATTGATAGAAAATAACATTTAAATGAGTTGTATTTTATTATTCTTATATGTACCACATCCCTTTAGGATGTGGGCGATCATGGCTTTCCATGACCTCAATCCCTTGCGGTTCTTAGCAAAGTTACTTCCTTTAGCAAGATTCCTGCTCAGAGTTCTGCAATCTGTTCATACAAGCTCATCAGATAGGTTCCCTGCTACCTCCTCTTATCTTTCATGCTCTTGGTAAGCCCTGTGAGAGTTAAGTTTTCTCGGCCCTCCTTCCTCATTATGTGTCTAAGAAATTTCAACTTTTCCTGATTCTGAGTATATGTTCTTTTTGTTGCCATTTTAAGACTTCCTTGTTGCTTACTCACTCTGTCCATAGAATTCTCAGTATCCTTCTGTAGAACTACTTTACTGTTGCCTCCTCATCTGTTGTGAGATTTGTCCAGCATTCATTACCATACACAATGATTGGTATCATGTAGCAATTCAGCATTCTTTTCTTCGCTTCTAATGAAAGTTTCTTGTTTCTTAATACTTTGCTTCGCTTTTTTGTGCAGAAGTTCAGATTTATCATGGTATCACATTACTTATCCTGTTAAAACACTTCCCATATATTTAAACTTGTATACTTGTTTGATGTTACCATCTTCAATTTGTAGTTCTGACCTTAGCCCTTTTCTCTTGCTGATGACCATATTTTTATCTTCTTACAATTGATGGCTAAGCATTTTTTCTTGCTCTCCTTTACTACCTTCTCTAGGAGGTCCTTCTGTATCTACCATCAAGATAGTGTCATCTACGTATCTTATAATGTTAAGACTGCGCCTCCCAATAATAAATCCTAGTAGAGTCTACAGGTCCCTTAGGATTACCTTGCTGTAGAAGTTGAAGAGATCTAGAGAGAAGACAAATCCTTGCCTTATGACCCCTTTTTATTTTTGTGTACCTACTCAATTCGTTTTCTATCTATATGCAGGCAGTTTGCTCCCAGTATAAGTTCTGGATTATTCTAACATCCTTTCCAAATAGATTTAGAAGATGCTGAAAGAAGAGAAAACTACAAGATTACTACAAATTACTTTCTTTAGACAAAGCAAATAACCTGAAGAAAAATGCAGTAAATTACTATAAAAGTAAATACAAAATATATACATATATCAACACCTACAACCATGGAATTTTTAGATAACAAGAAAAAAATTAATATCTGATCAGGCAAATCATATACTACTGCAATATGGATGAGTCTTGATTATGCTTTCTTTTGCAGGAAAAAAAAGTCCTTCTTATAAACATAGTATTTGGAAAAAAAATGGGATTGTGAATGATTGGTATTTCTACCTTGGATCAGAGTGTGTGCTGCTGAGGATCAAAGGGTATTATCTGTGCACTGTGAATATTTTTATTATATGTACAGGTCAAATTGGTAACAAGCCTTGTTGGGTAATTTATGGTTGAAATCAGTTATTTATTATTATTATAGTTGTTTTGATATGCATCTATTTGGTTCAGGAGTATGTAAATACTAGTTTATATTTGAAACTCAAAAGCATTTATTTAGTAGGAGACCCCCCACCCTTGTAGGTGTACTACCCTTCTGCAAGGGATGCAGTTAGTGAATTCTAGGTACCCCCCTACAAATCAATTTATATATGATAACACAGGGGCACCTCAACATGGTGTAATGGTTTTGCTAGAAGATTTATGACCAAGTTGTGAGTTCAATCCTTACTGGGTGACCCAAACTTTTGGTTTTGTGTCACATCTAAGCTACACTGAGAAAGACACCATATATATATATATATATATATATAATGGCAATTTTTATAATAAATGCAAAAATACCTGTGTGTCAGGCATTTTCAGTCAACAGGACACAACTCTCTAACTTTGAAATATCTCAACTTCTATATAAATAAATGCAAATGTCAGTGTGTCACATTTTTTCAACTTTACACCTAGAGGCCATATCCCAACATATACCATTTTGGAATCAGGGGGACTACATGAGCAAATTAAAAACATCCCAGGCTGGATCCGGACATGCAATCCTGAAATTTTGGTTTCCCAAGTTTTCTTTACTGCAATTGTTTTCAGCAAATTTTTAAGTGATTTTTTGAGACCAATTTTTTTTGCACAATGACAATTTTTATAATTTGGTAATAAATTCAGGAATAATCAGAATTAATTATGAAATCCAGTGGAAGTCAACCATGAAATAAAAGTAATTGTTTATAAGAAAAGTAAGGACCTATGTACATCAAATTGGCTTTAATTTAAAATGGCAGCAGAAAAATTATCATTGAACTTTTAAAAGGTAAGCTTAAATATTAACGCAATACTTAAATGCAGCAATCAATTTTTAGTTCATCTGTAGTTTACTGTTGCCTATCACATATGGAAGCAGTATGCCTTGTAAAAAGCAATCTCTGCCAACACAGAACCAGATTGCAATGAAAACAGCTAAGGCTGCAGGGAGAAAAAGGAAGTCCTGTGCAAATGAAAACCCAGATCAAACGGCAGCCAGGAGAGCTTTCAGTGCTGAGAATATGCAAAGACGTAGGGACTCTCAAACTCCTGAACAAGCTGAAGGCTGAATTAAGAGCCCTCCACAGGAGCAAGCTTAAATGCTGCCTGATAGGGCAGCTTTTAAGCTAGGATATATATGAGTTTGTTTTATAATTTTAGTATAATGCAAAACTGGATCCTTACTTTCAGTCCATTAAGTTAACTAAACAAAACCTGTCTTTTTGTTATAGGATAAATATATCACTGTAAATTTCTTAGCTAGAAATCAAAATTATCGATAAAACAGGACATTGTTCAATAAACTGAATGACAGCACTTAACTGGGCAATAGAGAAATTCAGTAAACTTAAATAATGCCTAAAGGTTAAATCCTTTTTGACATAATGGAGACAAGCCTGCTACTGCCATTGCTTGAGTTGGAGTCTAATATCTTCAGAAATTTGTTAGCCAAGGATGGTGAGTTCAATTCTTGGGAGGAACAGTTATGATTTTTTCCTACTTCTTTTTTTCATGCTGTTGGAAAAATTACAACTGAAACAAAAACATATGGTATGAACAATGGACAATAAAGGTTCACATTGGCCAACATATTGGAAACAGATTAAAATCCCACCCCTATGTACAGTGGCTTTTCAGTCAATAGGATTTAAATTGAATACAGTCTAGCTTCAATTTTAAATTCTTAGTTTTTCCCATGAGATATTTGGTAATACCATTATTTTTATTATTAATTTTGAAAAATATTTTCTTTCACTCTAATTTTTAGTTGCTTGTTGCTCAGATGGTAAAAGCAGTTGGTATTGTTAACTAAGCTTCCCCAAGGCAAATTGGATGTGAATTCTTTGTTATTCAGGGTCTCAACTGTTTGCTTGCTACTGCTAACAGCCTGAGGAAACTGGAATAAAAGGCAACTAAAAATGAAGATGTAAGAAAATACTAGTCATAAGTGTTACTAATAATAATGGTCTTCAGACAGAGTTGAAAGCTGAGATAAACTCAAAAATGAAACAATAGATTTTTTCAATAATTTTCACACTGTTTACATTGTTTGGACTGTTGTGCTCATCTTTGTTGCCATATTCATGACATTTCGGCTGTTGTACACTCTGGCCGTCTTCAGGTGATTGGAATTTGAAACTGAACCCTGTATTTCATCTATCAGGGTAGACTGTTCTAGTTCCACATGCCATAGCTCTTCCAGATATCTCAGTTATCTCCCTCTAACTCAACTCTCCAAGAGTAGTCATATATTGAATTCACGACTCTCTCTTTGGATCAAGTCACTGGATTAAAAAAACAACACTTTTATCCACTAGGCCATGGTGAATGAAATAGAAGGTTCAGTTTGAAATTCCAATCACCTGAAAAAGGATGGAGTGTACAACGGCCAAAACATTGTGAATATGGCAACAAAGATGAGGACAACAATACCTCATCTCAGAAATATTCACCCTGTACAAGACTTAGATGCTGTGGAAAGAAGAAATCTTGGCCAAAACATTTGGCTAATAAAAAAAATGAGGACAATAGTTCAAATATAAATAGTGTAATGAAAGACGAGATATCTGTGCCACAAGCAGATTAAATAAAGATAAATTATAATTCTGTTTGGTCCTCTCTCAGCACGTATATATTTTATGCCCTGCCAATACATCATAAGTAATGGACTATTTGATCACATGAAAAGACTAAAAAAACTTATCCAAGACACTACTTGGTTTCAATGAGAAAATGAAAGAAAGAAAAAAGTGAAAATAGAAGTGGTTAACATTTGTTTCAGTGAAAAGGAAAAAGTTGTCAATTTCAGATCTTTTCATTTGTACCCACTTCTTTAAATAATGACTAGCATTCATATTTGTGATTGTTATTGCAATATTTTCTTGAAATTGTTAAACTCAAATATTTAATGATGTGATATCAGAATTTTGACTGATATTTTAGTGAAATAGAACCAGGGCCGGTGCCCTTAACAAATCTCTGATAATGGTCCACTACCCTACATCATCATAAATTTCATAAGGTAGTATTCATATAAAATACAAATGTTATTGTAACTTAATTATGTATGATGATGGATCATATGCAATATAGGTGAATAATCGAACTAGAAAAATTGAAAATAAATACAATGTATCTAAATACAAATTAGAGACATGTTATAATAGATCATTCCATCTTAAATAAATCAACATTGTTTTTTATTTATAGTAATTTTTAATATCAACTTGAAATTTTTCTTGTTAAAATGTTGAATAATACATTCAATATGATGGATAAAAAATAGTGAATTTTATATAGTTTTTTTAAGATTTAGCATGAGCAAAACAAATTCATGGATTTGGACAAAAAAAAAAGACCCAAGAATGGCATCAAAATCTGAAAGTTTTTCATCCTTTAATAGTCTGTTGTGCTTAGTTTAATTTGTATATTGATAACATGGGTCACAATGCACTGCCTGTGGCCCCTCAATCAAACTGAGGCTCACTGTAACCAGTGGGTGTTTGATGGTAGTATACAGAAAACCTAAAAATTTTCACGAGTATTTCTAGTATTCCATATTGTTGATAGAAATAATTATTATAATCTGGATGCAATATCACATTAGTCTGGATTTGGCCTGCAGTGACAGTTTGCTGAACTCTGAATTAGATTAGTGGTGCCAAACCAATTGAAATATTTGCCAAGTGAAGAGTTTGTACTTGACATTTTATACAAACCTGTACTTTATGGCATTTACTTTCTTGTTGGTTTCAAGTGGAGAGAAAAACAATACTGCATTTCTTCTTCAGTGGCAGCAATTTCAAGATTACTGAAAGATATTAACAAGTAGTCTTTTCCACTTGTGGCCCATTTTTATCCAAGACTATTCACACAGTGATGCTTTCAAGAAAGTAAAGTGAAGATTGCAACGGTTCAGTTAAAAACACAACTCTGGCATTTTTATGTCTTTCACAAACAGACTTTGAATATGTACAGGTCTTGATATCTTTAAGAAAGTGACGTCTGATATTAATATCTCTTTTGGCTATTTTTTCATCTTTTAAAAATACTGCAGTAAAAAAAAAGTTAACAGGCACACACTTGTTAGGTTTGCAAAAGAAGAAAGGAAAAAAAGAAAAACAACAAAAAGTTAAAAATCAGGACAGGTGGAATATGATTTTTTTTTTTTACGCCAGTGAGACATCCCCATGAACCTGAGTTTTTCTACTTTTCTGATAAAACATTGAAACAATATGAGTTTCTCTTTCTCCTCTCTTCTTGTTTCCATTCTTAAGTAGTTACCTCAGTGCTAGTCAACAGTCCACCAATAAATTCCTAGCCTTTATGTGTAGAATTTGCAGGGCCATCTCTCTAGTTCTATCAGCCATTCCAGTCCATGCATGTGCCTTTGCTAAATTGCAAATATCAGACTAAGCATTGCGGCATTTTCAATCCTGGTAGGTGTGTTGAATGATCATCACAATACTTTCACATTCAACCTGCGTACATGCTGGTCAAAACACAAATAGAAGCAGTAAGGTACAAGGCTCTGCTGTATTCTACATGTATGGCTGTTCCAGATTGGTCAGAGAACCATCCAATCACTTTCACCTCCAGGACATGAACAAACAACAAATACACATCTGTCCCTCTTCTGACACCTCAGGGTGGACTTTTTAAAAAAAAAAAAAGAAAAAGAAAGAACTTTCATTGCTCTATAACAAAACAAAGACAAAACATTCCCAAACGGTTTCAAGTTCTGTTGTATATTGGTTTTCAGTACAGTTTTATGATGATGTAGAGTAGTGGACAATCATCATAGACTTGTTTGGTGGCACCAGACTTGGTTCTATTTCAATAAAATATCAGTCAAAATTCTGATATCACATCATTAAATATTTGAGCTTAACAATTTCAAGAAAATATTGCAATAACAATCACAAATATGAATGCTAGTCATTATTTAAAGAAGTGGGTACAAATGAAAAGATCTGAAATTGACAACTTTTTCCTTTTCACTGAAACAAATGTTAACCACTTCTATTTTCACTTTTTTCTTTCTTTCATTTTCTCATTGAAACCAAGTAGTGTCTTGGATAAGTTTTTTTAGTTTTTTCATGTGATCAAATAGTCCATTACTTATGATGTATTGGCAGGGCATAAAATATATACGTGCTGAGAGAGGACCAAACAGAATTATAATTTATCTTTATTTAATCTGCTTGTGGCACAGATATCTCATCTTTCATTACACTATTTATATTTGAACTATTGTCCTCATTTTTTTTTATTAGCCAAACATTTCACTCAAGTAGGCCTGGCGAATTTAACACTCTTAGGACATAGTGAAGGCAAAAGAAGCAAAAGGAAATAGAATGTGAGTGAGTGAATGGATGGTGGATTAAGGGCAAAGAGGGATGGTAAAAGAGAAAAGGTTATGTAGAGCCACAAAAGACAGGAAGTTGTGGAAAACCAAATCTTAAAAGGATATGACATAACACAAGTGAGGAAGCAACTACAACATTTAACTTCCAAAATTGGGGGGAAAAAAAATGAGAATCCCACTGGGAGCTTTAGTCATTTATAGTCTGTACTGGTTATTAACAGCCATAGAATGATGCAATGAAAAGAAACCAAAATTAAGTGAAGTCGGACATTAATAATGGTGAGACAGTTATGTTCTTATCCAGATTCCTTTGAGTAAATTTGAAAGAAAACTGGAGTAGTTGTTCTGTTTGTTCTTAATTATTCTATATAATTAAAAATCATATTGTCAACAATTATTATGATATTCTCTCTTTAAGGAATTATTAATTTACTAGTTTTAACCTGTGAAAATTTCAGTTTTCCTATTTTAAATTTTTGATGAATTTTAATTCTTCAGTTGATGATTGAATAAGCTCATGGTGAGTTCCATGACAATAAAATATCTGTAGAAATTCCCCTATCATATTTTTAAATATTTGAGTTTAACAACTTAATATTTTAATAAAATATTGCAATAACAATCATAAATATGAAGGCTGGTTGTTATTTTAGGAAGTAAGGGGTTACAAATGAAAAGATTTGAAATTGACAACTTTTTCCATTTTACTGAAACAGACATTAAACACTTCTACCTTCCGTTCTTTTCATTTTCTGATTAAAACCAAGTAGCATCTTTGATATGTCTGTTTATGGATCAAAACAGAATAGTTCATTGTTTATGAGGTATTATCAGAAGAGACACTTTCTTTTTTCTCACTGAAATCATGTATTGTCTTGTCTTTCCACACAATCAAAATGGAATAGTCCATTATTTATGAGGTATTGGCAGGGTGTAACGGTCATGTGAACGAACGAATGGATAGAAAAGCACAATTATTATATGATTATTAGATAACTTCTTTGGAGGTACCTACAGCATCAGTTCAGTGAATATCCCTGATGTTTCCAATCCTGACCTTTCCACTTAATTATTTGACAGATTAAAAAAAAAAAAGAAAACAAACAAGTGCAGCAACTTCAAATTGTTGCACTGTATTTATTTAATTTTAACTTTTATCTTTAGTACTCTGAGGAATATAATTAGAAACACTATTTCAAAAGCCCTGATCAAATTAAAATGACTTATGGGACTCTGAAAAGAAATATTAACCATTCCTTCTTTTTCTTGGAATTATACTTTTTGCCTCAGTAAATCCTTATGTCAAATTTGTTTAAGTCAAAACAAAAGAACAAACATTTAGGTTCTCATAGGAAAAAATTTATATAAACTCGTTGATTTGCTTACACATATTGATTTACTTTTGAGGTTTTTTCCCTATATGAGGCTTTCCTGTTTAAAATCTCTACAGATGTATGGAAAATAACTGTACCATGATTTTCAGGATTTGTGGAATGAACAACAAAGATAACATTTTTCTGACTGACCTCATCATATTATGATGATTTAAGTTAATGGACATTATATATAAGTCTAAGAAAAGAATAACAATAGTCTTTTGTGTTAGTACAGATGCAAAATAGGCCTCGATCATATACAGACATGTTTATCAACACCAGTTACATCTGAGTTTTTCCTGTTAGCAGCAAGACAGTTTGGCCTGTCTAGCTAGATAGATATGGGCCACTCTACAAATCATCAAGATTTGGGTCTTTGTAAGATGCCTCATGCCAATAAAAGCTGGGGGTAAAACAATTCGGCAATATATGGTGTCTTATGAAGTCAGTCCAGTTTTGTTCCTCAAGTTGCTGTGCTTTCTGAGAGTGTTATTTTTTGTTACCTCTCATCTTTTTCCCCTCTCTCTCTATTAGCCATGTAGTGGTTAGGAGAGTAATTGGTTAGGTTTTTCCCCACATCTCAGCAGACTCTTTGCTTACATTTCAACAATGTGCAAGATGGATTCTGGCAAAAATATTGTCTGGCATAACACAGTGAACAAACAGATCTGGTAATTAAATCCATATAATTATTTCACTTCATGTCTAGAAAACACAAGACCAAGAAGGCACAATTGTTCTTCTGGTGTTAAGCATCAGCCATGCTGATAGAAGGCAAACATGATTCTCTATGATAATTAGCTGTTTCATTTCAGAGATGTTAAAATTTACATCTCATTTCTTGTCCCAGATAACTGATTAGAGTTCATTTTCCAGAGCAGGTCTAAGTTTTACTTCGGTGGACATATCAAACTCACTATTAAGAGAGGAATAAATAATTGTGTCATCAGCATAATTATCTAGTTAAGTACCAAGGACATTGGGAAGATTATTGTTGAAAATAAGAACCAACATACATCCAAGGATAGAACTCTACCCACCCCCACCTTAATGTGCAATAATCTAGAATCATGGCTGTACAGCATAACCTTCATTACCTCATTTGTTGAGAAAAATTGAATATCCAGCCAAAGAGACCATTGCCCTTGAGGTTGTGGAGGCCAGCTTACTAATGTAATTTTTCTACCATTTTTTTTGTTTTTCCTATGTGCTTTCACATTTCTTTTTCATTCTTTTAGTCATCTGTTAATGTATGTACCTCCATGAGATAGCTAAAAAAAGAGCGTAGGATGATGAAAAAGACACCAAACTTGACGAAAAAAAATTTTATCGTCTAAATGTTTATGTTATTATGAAGAGGAAAGACCAAAGTTTTTTTTTAATTGTTTTTAAAGATTTTTCCTTCTTTTTAGAACATTCTAAATTTTGATTAAAAAAACCTTGTTTCTCTTTGTATCAGTGGAACTAGTAAAATAACATATAGAATTTTTAGCACATTTTTTTTGTATGACACATGAATTTTGAAAATATTGTATTAATAAAAATATTTGTCAGATGTTAATGAAACTTTCAGAAACTATTCATAGATGGTGGAAATTATTATAAATAAGATTTTTTTTTTTTTTTATTAAAGTCATTGCAGAAATATTTTTTTATGTATTTATTACCCACCCCGCAACTAATTTTATAAAAACTCTAGAAATTTGATCGAATCCAGGCTTTGAGGAATGCAAATCATGTTTTTTTTTGTTTTTTAATTGGACAACCCCGTACCTGAAAATCAGCTCTGAATTCTAACATAAAAAACTCAATAAAACAAAGATATTATTTAATTTCAAATGCTTTTATTTGCTTTTAGTTGTTTTTATGAATAGAGACAATATTTTTTGAAAGCAAAAAAATTTTTCAATGAAAAATTTTTAATACAATTATTTGTTATTTCTTTAATTATAATAGATTTTTACATTTAAGTTGTTAAAATATTATAAAATTAGTTAAAAGCTGCATCCGCTTTCCTAAGTGCCCTTATGAGATAGATCTTTTGTTAGCACATAATTGTATTATTTTGACTAATCAGAAGATCCGCAGTAATTAAAAAATGTAATTTTGTTTTTATAATCGGGCTGTAATTATAAAGTACGGAAGACCAACTAAAATACAATTAAGTTGCTTTATTTGAGTTAAGCATTGTTCTCCGCTGTTAAGGCCTATACTTTTGTGAAACGTGTGGAGAAGTTAATTTGATTTTTCAATTTCAACTGAGAAGGGTACCTACAAGTATCAGTATCATCTTATGAAATTTATATGATCTTCTTTTTATATTAATCTCAGCTATGACATTTTTCTATAAATGAAATATCAAAATTAATAATAATAATGGAAATACAAATAACACAGTAAAATGTAACAAATGTACATAAAATTATAGCATTTTATGTACACTTCTAATAAAATTTCATAGGAAAGGTACCAATAAATTAATTAGATACCTTTCTTATAAAATTCAATCTCACTCTTAACAGTCTTATTTCAATTTCTTTATAATATATTTTCCATAAAGCATTGTAAACGTAAAGGTGAAAGCTAAGTACAAAAAAAAAATTAGAGCCCTTTAAGTTTTCCTTAAAAATAACGAGGTAAATAATTTGTTCACTTAAACCTAAATAACTTCACTTCTCTCCATCTGTAGAAGGAATTATCCTCACATAAGCTATCTAAACGTCATGAAAATGTCTTTCGTCAACTTTCAAGTGACGCGAAATGCGTGCTTTGTTTTATTTTCAAATTACATCTTTTCGGCGCAGAACCTTAGTTAAGCTTGGTTTAAAATATTTTAAATAAACATCATAATTTCTGATTTTCTTAAAATAAGTTTTGAAAAAATGATAATTGATTTTTAAAAGAATTTCAAATTGAGATTTTTATTTTTTTATAAAAAGGGTTGCCATGATTGATTATCTGCCAATTTTGAGGACTCAAAAAAAACCCCAAAAAACCCAAGATTTTTAACAAAAATTTTGGACGTGCTAGGAACAATTAAAAAATGTAAAAAAAATACCCCCAAAATACTTTGATCTTTCCTATTAATAATAACATGAACATTTAGACGATAAAATTTTGCTTTCGTCAAGTTTGGCGTCTTTTTCATCATGCTATGCTCTTTTTTAGCAATCTCATGGAGTTACTTGTTACAACATTACACTACACAATAGTAATATTAGATGTAATATGGACAAAGACAAAAGGAAAAATTATCTTAGCCAACATGTTTCCTCTAAGGGATTTTATCAAGGCAAATGCAAGGATTTTATTTTCGTAGATAAAAGCAAAAATGTTAGATTTTTGAGATTGTTAAAATTAAGAAATGCTCATAAATATTTATCAGGTTAACTGAAAAATCTAGGTAAATTATGGAGGATGCTAAGTGACATAATTTAATGTCTAATAAACGAAAGTGAGTTCTTGAAATTTGAAACTTGAAGTTAATATTTAAATTATTTTAGTTTTAGTTTATGTTGTATATTTTAGTTTATGTTGTATATTTTAAATAACATGAGGTCATAAATTTAAACATTTTCTTTTAATTTTTTAACATTTTTATAGTCATTTATGTTGGCTTGGAAAAGCAGTAATTCTTTCAAGAATGGAGATATTTGAGAAAATCTGGGGCGCAATTTTAGATTTTGATGAGATTTGGTCTTAAATTTTAATGAATCATTTGATGGCAAAACATATTTATGATGGTAAAAGGATTTTAATGGGTGAGAAAACAGTTTCAATCAATATCTGTCAGTGCATAATCTGAATCTTTTTCTATTAATTTTTCATTGTATTTTGGTTACATTCCATCCTAATGTTCAGGTTATCTATTACATTCTATAAACATTAAGAAAGCAGTGACTAGATTTAAAGAACAAGTCTGAAAAAGAAGAAAAAAAGAGAAGGTAAAATAAAATTGTTTTAATAATAAGAGCTAACTCCTGTTTATCAAATATTGATTAACTACAACCAAAGATTTTATATTTGCTCTTCTTAATGCATTACTTTCACTTGGAACTGTTTCTAAGCTCAACAACCAAATAATTGGGACTTGAAGTTGGAAACCAAGAGAAGTACAGATTGAATGCAAGTATAAAGGTAGTTTTTGCTGGTCTAATTTAAAAGGCAAGAAATATATCTACATAGATTCTTAAAAAGTGAACAGACACAGATTAATATTATTACATACAGATATAAGTATCATGAAAAAACTATATGAAGCTGAGATTTATTTCTACATATTGGCTGGAAGGTATATGGAATCAAATATGAATCAGAATCCAATAGTATGATAAAATAAAGAACAAATAGGAAATGTTTATCAATCTGTTTCATTTTTATGAAAGCTTCATCAGAGAATGAGACATGGAAAAAAAGAATATATATATATATATATATATATATATATATATATATATATATATATATATGATTGTGTATTTGGGAAGCAATCCCTCTTTTATGCAAGTTTCATTAAAAATGACTGACAAGGTGTGGTGGTTAGGTTTTTTATATAATTTCTCGTGCGATTGTCTAATTTCTTTCTTTTCAGGTCATAAATTATATAAAAATTGTCCATATGTTTTCCAAGCACTTTCGGCCATACTTTTAACCATTATCAAGGATGAATTTTATTTTAATTTTAACTGAATATATGCATTGTTTTATGTATGTATCTAGAATTAAAGAAACGTTTTTTCCATACACAGTGTTTATAGTGGATATTAAATGTTTTTTTTGTTTTTTTTTACTAATAATGCTTCGATTATTTTAGCTATTGTTTTACATATGGATGATGCTATTATATTTGTATTATCAATGAGCATGTTACAGATAGGAAGACCTGCCAAATTCTATCAAGGTAAATGTAGGATTTATTTTGTTGCTTACTTTTGCCTTACTAGTTTTTGAATTATGGCAATTTGTGTCCTCCAGATGTTTTGACTGACTTTTCAAACATCTAATGAATATTTATGAATGTTCTCAAATTTAAAAACCTTGTTAAACCAATGACATACTCACTTTTGTATATAAACATGTGCAACAAAATAATTCTACATTTGCCTTGATAAAGTCCCTCAGAGGACAAGATGCATCAGCTAATAATGGTTTTTTCTTCATCTTTTTCCTTTACAGATACACTATCTGAACATTATATATATATATATATATATATATATATTTATATATATATATATATATGTATGTATGTATGTATATGTATACATACATACACACACACTTTTTCAAATTTATAACAAATTATTTTCCATTTAACATCACCAGTTGATAAAACACCAGCAGTGTTGAAACAAAATTGTAACTTTGTAGTGACCTTATAACATGTATATATTTTAAATTTGAATAAATATTATTAGCTCTACTCAGTATTGAGCACTCTTTTAAGAATAGTGTTTTTGGTTATTGGAATTTTATTCCATGTGTACCAACCCTCTGTGTGTGTGTGTGTGTGTGTATATATATATATATATATATATATATATATATATATATATATATATATACACATACATAAATACATACACACAAGTTTCATTAAAGAAAACTGACTAGATACTGTGATTGAAATACTTTGCTTTTTGTTACATTTCATCTTTTCCCACTCTCTCCCTATTATCCCTGTAGTGGTTGGGTGAGTAATTGGTTAGGTTTTTCCCCATATCTCAGTAGACTCTTTGCTTACATTACAACAATGTGCAAGATGGCAAATACTTTGCTTTGATATTGAACATATAGTATTTAGAGAAGCTTGCTCTGAGTGGATTTCCCATGCTAGTTTGAGAGTAAATTTTGCCATTATGGTCATAGAAGGGAACGTTAGTTGTGCAAGTGTGTAATAATTTCTTAAAAATATTAGGTTTGATGGACGGTATTACAGAATATAGTAATAGTTTTGTTGATTGGCAAATTTGCGAATAGATTTTCTACATCAAGTGAGGCTAAAATGCCTTGGTTTGATTCTATTGTTTTAAGGATTATATATACATACTGCTTCTATGTGTTACGTTGCTGATCATAGCCCTCCACAATTTCCTGTCCTTTCTAACTTTTTTCTTTTTGTGATCTCTCCAAAATTCCATTCTGTCAACCATTTACACAAGCTCATTAGGTATTTTGTACAATGTTTTCCTTTTCCTTCTTACCATCAATATGTATTACGAGTATCAGATTTTCTAAGCTCTCTTTCCTCATTATGTGTCTTAGAAACTGCAACTATCTCTTTCTAATGTTAAGTATAAGCATCCTTTGATTTTCCATTCTCTCTAAAACTTGGTTGTTGCTCATGTTTTCAGTCTTAGCATTCTTCTGCAGAAGCACATTTCTGTTGCTTCAAGTCTTTCCTTAATCTGTAAGGAGATTGTCCAACATTCATGGCCATATAGGAGGAATGATATTACATAAGAGTTTGGTATTGTTTGTTTACTTAGAGCTATAGATAATATCTTTGTACTTGGCTAATCAAAATAGAAATCCACAAATAGAGACTAGTAAAGATAAACATTAAATATTGGTGTGGGCCAATTGCTATCATTATGAAAGGGAAGGTAATAAAAAGATTGCTTATTAGCAGGACATAAATAATTAGCAAAAACAAGTGGGCTGCAATAAGTGGACACAGATGGTACCATATAGTCTAGAGGTGAAGTTAACAGAAATACTATATATATATATATATATATATATATATATATATATATATATGCCAGTGCATCATACATTTTCAATTAAAGGGACACAACTCTCTAACTTTCAATAGTTCATGTTACAGAAATGTTGGATTCCTAACTTTTCATTACTGCAATTGTTTTATATGATTTTTTGCAACAATTTTTTTCATACGATAACAATTTTTATAACTTGGAAATAAATTTGGGAATAATCAAAATTAATTGCAAAATCCATCAAAACTTACACATGAAATAAAAATAAATGTTTGTACAGAAAGTAAGGACCTACACACATCAAACTGTCTTTAAATAAAGTGGTGGCAGAAGAACTATCATTGAACTTAAATATTAATGCAATATTTAAATGCAATGATCAATTTTGAGTTCATCTGTAGTTTATTGCTGCCTATCGCATCTGACAGCAGTATGCCTTGCAAAAAGAAATCTCCACCAACAGAGGACAAGATTGCAGTCAAAGGAGCCAAGGCTGCAGCAAGGAAAAGAAAGAAAGTCCTGTGAAAATGAAAACCCAGATCAAATGGCAGCCAGGAGAGCTTCCAGTGCAGAGAATATGCAAAGACTTAAGGACTCTCAAACACTCAAATCAAGACCCCTCTGCAGGAGCTAGGTTAAATGCTGCCAATAGGATGGCTTTTAAGCTCATATGCGTATATAAGGTGAATTTAGGCAGCCAAAATTCAGTCAAACAAGTTTTTTTTAAATAACCCCAACAAAGTCTACCTCTTCAATTTTTTATATGCTATTTCCAATTTTTGACTAAGGTGTTTTATATCAGGATTAAAATTGTTAATAAATAAGTTGGCTTGTTGATTGTTTTTGTTAAGCAGCATGGGATGTTTAATGCTGAAATCTAAATATTTTCTACACAATTTTATTTATTTATTTTTTGGGTGATAATAATGATTTTAGTGAATCAGTTGTGAACTGGGGCAGGAATTGGCTGGTTAACTTTAACACTTCAAAAACAAAACTGCTCTCTATTACTCATCACAGAGAACCATCCCTGCCCCCCCATTAGAATGTCAGACACTCAACTTCTTGAGAGCTCCTCTTTGTGTCTGCTCGGTCTCACATTGACTGCTGACCTGAGATTGAACAAATACATTGAGTCAATAGCTTCATCCACCACAAGGAAAGTTGGCTCCCTGTGCCACACCAGGAAATTTTTCTTGCCAGAGTCAATCCTTCAAATGTACAAATCAACCATTCATCCTTGCATGGAGTATTGCTGCCATATATGGTCCAGTGCTCCTTTTGTTTGTCTCAAGGTTCTTGATAAGATCCAGAGACAGATATGCAGTGTAAGTGGCCCTGATCTGGCATCTCATCTGCAGTTGCTCACTCAGACATGTCATCGCCTCCCTCTGTCTTTTTTTTACAAATACTTTCGTGGTAATTGCTCCAATGAGCTGCTTTTGCTGGTTCCCAGACTTCATGAATTTAAGCATTCTATTAGGCTGGCATCTCGCTCACACACTTTCACTGTCAAAACTGTTAAATGTAGCCATCTCTTCTACTGTAATAGCTTCATGTCTTTCACCTCTCACCTGTAGAACTCCCTCCCCTTTTCCTGTTTCCCTGATAGCTATAATCTCAAACTATTCAAATGTAATGTCAATTGATGTCTCCAGATGCCTTGAGCTATCCTCTATCCTTCTCTTCATCCTTTCCTCTATCACTCCTATTTGTTCTTGCTCCAACTCTCTGCAATCCTTTGCATGCTAGTGACTTCCTGCCTTGCTTGGGGTGAAACACTTAAAAAAGACAAACAAACAAGCTGGAGTGAAAAATGGATTCATACCTTTCTCCATAGGTATTTGAACATAAGTCAATATAATGAATCCAACTGGAATTGGTACTCTATTCTCTAATTAACAATTCCAAGCCATTACATCACCTGCACATCCCAGCTTACAGCATCTGGTATTTCCAAGTGATCACCCATCTAGGTTCTGATGAGACTTGACATTACTTAACCTCAGTGTTTCAAACATGATATGGTTGTAAACCAAGATTGTCCAAGTTGATTTCTTTTTGTTACATTTGAGAACTTTCAACTGTTTCAGTCATAATCAAGAATTGTGTGTAATCAGTATGTTAAGTAAGATGTTTCTGACTAAATTCTGGCATTTTTAGATTATTGGAATTAGAATTTAAGTCAGTCTACAACAGTCAAACAGAAAAGCATGTTTCAAGCATTAATATGAAGTCTTTTTTTTAAAAGTCTGTGTTAGTTATTAAAAGAAATATATATATATATATATATATATATATATATATACACACACACACACACACAATTGTAAGTGTTAAGCATTTCTACCCGCATAGATATAGCATACCACAACATGCACACATTTCTTGTATTCATATGTTTTTTTTTCTGGACATAAAGTGTGTAAAAATTGTCCAAATGTTCTACAAATCTGAGCATTTTGGGCTATTCTTTTAGCTATTATCAAGGGAGACTTATTTTTATTTATTTTCAACCAAATGTATGGGTTTTTATATATGTGCCTAGATTTATAAGAAGGTTTTATTTTTCAAACATGCTAAGCACATTGTGCCCTTGTTCATATTTAATTTTGTGTTGGCTTTTTCTTTTATATTATTTTATGTTTAGTCTTTTTTTTTTTTACATGTGGATGAAGCCATTATAATTTTATTTCTCTAAGTATGTTGCAGATAGAGTTTGGTAGGTTTATGCATGTGTTTAAATGAGTCCTAATTAAGCTATGGTCAGATAGGTGTAATGTGAGTCTTCTCGGTAGGTATGTAGTGAAACACTTTTGAAGGAGGGATTACTGCCAAAATACACAATATATATATATGTGTGTGTGTGTATAAACACTATTATATGCTTTGCTAATCTGAAGGTGCATTGGAATCCTTTCAAAAGCTAAGCAAAGTATTGAGAAAAATTTCATTAGAAACAAAGTGTACTGAATTGTTATGTAATATCAGTCTTCCTATATGACAGTGAATGCTGGACAATCTCCTTACGGATGAAGAAGAGACTTGAAGCAACAGAAATGTGGTTCTACAGAAGGATGCTGAGAATATCATCAATAAATCAATCAAGGTCAACTTGAGATCACAGAGTCATTGTAAACTCCACAATCTTTTCATTAGCTGCATAGTATGTGATTCGCCAGAGCTACAGTTTTGAATTCAGAGTTGTCCTTTTCATAGATTGGTTGCTAATTGAGGCTGAAGAGACCCAGTCTACTCTGCTATTTACCCATTGTTGGATGTTTTACATGGAAACACAGTGGAATAATGGATTGAGCATTCTAAGTCGAGTTCGAATTTCAGCTGCGTTTGTTACATTCACCGATGTGCAAATACCTATCTTCTCCCACCACCCAACCATGAGTTATGCTGTATGGTTAATGAGAATGTTTCCTAGTAAGGAAATAGTTAATCTCACCATTATTATTGATAGTCTTTAGATATGTACATGAAATAAGCTTTGGAGTAAAAGTAACTTTTGATAAACCCTATTAATTTTTTTTTTTTTTTTTTTTTTGCTTCTTTCTATACTAATTTTTTTTAAACACCCTTGTCATATCAACAGACAGAAATATATTTAATTTTACTGTATAAGCAAATATGCCCCCCCAAATGATATATCCTTTCAGAACATAGGTGATCATAACTCTCCACAGCTTCCTTTTCTTTATTATCAGTGAATTGCCATGTATGCCATGGTAAAGATAGTAGTTTTCTGTTTCCTTCTCTTCAGTTTGAAATTCAGATTTTCTTTCTCTTAAGCTGGTTGCCATCCAAGAGCCAAGTCTATCCTGATATTTAACCCATAGCTGATGGGAGAATAGATGGATTCATGATTTTCCCAAGGACATTTATGCAAAAGTTAATGCAACATACTAGTGTGAAATTTGAACTTGTCTCACTGATTTCACTTTCTGCATTGATATGTGTTACCACCCTGTGCATGTTACCTGTATCCATTACTCATCCTGTGCATGTTACCTGTATCTGTTACCTGTTCTGCACAAGTTGCCTGCATATTTTCTTTGAAATCAATTTGTTTAAAATATAGTGTCCATACACATTTGTTGAGAAACTTTTTTTTATTTTTCCCAACATCTTTATTTTCTTCCTTCAATACTTCACCCCTTTTTATCATTTTCTTATGTTGGTTGTCTCTTGGCAATTTTTTTCCCCCCTTTTCTTGCTTGCTCTAATTCCCAACAGACTTTCCCCCTCTTTTTTATCTGCATCTTTATTCAGTTCCTTCTCTTTCACACACTCCTACTTTAGTCTTCTTCACTTTCTTCCTTTTCACTACCTTTTACTCTCTCCCTCTTCCCATACATTTAATACCTTTCTCTTCACTTTCCTTCAATTTGTTTCTATTTTCCTCCTCGCTGCCACTTAGCAATCAACTGTCCAAAGTAAATGATAAATTGTTAATTTCTAGGATAATCCAGCCTGAGTATTCTTGCTAGGATTCTGCTGCTTTTCAATTTGATTTCCTTGTTAGATTTCTGTTTCCAAAGATGTTCATTGACAGCCGATATCAGGTAAATTGTTGGTGAACTAGTATACAGGATTATCTCTTGGGATAAAACTACCTGATGGCTCTCAGCAGAATTGACAGATACAGAACTTATTCTACTCTGTCTGCCTGAATCTGTGAGATGAGTACTTATTATTTACATTATTTACATGCATACTGTTGTCTTTATCTTTGTTGTTATCATCATATGTCAGCTGTTGTGCTCTTTGTCCTTCATCACAGGCTTGTCGATCTGGATAACCTTCGGGGAATTTTGAACTGAATTCCTTATTTAATCTACCAGCTGACCATGTTTAGGATATTTTGTCTAGTTCATATTTAGCACTGCTCAGTTATTGCTCATCTCATTTTCATTGAGTCCCAGACTGCACAGCCTGACCCAGGGATTGAATTCACAATTACTGTATCACCAAATTCATGAACCAATATTTTAATGCCATGGAACAATCATTAGTGTAGAATTCGGTACCTTAAACCTACTCTGTTTGCTACCCCTGTAGATTAAATAAGGGTTCAGTTTGAAATTCTCTGCAGGTTACCCAGATTGTCAAACATCTGACAAAGGTTAGAGGTTACAACAGTTGAAATGTGATGACGACAACAGCCTGCATACAAATAATGTAAATAATAATTATAGAATGTTATCAAAGTATATCAAACT
>OZ010588.1:20386799-20551799 GCA_963932145.1 Acanthosepion lycidas | reverse complement strand
ATATTGCTTCACTGTGTGATGATCTTGTTTAATTATTTTTTGCTATTTCCAGTGTGGTTTTATCATTTGAGAGGAATTTTGATATTTTGGCTTTTTCATCAGCAGTAAGCATCTTCCCACGAGCCATTATTTTAAAATTTATGATTTCTGCAAACAATTTTGTTTCACCTGATATATATAGAAATCCTTAAATAAATAATAATATGGAGATTTTCATTAATTAAACCTTTATGTCATGCTGGACATGTCATTTTAAATATATTCATTCTAATATTTACACAAGCCATTGCAATTGTGTAAATTTGTATATTCTAGAAATGTTATAGGTGCAAACACTTTTGAGCCGCACTGTACTTGTTGGACCAATGAACAGGTATGAGTACCTGTAATTCATGTCTTACGCAGATGGCACAGGATTAAGAGACTGGTCAACACCTCTTGGATAATCCAGAGTGTGCATAAAAATACAGTGACTCATGGTTTTCCATTTGGGGCAAAGCACAGTTGGCTAAACATCTGCACATCTTAGAAGCAGTATATATAAAATGCATCAACTGTTTTGTGCTAACAGAGTGAGAAATTTATTCATTTTCTTTCTCTACTGGGTGTTTTGAGTTTATATTTTCCTTTTAAAAATTCAATGAAATTGCTTATTCTTTTTTTATTTTGCCAACCTCCCCTTTTCTCTCCTTTTTAATATTAAATTGTATTTTAATTGTAAGTCCTTGTCTCCTTCCAGTTTGTCTATTTTCCATGATTACTGTTATGTCATACGATTTACCACCGATTCATCTGATGAGAAAAAGAAAAAATAAGTCACCTTTTTAAGGGAAAAATATGTGGTTATATATATATATATATATATATATTTAAATACGTAGACACCAAACAGTGACAGTCTGTTTCATAATCATGTTTCATATATATATATATATATATACACACACACACACACACACACATCTATAGCAAAGTTTAATTTATATACTGGCACAATAATTAATCATCATAATCATAGAATGAAAACAATATACCATAATAAAAGTTATATAATGAATAGAATATTCATTCTTACTATAGATCATATTGACCTTATCATACAAGTTTTTTTCTTTCCTTATTAAGACAAGAACTTTCACCTTTACACTTAAAGGAAGCACTTTACAACTTCTCTTTGGAATATCTGAATTACCAACATTGTTGATCTTGCACTTTGATATTAATATTATTAAGTAAGACTGTTTATTTCTGGGATTGAATGAAGGTAAGAGAAAAACTATAGATAAATGTGGCAAGGCACCAAACTTTTACCTGAAATACTGTGTTTCTTTAATGTATGATTGTAACAAAATCACATCAGTTATTTTGTCAATGATACATCTAAATTTATTCAATAGAGAAACACAAGAAGCAGTAAGCATAACAATTTACAGTAAATAAAAAAAAAATTATTTTTTTTTTTATGTCTTATCAATGCGTTTTTACAAAAGCCAGAAAATATTTTTAGACTCAAAGAATTTTTTGCGGGGAGATAATAATGGTTTAGTGATATGAGTCTTAATAATTAACCAATCCAGACCAAGATAAGAATGGAGTACTGTTGTCATATTTGGGCAAAAGCTACCCAGACTGCACTTTACAGCCTCAGTAGAGTCCAAAAGCATCTTTGAGTCTTTCTGGGTGACAAATTATTTTCCACCCTCCAACTTCTCTCTCATTGGTGTGATGTGTCAAGCCTCTTTCATTGCTCTATCTCTACTTTCACAAAAAGTGCTCAGATGAACTATATTGCTTGGTTCTGCCAAGCCTAACCTTCATGGCAAGAACCCACCATGCTATTTATATTGTAATATACTACCTACATTCCCTCAATATTCCATTAGGCAGAAGTAAGTTCCACTTGAACATTATCTTCCTGCAAACCACTAATCTGTAAAACCAAATCCCAAGAGGATATTTCCCTGATTACAACAATATTAACCTGTTCAAGTCCAGGGTTAACCATTATCTTCCCCTCCTATTTGTACAAACTGCCCCCTAACATAACCCTCTACCTCAAGTGGCCCCTGGCCTTTGTACAGGGTGAACCTTATTGCAAAAAAAAAATTTTTTTTTAAATAGCTGGGGGGAGAAGAGGTAGATTCATACTTTTCCCAGGGGTATTTGCACATAAGTGAATATAACAAACCCAACTGGAATTAGAATTTGGCTTCTCTGATTAACAATTTCAAGCCATTATCCATTACACCATCTGCATAACTAAGCTTACAAAAGCTGGTATTCATAAACAGTAATACGTCTAGATACTGACCAGGCTTGACAGTGCTTAACTTTGATGATTGTATGTGAAATGCTGTGCCAATGTGATGTGGCCATAAGCCTATATTCTGTCAGAGGACAGCATGTATTGTCAGATAGAGATCAAAATATTCATTTTTTAACTGGTTATGAGATATGCTTTTGGAAACTTTGAACATTTATAGATTTTGAAAAGGTCATAGATTTCCAGGACATCTAGTTGATCAGGTGACTGGAGCTTAGTTGTGTAGTGTTACCTATCAAAGGCACACCTAGGTGCTTTCAGACTGTGAGCACATTAAATTGAGTTCAATACTCAGAATAGACTCAGAGGAAACAGCATGAGAAATAACTGAGCAGTTTTATCAAGAAGAGATATCCTTAGATATGTACAGCAGAATGAGAACATTATCTCCGTATATTAAATAAAAGACTCAGTTCCAAATTGCTGGAAGGTGACAACATAAAACTGGAAGCTGGAGAGCATTACAGCCAAAATGTTGTTATGATAACAACAAAGATAGGAGGGGAAGATAATGGTTAACCCTAGACTTAAACAGGTTTATATTGCTGTGATCAGGGAAACATCCTCTTGGGATTTGGTTCCACAAAGTAGTGGTTTGCAGAAAGAAGATGTTCGAGTGGAACTTACTTCTCCTTAATGGAATATTGAGACAATGCGGGTAGTTTGCTACAATATAAATGGCATGGTGGATTTTTGCCATGAAAGTTAGGCCTGGTGGAACCAAGCAATATAGTTCATCTGAGCACTTTTTGTGAAAGTAGAGATAGAGCAGTGAAATTGCGACATCACACCAATGAGAGAGAAGTTGGAGGGTGGAAAATAATTTGTCACCCGCATGGATATTAATCTGAATGTAAATAATATGTAAAATTACATTAAGCTGATTTAAAAAACTAATTAATAAAAATTAAATTTTGCAAATTATCTTGAAAGGCAGTAATATTTACTTTGACATGACCTAATTTCTAGAAAGCAAGAATACAATAATGATTTGAATTGTAATGTTGAAACAATATTCATAACTGTGTCTATTTGAATCCATACATAAAAAACTATAAATTTACAACAAAATGTCAAACAGCTAATAGTTAAAAGTAATAATAGTAGGTCCTACATATTTGCTGCAAGTATTATCCTTTCCTTAGCTAAAGCTTTTAAAGGTAACACTCTAAACTACATTAAATAAAGACATATGGTGATGTTACTGTCTGCTGTGGCCATTAATCCTAATAATCGTAGAAAGCAGATTGGGAGAGAAAGGTAAATCATCCTAGACTGGATACAACCAGTAAATAAGACTGAACCATTCAGTGTGAATTACACAGAAAACAATTTATGACAAACAAATAATAAGAAAGAAATATACTTGTGTGGTTGGTGTATAAAATGTCCATACCTGAAATATACATTTGTACAAGTCCTTTTTCATGAATATGAAATATGTCCTGTTCGTGAATACTGCATTTTGGGAGAATTTTTTTTTTTTTTTTTTAAATGAATTCACCCTAAGCAACATGATAATGCTGCTAAAATACAATGGTCTACTGGGTGTCAAAGAGAATGAAAAGAGTTTAGAAGGAACAGGAAACTCAATCCTAAACAGGGAACAAGGGAACCTCTAATCCCATTCAAAAGACTGGGGTGTGAACCGAGCAATAGACAAACTTATCTGCTCCTATTAACATCTACTTCTATGACGTCTTTCTACACTGATGAACTAATGTAAAAAGGCAATGACTCAAATCCAATGTCCAAAGAGAAAGAAAGGGTTTTACTCATTCTTTTTAAATGCTCCCATGAGTAATTCTCATTGGTTCAAAAATAAGTGTGGTATGCAGATTTTAATTTCTTCCAAACTCCATTTCAATCTTGCTTCCAAATTCTTATCATACACTGCTTGGACCATTGATTGAACTCACAATTATTATGTTACTAAATTGATGAACCAACACTTTAATCCACTGTGCTATTGTTCTGTGAAATCTTGGAGCCTTAAACCTAACCTGGCTGCTGATGAGTGTTGCTCTTATTACTGCCATTCTTTGATTACTCACTGATGCTTCACAATAGTCTACATATATATATATATATATATATATATATATATATATATATATAATGCAAGGAATGATAACTCGTCATCCCAGAAATTCCGATAGAAAGTAGATGAACATTTGACAAATATCTGAACTTGAATTCAATATGTCCAAACATTTTCTAATTTAGTAATAATTTTAACTTAAAGAAAGTTGATTTACTGTGCCATGCTAGAAATTTTTCTCACCAGAATATGCATTGAATATTGCTGCTACATCTGGTCTGGTGCATATGCTATATATTTTGAAATGTTTCATAAAATCCTAAGAAGTGTTTGTAATATTATTGATGTGGCATCTCAACTTCAGTCACTTTCTCAATGCCATGACATGGCTTCCTGAGTTTTTTCTACAAATTAAATAAATTCCACAGCATTTGTTCCAGTGGGCTTTCCTTCTGAGCAACTCAAATGCATGTATTTAAATCTAGTACTAGACTGGCAATAATGAGATCTCATCATTTCATTGTTGAAATAGTTAAACATAACCTATAATTCTATTCTAATAGTTTCTTTTCTTGCACTTCTTACTTGTGGAACTCTCTTTTGGCTTCTTGCTTTCTGGTTAGCTATGATCTTCAAAAATTTAAAGGCTAACATCAATCACTATCTTCTGTCTTCCTGAATTACATTTCTTTATTGTCTTTTCTTCTCACTAATGTTTTCTCATCTTCTTTAACTTTTAGTCACCCCTTGCATCTCAGTGGCATTATCACCTTGACTGGAGAGAAAGGATTTAAAAAAAAAAAAAAAATACTTTAAAAATTATTTTTAAAAAAAGTAAAGGAGAATATTGTCACCATTATATATATTACTAGTATATTTGAACCATAAAAAAACAAAATAATAGTAATATGGAAGATTTTTCAATTTTATAAGTATGAATTATTTACAAAATTAGTTACCCTATTTTTGTAATAACATAATATTAAAAAAATTCAATTATAATGTCTTTATTAAGTTAACAAAAAAATCCCTTTTTACTAAACATCAGAATAGTACAATAAAAAGAGACAAACAATTCCTTCATCTTTATAGTGTGAACTCTTTTAGAGATGTAAAAAAAAGGATTACATCAGCCATAGCAAAGAGAGTGGCTCAAGAGACAATGTGATACCTAATGGCATGACAAGACCATTTTGTTAAGCAGTTTAGCAATTTTTCTTAATATAAAAAACTGTACCAAATAATGGAAACCATAGCTCATGAGGAATTCTAACAGCAGCAACAACTAAAATGAATAGCACATGTAAGTGAAAGTGAAAATAACGACATAATCAAGATGCAGGCATTCCATATTACTTCAAACAAAAGGTTAGAGAGAAAAAAAGCTTCCTGTATTTTTAAGATTTGCCTCAAATTTTGAATACAATTATCTTTTAAACATTTAGTATACTTAGCAACTTTAATAAATTATTTATTTCCATAATGCCTTTATAATTACACACTTAAATGCTATCTCTGGCAGCCTCTGCTCATTGGCAAGTTACTTTCTGTTTATAGAAATTATACTATAATTATTTGCTAATAATAAGCTTGTTATTATTATTACTGGTCCTTTGCTTTCTGTTCAGTACAATCCCTGATTAGGTTATTACCCAAGAACTAGGGTAAGGCAAGATAGTAAATATCTACATTCTGTTTTCTTTACATTGATAATATTCTGAGTAGATGAGCAGTTCCACACTTTAATTTAATTTAATTTTTTTTTTAAATTGCTTGTAAACAGGTAGTCAGTGATTGTGTTAACATCATTATCTGTCTCCTTTTTTTTTATCATACCCAGTGCTCCAATTATCATAGGTATAACAGTAGTTTTAACTATTATTATTGTTACTACAATACCATGACTGGTAAACCAATTGAGCTGGCATATATATATATATATATATATATATATATATATATATATGTATGTGTGTGTGTGTAGAATTAATGCAAGTAAAAGGCTTGTCATTTAGATGAGTGACGTTATTTTCAGCATCTCAACTCCAAAGTTTCAGAGACGAATCCTCCAGGAATCACTCCATTCACTCATCTCAGGATATCGACTGCTTATACTTTTCAATTTTTTTTTTTTCATGGGGTGTGTGCGTGTGTGTGCTTGCACCCATCTGTGTGTATGTGGAGAATGTTGTGTTTATTTGTCCTTTTTATCATTTTTTTTACTTTACACTCACTCCCTATTGATTTTTTTTTTTTACTTTTTTTCTCTTTATCCTCTTTTCTTTTAATCATAACCATTTTGACTTCTGGTTTTCCAGACATATACTGTTGTTAATTCTTGAGCATTCTAGTGTTTTCTTGAGTTAGGAAAATTTTATTTCATTTTTTATATAAATAATTTCCTGAGTATTGTTTATTGTACACTGATGAATCTCTTATTCTAGTGTTTTGGAGAGGCTCTCCTTTTCTTTCCTCAAATAAATGTGATGTTTGGTAATTTCATCTTTTGCCGTATGGGTATTTTTGCCACTCTGTGATTTTAGTTGGTGATGGCATTATTTGTAACCACCAGCCACTCTTATTGTAACATCTTGGGTCAGCTGAGGAGGTATAAATGCCAATATCACAAATATCATTGCTAATGACTCATCACATTAGTGTGTACTAACTGGCAGTCATGGCCAATCATATGTATGCCTGACTTTATTGTATAAAGTATAATGCTCTGCCATTTTGTATTAGTGTGAAATTTTAGTATATTACTTTAGGAATTGCCTTTTAGTGTTATATATATATAGTCAAGTATAATTTGTGAGTGTATGTGTATCATAATTCTTCTTTGTCTATGTGGGATTCAGGTGATAATGTATATATGTATGCATGTGTGTGCCTGTCTGGAAGGCATTATGTTTAGAGGTTGTCCACATGTTGATTTGGGGACATTTTTGCTTACTGGGACACACACAACTGTCCACATACATGTTATCCAAATCTCGCATAGAGAAAGTAGAATTTTGAAAAACTTCCACACCCATGAATGCTACTTGACTAGTCAAATGCACATGAAATCTGCTAAAGCAATGAAAATCAAACACAAAATTGGACATTTCTTTTCATATATCATTCTCTGATGAAACTTTAATAAAAGGGAAATGTTAGATTTATCTGATCATTGTGTATTTGATCCTAACTCATATATATATATATATATATATATATATATATATATATATATATATATATATATATATATATATATATATTCAACATGTAGGTCAAGCAGCTCAGTTCCTAGGAACTGACAGACAGACACCAGCACATGAGGCCTGATTATAGTGGTGAAGTTTTTGTGCAGAATCATCCACACTTTTTGAAGGGCTGAATAGAGAGACCTGGTCCCCAAATGACCCTCCGCTTTGAATTCAGAGTTGTCCTTCTCCTAGACCAGTTGCCATCCAAGGCTATAGAACACAGTCTGTCCTGCTATTTACCCATAGCTAGAGGGAGAAGAAGAGGATCCATACCTTTCCCAAGGGTATTAGCATGTAAGTGAATGCAATGGATTCGAGTGGAATTTGAACTTGGCTCAATCCAAACCACTATCCATTACTCCACCGTACCTCCTATATATATATATATATATATATATATATATATATATATATACACACACACTCACTCAAATATGTGTATCCACTAAAATATAATATTTAAATTTATGAGTAATTGGATTAAAAATAAATTCCATTAAATCATTTCTGTTGTTATGATACTGTTTTTGATACCATTGTCTTATGAGTGCCTCAAATACCTTAAAGAGTTCATCCAAGGGAAGCAACTCTTTATCAACTGAAGTTTTTTTTTTTTAAACATTTCAGACATACTTCAATTAGGCACTTGCATCCCAACAATATATCAATGGCTAGGAAGTTATGCTTGCAGACAACTATTTTTGAATTGAATCCATTTATTGCAGCTTTATTCTAGACTAATTTGAAATTCCTTGTCAGGATCTATCTTGCACATTTATAACTCTACTATTCATCCATACATTGACTATTACCTGCCATATCTGGTCTGGTGCTCCGGCTATATATCTCGAGATTCTCAATAAAATCCAAACAAGTGTCTGTAATGTAATTGGTCACTTTCCACTCTACTGTGATGTGGCTTCTCTCTGCCTTTTCTATAAATATTTTCACGGCAGCTGTTCTAATGAGCTTTACTCCTTGTTACTTCAACCGCATGAAGTGTATGATTAGATTGGCAGATAGGTCTCACCATTTTACTGTTGAAATAGATATTTATCATCTGAGTGATTAAACGTTAAAACTGGTAACTGTAGCTTGTTATAATTATCTAAGAGTTTGAATGTTCCCAGTAGGAAATTCAGTATTTATTAATGTACTTTTATAAGAAGACTAGCTAATTTTCCTGGAAGTTAGCTACATAAGCTGCCTCCCTCTCTTTAGTTAATGTCTTTAGTTGAAGTCAAGAATAAGAAGTTTTAAAAAAAAATGGAAACAAAAATGATACTCATACTTAGAATCAGAAAGTGTAAAAATTTCTAGGATACATGATGAACTTGGAAAATCTGAAACTCACAGGACATATTGATGGCAAGAGTAATAGATGGAAACAATGAGTAACCTACCTAATGAATTTGTGTAAATGGATAGCAGAACAAGGTGGAGTGGTTTGTAAGAAGACAAATACTGCTAAGAGCTACAAATAACAGGAAGTCGTGGAGAGTCATGACCACCCACATCCTGAATGGACATGACAGAGATGATGAAAATACCCTACATATCACAGAATGTATCATCTCTGTTAAAATTTAAAAGTGAATATCTGGATATGAAACATTTACATTGATATTATAGACAAGGGTGGTGGGGTCTTCTGGAAAAAATGATAAGGGGAGAATAAAAACATTTATGAAATAATCATACTTATAGAAACAGAGTGTTCCAAAATGTATAATTCATTTCTCAATTCTAATTTGAAAATCATTGTTTAAATTTTCATGCTATTTCTTTCTTAGAAATAACTTTTTGTTTTTAACCTCAAGCATGGTAATAAAGTCATTAAGATCTAAGTATGAAAGAATAAAATGAAAAGAAAACAAGCTGTTAACTTTCCTCACTACCAAAAGCAAGATGCTTGGAAGGAAACTTTCTTCAATGCTAGAAAGACTGACAACAGTGCACTTTAGCAGTCTAATTTCCTGAAAAAACATTTTAAGAAAAAGATTTGATAAATTTCAACCGACAATAAGGCTAACTGTTCAGTCAATGAATGCCAGATATTTCCTGTATAGAAACGACTAATTTTATCATTATCATATTCAAGTCATGTGTAAATAGCCCACTTAAAAAAGAATTAAGTAACATTTCATTGTACAAAAATTTAAAAAAAAAAAAAAATAAAAAAAAAAAGATCATGGTAGACTTACATGTATTCTTAGCACTTTTGTCAATTTGACAAAATAATAGAATTCTAACAGACTGTTCAGTAATTTGTATTGATTTCAAAGAAAGAAAACTTATTTCAACCCTGGCTAAGAGATTTTCTGCGATCAACTTAAAAGTACACCAATTGTCTGATAATTGTACAGCATAATATGAAGGTTATTTAGTGTACGTTTACTTTTTTGAATATACTGAATATTGGGGTGCTGAAAAGTCACCTAACCTGCTTTTCCAGATTTGACCAAATAATTTATTTTGGAATTCCTTCTTGATTGTACTGAGAATTTTTCAGCACCCCTTCATGCATAAAAGATATCAGTGTGCACAAGATTAAGGAGAATATGTCAAGACAGCTAATGGTGATCTTGAAACTGGAATCTTTTTGAAAAGGGAAAGGAATGCTCAGATAAGTGTGTGATTGATTTGTTTGTTTTTATGGCTTACTAACCATTTTTGCAGGTTATTTAAAGCCAGAAAATATTTTACAGTGTAAGAATTTTTTGGTGATAATAATGATTTACTGATACTAGTCTTACTAAGTAACCTATAGATGGAGGGAGAAGAGGTGGATTCATACCTTTCCTTAAGGGTATTTGCACCTAAGTGAATATAACAAACCCTAATGGAATTGGAATTTGGCTCTCTGATTTCCAGCTCTTACTCATTTTGCCAACCACACAATTAACAGCACCTGATATTCCAAAGTGATCACCCATCTAGGTACTAACCAGGATCAACAGTGCTTAACGTTGGTGATTGTACAAGAACCGGTGCTTCAATTTGATTTAGCCATAATCCTAGATAAGTGTGTGAGGTTGCAAAGAATGTACCATATTCAACAGTATTTTTTTTTTTTTTTTTTAGATAATAATGATTTACTGATACCAGTCCTACTAATTAACCAATAGATGAAGGAGAAGAGGTGAATTCATACCTTTCCCAAAGAAAATACCATATTCATCAGTATATAAGATGCAGAAAAAAATAAGAGAATCGCTTCGCATCATGTACATGAAAGGCATCCTGTAAGCTATAATTTTTATTTCAGATGGACATGTCAACCTGGCCCGATTTCATAATGATATAATTTATTCAAAAGAAAAAAAAAATCATAACTACTATTACTACTACTACAGATTAAATTTTTCATGACAGAACACTAAATCTTTCTTCCTACCATTCCTTACTCTATTATCATGGTCGCTTACTTTTTATAAAGGGTTTCCAGTTTTGTTTTCTCTTGCAATGTTTCATTACAGCAATCATGTAAGATATCTTCACAATTGAGATTGCTTGCTTTATATATAACTATGTTGCTTTTTATCTACAGTTATGTTCTAAATTGAGAAATTATTACAACTCTAATAAAAACATTATAAGGTGGAATTAAAATGGTATAAAAGCCCAAAATTTGAGCCATGAATTAGAGATATCAAAAGTCAAACAAGTACAGAAGTCCCAATATCTGGGAAGATATGATGATGGAAATTATGATACCGAAATCTGAAGGTTCGTTGGCATAGCAAAATGTGCCTTTCAAAAAGTAAGCAAAATAGTGAAAAACAAGTAAATTTCATTGGAAACAAAGAAAAGAATACTGAACTGCTATATGAGTACTCTGATATGGCAGTGAATGCGGGATCATCTCATCGCGGATAAATTGGAGACTTGAAGCAGTGGAAATGTGATTCTACACAAGGATGCTGAGAATATCATAGGTCTACAGAAGGATGCTGAAAATATTATGTGGGTAATAATAGAGTTGACACTTCGAATCAGAAAGAGCTGAAATTTCAAGGGCACATAATGAAGAAAGAGAGCTTGGAAAATTTGGCAATCACAGGACATATTGAAGAAAAGAGAGACAGAGAAGAGGAGTGCATAACCTACCTAGCAAGCTTCTGTAAATGGTTGGCAGAACAGGAATTAGGAGATATAGCAAAAATATAAACTTCACGAAGAGCTACAGAGGACAGGAAGTTGTGGAGGGCCATGATTGCCCAGGTCCTGAAGGGACTGGACACATAGAAAAAGAATGTTCACTACTATAGCTAAAATGTTTCTGTAATATTTTATAATGTACCAATACATTGCTTTAAACATTGCAGTCTCAAATACATTAAAACCTTTCCCTGTATGTGTCTTGTTGAAATGTGGATGCTTCTAATATGCCGTCTTTTATGCTGTCAAATAGAATATTTTGGAAATGATTATTATATGCTTGCTCGAGTGAGGTTATTTTCTCATTAATATGAAACAGCTAAATATTGTTAATAAAGACCCCCCCCCACCATATAGCAGTAAACATAAAATGATGACTAGATGTTATAAATAGTTGACTCATTACTAGAATAAGGGCCAATGTACAGCAGTAGAAATAAACATTTTTATACATGTCATAATCAATGTCACCAACTTGGTAACAATGTAAGTGATTCAGACCCATTCCTCTTTCTTTGCTTAAAATCATAAATTCATTTTAATATTAATTTTGATTAAACTTTCCTTTTGTGACCAACAATCAGTATGGATCCACTTCATTACTATTGCACATGTACACAAAAGACATTGTTGTTGCAGTAGTAATAGTAGTAATACAAGAAGCTGTCGTAGTTGATAATTCTAAACAATTTAGACCAACAAGGTGATGTCAAAATATTTTATTGTTTAGGTTTTTTATTAATCTATTGCAGGTGAAGAATTTCAGAGAGCAAAGGTTAATCAAGAAAATTAATTTCCAATTTCCAAAGTAAGAGCAAGGTTATTTAACCCATTAATGACTACCATCCCAAAAATGGGGTGGTGAACTTTAATAGTGAAAGGTAGAGACATACAATTAGTTCCATTTATTTTTTGCTTTTTTTTTGGAAAAAATATAATACTCAATTTTTATTTTATTCTTTACAATTAGATATTGGATTTTTATTTATTCCTTGTAATTAAATATTAAATTTTTATTTTAATCCTTAATTAATGTTGGATATTTTAAAAAACTTTAGAATTAATATTGAATTTTTTAGAAACCTATACTACTGCATTTTTATTTTAATAATACTAGGTTTCACAACAGGCATTAATAGGTTAATAGACACTTTTTAACTAATATATTAACATTCAGACAGAAATCTCTTGAGTGAACATCTTAGCTACACCCATTTTTATAAAACAATGTGATTGTTTTCTGAAAAAGTTAAGAATGCAAATGGCCTACATGGTCTTTTCATTAATATTTTGATGGTTTACCTTAATTCAGAACTGCATTCATGGCTTTGTCTTTTAATCCCATTTGTTTGTTGTTGAAAGCTTATTGAATTTAAATACTTCATGAAAGGAAACGGAATCATTTTTATATTTTTCTTTCTTTTAATTTATGTAACTTATGATATTTTTGCTAAAGTTTATTAAATATATAAAAATGTTCATTCATGCTAGCCATTGTATAAATATAACTAACAATAAACAAAGCATAGATAGAAATTAATTGCAATGTATTTTAATTATGAAAAATATTAGAATGAAAACATAGCCTTTCATAATTTGAACTGGCTGTAGATACAATATTAAGAATAAAATTTATTCAGTACTGTTATTCACTCTAATGACATAGCAAATGCTAAAAGAATATACATAAATGAATTGCAAAAAAACTATATTACGACAAGTAGCCTTATATAATCTGAACTCACTGTTTATGTAAACTGTGATATCCTGGGTAGGATTTATTAATTGTAATGGTAATATCAGCTATTTCCTTATAAGGAAACAATCAGCATTTATTGACCATGTAGCCAGTGCTGCTTTCAGTTGAAATTTATTTCTTTTCATTAATTTTCAGAAAAACAGGTTTCACAAGTTCAGTAGTAGTTATCACTCTTTTCAGTATTAATGGGAGATTCCTTCCTAAGCTTTTATTTGAAGTAGTGTGGAATGTCAACATCTTCATTATATCATTATTTTCTCTGAGTTATATGTGATATCCAGCTGTTGCTCTTGTTGAAAGCCCTCAAGTGATGTGGTTTCTGTTATTTGATCCAGTTCTTTGTTTGTGATTCTGTAGTGCCAGTCTACAAGGTTTGAAGAAGGACACAAATATACCAAAACTGTTGTTCACTCTCATGATTACATATGTAGGGATATGACAAATTTTAATGGTAGGAAAAACAAAAAAAGATACCCAAACTCATTTTTGAAATTTAGCATTATCTGTGTTTAATTTGATAAACAGAAAAAAATTTATTAGAAATAAAAGTGTACTGAACTGTTATGTAATATCAGTTCACCTACATGTCAGTGAATGCTGGACAATCCCATAGATGAAGAAGAGACTTGAAGCAACAGAAATGTCGTTCTACACAAGAATGCTAAGGATATGTGAGCAATGATGAAGTCTTAGAGAAAATGGAAACAAATAGGATACTTATAATTAATATCAAGAAGGGATAGTTAAAATTTCTAGGGCACTTGAGGAAAGAGAGCTTGAAATATTTGATACTCACAGGACATATAGAGGGACAGAGGAAAACAATACATAACCTACTTAGCTTGAGTAAATGAATGGCAGTACAGTGTTTAAGAGAAATAACAAAAAAAAAAAATTATTAAAAGTACAAAGGACAAGAAGTTGTGGAGTGTCATGATTGTCGGTGTCCTGAAGGGACACAGCACATAGAAGATGCATAAAGACTGAAGAATATGTTAATGCCCACAGTGTTTAATATTACTTCATCATTATGCATCTTATTTTCTTCCAGTTTCTGTACTAATTTTGGTATAATTCAATACAATGTTAAGCAATTTTTGTCCTAAAATTTGTCTGTGCCAAGTTCTGCAGATAGTCTATATAGATACTTCCTGTAATTTTGAAATGAGTCTTTATAATTCCAAATATAGTTTGAGGAAGACAACAAAGAGCAATAGTTTCAACAAATTATGAATGACAGTGTGCGATAAATAAATTGTCATTTAAATTATGCAAAAATTAAAATAACGCTGACATCTAATTTTAACAAATATATTTACCAGAATTACACGAAAATATCTTGAAATACTAGAGCATAAATTTATTCAATAAAATTGCCATTGGTTTCAACCAGAACCTCCGGACTTCAGAATCTCTGACAACTCTTCCTGATAGTTTAATCCTTGCTTTCAGTTCATCTTTGGTATTACAAGGAGTTTTTTTGGTCTCTCACTCAACTGTACCCCACACATAATAATCAAGGGGGTTGCAGTCTGGGGAGTTAGGTGGCCAGATGTAAAGGGTGATGTGGCTGCAGAAATTGTCTGACAGCCATGATTGGGTTCTCCTGCTTGTGTGGCATGGTGCAGAGTCCTGTTGCCAGACAGAGTCTTCCAGCAGCTACCCTTTTCTCCCAGGGCAGCACTACCATCTCAAGCCACTAGATGTAGGCTTCTGTGTTGAGTCAGAGGCCCTTGCCAACAAATTTGAGAGTCCTTTTCTTACCAGAATGATCAGAGTGAGTTTTCCGAGCTGCCTGCACTGTCCTCAGATTGACACCCAAACCCTCTGAAATGTCCGTATTGGAGCTTCTGGCATAAATGCCAAGCAGTACAGAATGCTGTTTTCCAAATTTCTGGCAGATTGAATTGTGTCATGATGCTATTTTTCTCACAGATGGTGTGCAACTGACCATACTATACTGTGCAGTTGACAAAAAAAAACAAAAAACAATGTGCATGCATGAAATTAAAAATATAAAATGGCATCAATTTCTCCATTTATCCTGTATTGTCAGTGGTCAGGAATTTATGTTTTACATGGACTAGTCTCTGCATTTCTAATGTGAGATGACCATGTAGATGTATACTAATGGTGAGGAGACTTCTTGGGAATGGCTGTGTGGTTGCTTTGCATGTATACTAATAGTTGTCTAATAGCAATATTCTGTAAATAAGTATGTAATCAAATTTTGTATTTGTGTGTCTGGTAGCTTTTAACCTATTAAGACCATCAATCAGTGACATCACACATTTTTGAGACCAAGGCAACATTTGTCAATAAAAAATCATGAAACTTTTAATGTTAATTTTATTGCAATAAACTTTGTGCTTTTCATATGAAGAATAATTGGAGAAAATTCAGAATATGAAATTTGTGTCCAATGCATAGAAACAGATTTTTGTCTTTGAAAAGTATTTTTTGTCATCAGTGAGAATTTCTTTTTCTCTTTATGCAGTATTATATAATGCTTATATTATTTCTTTGTTACTAAGAGGCAACAGAGATAGGGTGCCACAGAAAAAAAACAACACAACATTCATATTTTTTCTTCATCTTTCCACTTGTATAAGACAGATATAATCCGTGCTAATAGGAATATGTACTTGAAAAACAGGGTGGATTATATAAGTAAAGGTTTATTGTAACAAACCAATACAATAAGAATAAAGGTAACAGTTATGCACAAGGTCGTCATAAGTCAATCCAGTAGTGAGTGCTACTATTGGAAGGTAGGTAGTTCTTGCATAAGTCCGAGTCATACTCAACAGATCCCAACTAGTTTCTGTAGTCCATTGACTTACAGATACTTATAGGTAGTTACTACCTATAATGTAGTCACTCATAGGGGTGACAGGTTATTCCATTACAAAGACCAAGAGTCACTTGAGGTAGAGGGTTACAGAGGCACAGTTTATGGAGATATGTGGGGAAGATAACCCTAGATTTAAACAGATTAAGTTTGTATTGATTGGGGAAGCATCCTCTTGGGTGTTTTTTTCACAAAGCAGCAGTTTGTGAGGAGAAGCCGTTTAAATAGAACTCATATCTTGGCAATGGAATATGAAGGCAATGACGGTGATTTGTTACAAAGTATGTGGTATGGTGTGTGTTAGCCATGAAGGTTAGAACTGGTGGAACTAAGGAATGTAGTTCATCTAAACACTCTCCATGGAAATAGTAATTGTTCTACAGAAGAATAATGAGAATACAATGGATACAGCATGTGAGCAATTGAACATAAGATACCATGATGTATACATGTGATATCTACACAACCAATGAAAACAAAATATAGAATTTGAAAACAAAAAAATATAGAAAATAAAAACTCAAAATTTAAACACTTCTAAAATTTCTGATGAAGATAATGAAGTAAAACATTAAATTTAAATTAAATTGTTTAATATTCCTTATTTAAATATACAAAATTTGGTAGCACTTTGTTTTTACCTTGTACAAAAATCAACAACATAGAATTTTTTAAAAATAGAATTCTGATATTGGTAGAAACAATTAAACTGAGAATCTTCAATATTTAAAAGCTTGATATATTGCTACAACAAACCTGAAATCAAATATCAAAAATAAAAAAACAGAATGTAAATAGTAAATTACTTTTTGCTTTGTTTGGTTTCTTTGAAGTTGGCTGCCACCGGATTTCTGTCATGTCTTTGCTGAGGGAATACATCCGAAAATATTGTCGGCTGTTGGAACGTACTTTAACCATTTCCGATCCATCCTGCATACAGGCAAGGCAATCCTGAGCTGAAAGGAAAAAAAAGGAAAGAAAGAATACAGATATACATATATTAATAAGGAAAATAATATAGGCACTGTACATTTATGTATTTTATCATTATGACATTAAAATGGTTCCAGTAATCTAGCTTACCTGTTCTGTCAAAACATGACAACTTTATATACATATGCATATAAGTGCGTGACTTAGAGAAACATTATGAAAGATTTATTTCCCGTTTGTTGTGATGCACCATTAAATTGATAGATATCTCTATGGTAAACAAATAAATCCAATTTGATGCAATTTTGTCCATTTTAAGCCCTAGAAAAATGGGATCGAGTTGTAAAGTAATGCATAACATACAGCAGACTTTTGCACACAGGATTACAGTGTATATATCTTCCTTGGAAAATAAAGTGTTATAGCAAAGAAGCTAGTGTGCTTGTCATCTATCTAAAGGTTTCAGTGAGGCTGACTTGAACATCTGGACCAACTGTGTACAGACATTAAAGAAAGTTGACAGCAAGGCTGCTCATTTCAATGATAGCCTTACCTGCCATTGTGGCTTTGTGGCATGCAGTAAAGCAAGTTTTGCTGTCCACTGGTGGAAACATGTGGCAATTGATCCTCAACCATATGTTCCATCTCTCTAAAAGTTTGCAAAGTACCTACAGGCCTTGGGAAACACATGCGTGTGCATAAAAGTTGAGCACCTCTTTATTTTAATGAGGCCATATTTGTCATCTAAAACAAGAGAGTCCACCATATATATATATATATATATATATATATATATAATTTTCTCAATGTGTATTGCTGATTTATTGGTCTTATACTCCAAGAGTTATCACATTTATGCAAAGAATATAAAGGATTGTGCTAAAGATTAAAGGAATGAAAATCAAGTGTTTTACATCACTCATTTTGTGTTATGATACTTTTTTCCTTGAATCTGGTAAGTCAAAATGCAGGAAGTCATATCAGTGACATGCAACAACACGTATCAGTCATATATATATATATATATATATATATTTGTGTATTTAGGCAGCAATCATTCTTTCATTGAATACGACAGACAAGGTGTTTTGATTTAGTTTTTATACAATTTCTCATGTAATCTAATAATTTTTTTCTTTTCAGATGATAAATTATATAAAAATTGTTCTTTTTATCCGAGCACTTTTGGCTACACATTTAACCATTTTCAAGGCTGAAATATATTAACTGCTAACAAGAAATAGATTGATGTATGTATGTATTTATATGATGTTTTCATTTTCAAAACATGGTCAAGATATTGTGTCTATGTTCATAGTTGATATTATTGAGTGTTGGTTTTTTGTTTTTATTAATAAGGCTTCCATTATTTTTAGCCTTTTTTTGCATGTAGATGATGCTATTTGTGTTGTCAACACAAATATAATAGCATCATCTACATGAAAATATGAATGGAGGCATAATGTCATCATCAAAAGTGATTACTCCAAACACCATGATGTTGACTGAAAATATTGTCCAACTCTTTCCAAATCTTCTGCACTGTCCCTAGATTGACACCCAAATACTCTAAAATGTTTGTATTGGAGCTTCTCATGAATTCCAAGCAATACAGCATGCCATTTCCAAATTTCTGGTGAAGTGAATTGTGTCATGGTGCTCTTTTGTCATGGACAAGTGCCAACTGACTACTATACTGTGCAGTTGACAAAATCAAAAATAATCAGTGTGCATGCATAAAATTAAAAATATAAAATGGAGACAATTTACCCATCGTGCACTGTATGAGAGGGTGCTGAAAAGTTTTTAAGCCAACCCACTTCCCCAAAAATGATGAAACAGATTTTTTTAGTGAAAGATTCTTAGTTGGGCCAAGAAGTTTTCAGCACCAAATATATATATATATATATATATATATATATTATATATATATATATATATGGGGAGAGAGAGAGAGATATGTGTAAGAGAAAATAGAGATAATCACTTTTCCAAAAATAGATAAACTCATAAACAAAATATCAGAGCTCATGAAAAAAAATTCCTACAATACTCATTATGACTAAAAAGACTAAATAAAATCCTACAACCAAAACAAATAAGTAGAATTTATAAAATAAGCAAATTAAAGGTCATGACAATAAATAACTTTTTTCCCTAACAAAAAAGAAAAAAATGTGGAAGTCTCATCTCTTCAGTCTCCCACTTTCCTTAATCCTTCAGTGCCCTATATATAGAACATGCTGAAAGAATAGTGACATGGTCAGAAGTTGAGGGGCATTTCTAAATTATATATATATATATATATATATATATATATATATATATATATATATATATATCTCTGCAATACCCACAAAACTACATATAGGGGACTAGATTGGACTTCATTAAGAAACTTAGAAGTGTAAATATAAAGTTCTGGTCAGAGGAACAAATGGGCAAGTGATTGTGACTAGATTAATTAAACAACAGCACAATAAAAAAAAAACATTCCCATCACCGTTTTAGCTAGTCTTTGTGTCACATTTTTGTATTTATTACAAAGATATCTACGGCGTGAAAATTGATTGAGGTATGGAATTGACAGTCTCCATGCAGTGCTGGTTCTTATGTCCACACCGACTCTCTCATTGATATATATATATATATATAATAAACATAAGATAACTGAAATGTAAAATAATAAAACCCAAGGCAACTCAAGTTTCAACTGTCAAAGAAGGTAAAAGAAGTCATAGCAATTCGCAGATAAAGGAATTTGTGAAAAACTGAAGAAATCAATGGGAAACCATTGCACTATCCTTCTCAAGAAGTCATTGCAATTCACTGTTGATAAAGGAAACTGTGGAGAGCAATGTTTTTTTATATCCTGATGGGACATGGCAATGAAAAATTATACTTATATTTACTTCACTAACAATTCAAAAATAAATATCTATGGCCTGAAGATTGATTGAAGTATGGAAGTGATAGTCGCCATGCAACGTTTAGTCATATGTCTACACCAATGCTCTTTCTTACACATAATGTGTGTGTGTGTATATATATATATATATATATATATAGAGAGAGAGAGAGAGAGAGAATGGGTTAAGTACCAGAGCAAAGAGGACTCTCTTGCCTGAGGTGGCAACCAAGAGGAGAAAGTAAGTGATGAATTCAAAACCAGCCTGAAAAATGGTAGGTTCTGTCAGGCTATCTTGCCAAAAACATACAACTGTTGCTACAACTGTTGCTACAGCTGTAGTACATGTAATGCCCCTGTGACACTGAGACCTCAGGGAGTTAATCAGAAGAAGGAAAAAGAAGAGGAAAGAGACTACTAACTGGATGATAATTGTTGAAATTCTCAAGAAAGTGGATGGAAAAGTTGAGAAGATAATTATGAACAAAATGTGTTAAAAATTGTTTTAAAATAATAAAATGAAATCTCGAAGAGTTCCAAGGAGAATTGAAAGCAAATTTAACTCGACAGAAGATTGAGAAAAACTAGTTCTTTTCCCACTTCCCACCAATAAGAAAGAGACAATTAATGTATCATCAAAGATGGTGGTCCTGGAAAATAGAAAATCATGTTGTCGGTAAAGAAAACAAGTGGTCACTGAAATAACATCTAAATTGTTCTGGACAAAGAGCCAGGAAAAACATCTGGTTTGTGTTGGCCAAAGAAAAATATTGTTACAAAAATAAAGATTAGCCTAAGATTGGGGACAGGTTGGTTTATTTTAATTTCTGTGACATTCGTTAAAATTTTTATAGCCAGGACATTATTTTGGATTTTTCGAAGACAAGCTGATAAAGAAAGATTAATTGCCAGCCTGGAGTGACCATAGACCAACAGGCTGTGTGGATTTGTTGACTGAGAAACATAATAAAGAGAGAAAGATAATTTTTTTATTATTATTAAAGATGCTGGGAATATTTTTCTTTTCTACCCATGATAACTGGATGAACAAATAATTCTTGAGATTGGTTGGCAGGGGGCCATCTGGTTTGGCTCCAATTATATTAGATTCAGTCAAGTTCCTGGCTTTGAGAAATCACCTAAAACAACCAGCATGAGATAAGCTGATAAAGAAAGATTAATTACTGGAAATCCCCTTTTTGCTTATGCATTCTAAAAGTTTGGATTCATGACGAAGACAGTTGTATCAGTCTCTGGAAAGGTGTTAAGGTTGGATGCTGAGAAGATGGGAGAAGAGAGAGAGAGAGATATATATTAGCAGTGCCTATATAGAGCAATGGTGTGAAATGAGAAGTCAAGGAAGTTGGAGTTAAGGGGAGACTCGATTCCTCTGACCACTCTCAAATGGGGGCTGAATAACTCATAAACTTGAAAAATTACTCAAGTAAACATTTTGAAAATACTGGATTTTAGAAAAAGCTTGATGTTAAGGGTGGGAGATTACTAACCTCCAGACCCTGTTCGACTCCACATCTGCTAGAGACAGGACTCCATTTCAGCTGGAGGTTTTAACAACTTAGAGAGTTCCCACATTACTGCTACTGAAATCCACATCATTCATCGAGACCTCCTGACCAAGACCTTGTGCCAACCCTGAAGACTGGAACTTAGAAATTTAGAAGTGGAGAGGGTTAAAACCACTGTATACAACAAATTCCATAAAAAAACAAATCATTGTTACATTCTAATCATTGTTACAGGCTAATTCTTTATTCTAAAGAATTCTTTTTGTGCAGATCTTTGCCGTTGACCTATCTTCACTTAAGCTTACTTCATCAACAATCTTCTCACCTTCTGAGATCAAAAACACAACATGGCAGAGGAGAGAATGACCATGAAGCAGATGAACGCCAGCTAGATCGAGTGGAATCGTACTCATCATCACAAGACTTGCAATAACCCAACAATGTATTAACGAGTGGGGAGTCAGATAGATGATAACCACAGTGGTCTGAAGGAACCTGAAGACCAACTCAGTGAGAGAGTGGGTTACACCCCTACAACACTAATGGGTTATAAAATATATCATCACAAGATTATATATATATATATATATATATATATATATATATATATGTATGTATGTATAAAAATAATCTCTTGTCATTTACACAATTCATTGCTGAGTATTGGTGCACCCATTCACATTTCCTTCAGTGTGAAATGAGCCTTATATTGGATCTGAAGAGATGTCTGCAGCCACTGCATGGTAAGGTAGGAGGGTTTAGGTGATGGAAAATTCTGGCTTTTTTTTGTTTCTTTTCCTCTCTTCTATCTGTCTTCTGGTATTTTCAAAGGATGTTTTTTGTTGACTGCTCTTCTCCAATTGTTTCTTTCTGCAGCCTCCATCTCCCATTTGACTGGATCAATTTCTGTCTTCAGCAAGATCTTTTTGAGCTGATCCTTGAATCAATGATGTGGGGCTCCATGTGGTCTCTTTCCAGATGTGAGCTCTGAAAAGAGGATTTGTTTGCATAGGTGGATGTCTGGCATTCAGGCAAGGTGTCCGTCCCATCAAAGTTGGTAGCAAGTCATGATGGTTTCTAGTCTCTCCATCTTTGGAGGAGAAATTTGTTGTTTGTGATCTGGTCCTGCCACATGTTCTGCAGGATTTGACAAAGTTTCATATGACAGAAGCTTTCATGTTTGCAGATGTCTCTTTGGTATAGTACCCAGGTCTCACAAGGATATAGAAGAGTTGAGATTACAACAGCCTGGTAGACCACAAGCTCGCTGAAGACTCTTTTGAATAGCATTTGAATGTATGCTTTCATACTCACACATACATTTTATATATATATATATGTATATATAAACACTTGTTGGTAAAATCCCATTTTTACAAGCTTATAACATGTCAAATTAAAAGAACAGCTCCAGTGTTACATGATTCTCACTCTTTTCAATGATGGATCACTAGGTTCATGTGAAACTTGAATAGCATAGGTACTGTTCTTTTTACATTTATTTATATATATATATATATATATATATATATATATATATGTATCCTTGTGCAGGTATGCGGAAAATAGAAAAGAACACGTTGGGTGCATAATCCGGGGTTCCTTAGTATTTTTGTTTTTATTTTTAAAAAACAGTGCTCCATACAGAAGTAGAGCTTATATTATAATAATATTTTTTGTTTAAAAATATGATTCCTTCGCTACATAAGAGTTCTCATGTTTCAAAAACGTGAGCCGAAATCATCCAAATAATTAATAAAATTAAGTTGGGTTGAGGTGTTTAGTCACGTTTCATCTTCAAGCGAAATTTTAGGAATAAGCTATCTCTCGGTTTACGTGTATTTTTACAGAATTTGTTATTGTGGGAGTGGCTATACTATTTTCATTCTTTAAGTGGTCAGGGAGTTAATTCTTATCAGTAGATTCATCATCCTCTGAGAGGTTTTGCTAAGGTTGGGTAGGGTATCCATTTCAAGGCTAATGTTTACGGTCATCCTTTAGTTGGTTCCCAGTGAAGGATATTTTTATGGCGCGCCTACAGTCGTTCTGTGTCTGGAGAATTGTCTCTTATTCTTGTCTATCTGATTATCTATTTATTTATTTGTTTATTTAAGTGGGTGTTTAATATAAAGATCGCTTTGCATTAAATTTCGGTTTTTTTTTTTTTTTTTTTTACGACGACAAAAAGGGGTTTTTCCTATTTAAGGGTTTGGCTGAGCTTTTTAGAATTTTACTTAGCTATGTTTTTTTTTTTTTTTTTTTTTTATGCTAATTATCAAATGCGAAAGTCTGTTGATGTCGGCAAAAAACCGTTAACTCCTGCCTATGGTTTAATAATTTTTCATTATTTAGGAATTTAATGATGTGTAGTTTTTCCTGTAAGCATAAGAGGCATGGGTCATCCCAGGTTCTACAGGTTCTTGCTCTATTTACTATTTTCCATTTTACTTTTGGTGTTTTATTCGTTTCCTTTAGATGCCAGAAATATTGGGATAGAGATGTCTGATTTCTATTTTGAATATTGTTGAAAGAGCTCTTGTGTTGTCTCCATCTAATTTTAAAATTATTCTTTGTTGATCCTATGTATATCCTATCAGTGTTAGGGCTCTCAATGGATGAGATAGTGCATTGGTATACCACGGATTTTGTGAGGCACTTATTTTCCAACGGGCAGTTTTTAGGGTTTCTACAATCGCATAATTTTTCGTTATTTTTATCTAGTTTTAGTTTATGTGTTTTATTACTGTTTTGGTATGCGTGTTTTTCTAGGATTTTCTTATTGTGTCTTTTTATGATTCTTTCTATATTTTCAGTGCAGCTGTAACTTAGTTTCAATGTGTTTTTGTTAAAGATGTTGCTAAGTTTGCTATTAGTGGGAAAGTGCTTTTCAATTAAAGCTAGGAACTTATGGCCTAGTTTGGTGCTGACCATTTGGTTGTACGGTGGGGTATACCAGATGATTTTTCTTTTCCTGTTTCTCTTATTATTGGTACTAACGTTTCTATAGGTTATGTCAAAGTTTTTGTATCCGCTGTTTTTCAGGGCTGTGTTGTAAAAACTACTGTGCTGTTGGAATATTTCTTTATTTGCTGAGTTCATACTTATTCTTTTCTCTATTGATGTGGGTATATGCTTAATTATAGATGGGGGGTGGTTTGACTTAGGATGTACGTACAAGGGATTAGTGTTAGGTTTTCTGTAAGGTAGGTGAACGTTGTTAGTTAAGTCTAGGGTTACTTTTTTTAATTTAGTGTTGACTATTGTTTTTAAATTTAGTTTCCCGAATTCATTGTAAATTACCTTTCTAATTTTCTCTGTTTTAAAGCTTGTGGAGCTCCTCACTACCATGAGCCCGTCATCTCTGTACAGCCCGATGTCCCCCACGTCCAGTTCACGGTGGGCGGTTAGGTTGTACAGTATAAATAGACCTACAAGGTCCGAAGATTCTGCAGAGTCTAGAGATCCCATGGTAATGTCAAAGGTGTTTAATATACAGATCGCTTTGCATTAAATTTCGGTTTTTTTTTTTTTTTTTTTTTTACGACGACAAAAAGGGGTTTTTCCTATTTAAGGGTTTGGCTGAGCTTTTTAGAATTTTACTTAGCTATGTTTTTTTTTTTTTTTTTTTTTTTTTTTTTGGTAGTGAGGAGCTCCACAAGCTTTAAAACAGAGAAAATTAGAAAGGTAATTTACAATGAATTCGGGAAACTAAATTTAAAAACAATAGTCAACACTAAATTAAAAAAAGTAACCCTAGACTTAACTAACAACGTTCACCTACCTTACAGAAAACCTAACACTAATCCCTTGTACGTACATCCTAAGTCAAACCACCCCCCATCTATAATTAAGCATATACCCACATCAATAGAGAAAAGAATAAGTATGAACTCAGCAAATAAAGAAATATTCCAACAGCACAGTAGTTTTTACAACACAGCCCTGAAAAACAGCGGATACAAAAACTTTGACATAACCTATAGAAACGTTAGTACCAATAATAAGAGAAACAGGAAAAGAAAAATCATCTGGTATACCCCACCGTACAACCAAATGGTCAGCACCAAACTAGGCCATAAGTTCCTAGCTTTAATTGAAAAGCACTTTCCCACTAATAGCAAACTTAGCAACATCTTTAACAAAAACACATTGAAACTAAGTTACAGCTGCACTGAAAATATAGAAAGAATCATAAAAAGACACAATAAGAAAATCCTAGAAAAACACGCATACCAAAACAGTAATAAAACACATAAACTAAAACTAGATAAAAATAACGAAAAATTATGCGATTGTAGAAACCCTAAAAACTGCCCGTTGGAAAATAAGTGCCTCACAAAATCCGTGGTATACCAATGCACTATCTCATCCATTGAGAGCCCTAACACTGATAGGATATACATAGGATCAACAAAGAATAATTTTAAAATTAGATGGAGACAACACAAGAGCTCTTTCAACAATATTCAAAATAGAAATCAGACATCTCTATCCCAATATTTCTGGCATCTAAAGGAAACGAATAAAACACCAAAAGTAAAATGGAAAATAGTAAATAGAGCAAGAACCTGTAGAACCTGGGATGACCCATGCCTCTTATGCTTACAGGAAAAACTACACATCATTAAATTCCTAAATAATGAAAAATTATTAAACCATAGGCAGGAGTTAACGGTTTTTTGCCGACATCAACAGACTTTCGCATTTGATAATTAGCATAAAAAAAAAAAAAAAAAAAAACATAGCTAAGTAAAATTCTAAAAAGCTCAGCCAAACCCTTAAATAGGAAAAACCCCTTTTTGTCGTCGTAAAAAAAAAAAAAAAAAAAAACGAAATTTAATGCAAAGCGATCTGTATATTAAACACCCACTTAAATAAACAAATAAATAAATAGATAATCAGATAGACAAGAATAAGAGACAATTCTCCAGACACAGAACGACTGTAGGCGCGCCATAAAAATATCCTTCACTGGGAACCAACTAAAGGATGACCGTAAACATTAGCCTTGAAATGGATACCCTACCCAACCTTAGCAAAACCTCTCAGAGGATGATGAATCTACTGATAAGAATTAACTCCCTGACCACTTAAAGAATGAAAATAGTATAGCCACTCCCACAATAACAAATTCTGTAAAAATACACGTAAACTGAGAGATAGCTTATTCCTAAAATTTCGCTTGAAGATGAAACGTGACTAAACACCTCAACCCAACTTAATTTTATTAATTATTTGGATGATTTTGGCTCACGTTTTTGAAACATGAGAACTCTTATGTAGCGAAGGAATCATATTTTTAAACAAAAAATATTATTATAATATATTATATATATATATATATATATATATATATATATATATATATATATACACATACATACATACATACACACAGGGTCTCTCCAAAAAATGTATACACACTAATGCTAACCTTATCTAAAAAATCTATCATGCCAAGAATTAGAGAAGGTTTTGGGAGATGAGGAATTTTATTTCATTTTCCGATGGACATGGAGCACCACCACACTACCATTGTGATATATGATTGTACCTGAATGAAAATTTGCCAATCAGAAGATGAGGTTCTGTAGAATTTCCTCCTCATTCACCGGAGTTTTGGAGATACTTAAAATATAGTCTATGCTACAATGTTTCCATATAGCAAAATTGCAGCCAAATACCTATCGAAATGTTCATTGCTGTTTGTGATTCCATTGCTTATATAAAATATAGCAAATTCTGACAGTGAAGAGGAATAATAAAACAATAATTATAATTTCATTTTGGTGGGAACTGAACTTGATCCAAGCCCATACAGTCAGGTTTTTTCGTTTCTTTACTGTTTGTGGTCACTCACATCATACCAGTAGGGATAGCCTCGTGTTCACAGGAATAAAAAAATGCAAATAAATAACACTAAAAGCATGTTGAATTATAAATTAGAATCATATAATTTTATTTTATTTTTGTGTACTCGTCTGTATATATTTTAGTTTATGTGTTTTAAGGTTGCATATGAGAGAGGAAGAAAGTCACTTTGTCTTATGACGAGGAATGTACCAAGGAGAGGAGATGGATATCTTGACCATCCGAGGGTCCATGGCAAAGAGAGTGAATTTGGCAAAGAATTTTTTGTGTGAAGAATTCTATTCTTAGACAGGAAAGTTTTCCATTACATTCTGAGAGAACTTTTATGATTTTGGTTTTATTTTCAACAAAGTTTTAATGTTATTTGTTTTATTTTATTTATGATAGTTCATTATTATTATTTTAGATTTTTATTTATTAATAATAATAATAATAATAATAATAATAATAATAATATTGCTACAACTGCAAGAGGATTAATAAAACAATAATTATAATTCTACATTGGTGACATCTGAACTTGAACCAAGTAGACACAGTCAAGGTTTTTGTTTTTTACAGAGCTAATAGTGAAAATTAAAATAATTGAATAATCATACATTGCAGTTAATCACAAGCTACTTGTTGAAGAGATTTCTCACAATAAATTTCTTTGGATGAGACTGACAAGATATTCTGTAGATGGTAAGTTACATATTGACAAATCCTAAACTACTGATGCTGCACTGAAAATAGTAAAATTTATTTTTTCCATCTTGGTAATGATGTCTAGTTCTATTCACAAGATGGCAATATTCATGCCTCACACTGGTAAATGGGATTTAGACAGTCATTTTGTCATTTAGAAATCAAGGCACCTATAAAGAAATCTGCATATATTTCTGAGGAATTTTGTCATTGTTCCGAGTTTTTAGATCTTTTTACCTTGGCAATGAATCAAGTTGGTGTTAGTCAAAACAATCCATAGATGATAATTAAGGCAGTGAATGCAATGTTTGTTTAGGACTAACATTGATATTGATAGTATATAGAGAATATTAGGAAGAAGTAAAAAGAACATTTTTCATTAAAATTGAAAACTGGTTAAACTTCCTTTAACCAGCTGTTCACATGACAAAGATGGAGGACTATTGTCTTCCAAAGGCAATTCTATTTTGGGGAAATAGCCTAAGGCTGACAGAGAAATGGGGCCATCACTGAAGAAATACAAGGACACTTTAAAAAAAACAAAAAAACTCTTCTCCTGAGGGTTTAACCACTATGAGCTGAATCAAGCTGAAAAAAAAAAAAATCTTAAGAAAAGAGGCAGCTCTGTAAAGTGGGAAACTGCACTGGCTACCAATCTCTCTCATGTAGCCAATGTGAAAAATCACTAAACAGCTGAAAACCTGTAATATTCATGAAGACAAGAAATCATGTCATTTTTGTAGCCATACTTGAATTATAAATTATCAAAACTTTAATCATGAATAGAGATCAACAACTGAAAATTTTCTTTTCACTTAATCACAGAAAATAAAATCTCAACCTTTTAACTTTGAAAAGAAATTTGAACAATTTTTATCATAATCTGCATGTCTTCCAAAACACAGAGGCCTTTTTCTATTACCTATTCTTCTTTCTCCTGGTTTACAGGGACCCTGAAATCTTATACTTCTATCAACTTAAAATCATAGCAGCTTTCACAGATGATTCATTTATTTTTCATATATGAATACACAAAATCATAAACACAATGTGGTTAAACTATGAACAAGATGATTATTGTTATTCATAAATAAAAAAATGAATATACTGAGTCAACTAAAGTGCATGTCTCTCTCTCTCTCTCTCTCTATAATATATATATATATATATAGATAGATATGTGTGTGTAAATACAAGGTTAGTATACATAGAATAAAATTCTAGTAACCGAAAACACTATTTTTAAAAAGTGCTCATACAAAGTAGAGCAAATAACTTTTTTATTTTATAATCAACACTATCACTTGACGAGACACCAGAAGTATTAAAACAAAATGGCTATTTTTGTAGTGATGGTATAACATACTTATGCTATAATTTTTAAATATATAACTGCGCCAACTTTGTGATAACATTGTATCTCTCTCTCTCTCTCTCTATATATATATATATATATATATATATATATATAGGGAGAGAGAGAGACATGCAATGTTATTGCAGTTATATATTATAGTGTGATTACAGTTTTTACTTTTTAAAACTCTAAAGTTATTTTAGAGTTGTAAAAATTAAAAAACTGTAATCCCAGTATAATATCTAATTGTGCCAGCATTGTGATAGCCAGATTATTTTTATTAAAATTTAAATTACGTAACGGTCACTCTGTACTCAGCCAGTTATTATTGTCTTGTGAATGAAACTCCAAGTTGTGCCATCAGTGAGATATTATATATATATATATATATATATATATAATATTTGGTTGAAGACCAATGAAATGTCTTTGTTTAAAAATTGATTTAAATTTTCTTTGGTTCTGTGATTGGAAACCATAGAAAAATTTTTTAAAATTAGTTTTGAAGAACTCTCATTGGTCTTTGACTAAATTTGCATAAATTTATAAAATTGCTGTGCAAAAAGAACAAAAATACTCTCTTCCTGTTATTGCAGCCTATCAGCAGTAAGATCATAGTCAAAAGAGGAATAAAACAGAAGAAAATGATTTATACCTTTCCCCAGGTCATTAAACAGTTTCAAGCAGATTTAGGATGAACAATTCCATTTTCCAAACTGAGAACCATAACAAACTCTTATGCTTATATACCTTACAAAGAAATAACCACTTCAGAACTACAGTGAAACAATATCAGATCACTTTTGTACATACATGATCTGTCTAGAGAGTATTAAGTATTTTATATTAATGAAAAAGTCAGCTGCCTGGAGTGATGGTGCCATATACCCTTTAGGACCTTGCACACTTAACTCAGTATCTTCTATCCTTTTCAAAAGCCCGAAAAATTATCTAGTGGAACCACCATCATTCTGTTCTTCTTAATCTCACCTATAGTCTGAAATGTTTTCCCTTTCAATATCAATTATTAACTTTGGAAAAAGCCAAGAGTCACATGGTGAAAAAAAATCTGTAGAGGGACTGATATACTTTAGTGATGGGATGTATTGCCAAATAAACCCTGAGTGAGACAAGCAAGAAGAATTGGCAGTTAGGATATTCAAGATGGCTGGACATTTTCCAGACAATCCATCAAATCCCCAGATATACTAATTCTCACATTGTCGATCACAGATTTTCTGTATGGTTCAATGGTTGAAATGTCTTGTGTATAAAAACAAAAAAGAGCATACTGTTCCAAATAGCAAATCATATAACCAAGATAGCTGATTTCTGTGAAAGAAAGAATCACTTTTATGGCTATAGGTACCTCCAAAGAAAAGCAATACCCAAGATTTAAATGCATTTTAAAAATGAAAAAAATCTTTCCCAGAGCTTTTATTATAGTTTTAATTTCAAGCCAATAGATTAAATTTGATATTTTCAATAAGCAAAATACTTAGCTGTATTTCAAACTGAATTTAAATTGATTGAAATTATTTTTTTCTCATTATCAGTAAAAATGCTATAGTTGTCTGTAATGGCATAAGTCAACACAGCATAATTCTCTACATTAAAAATCTTTCAAAAAGAAAATATACTTTTTAGAAGCTTTGAGGAAGTTTAACTGGTTTAAAGTTTAATTAATCTGATGTGAAACAAATATTGCAGAAAAGCATTTTTTAACATGGAGATGGATGTTTTTATGACGTGCTGACAACTCTCTTGATAAACTTGTTTAGGAATTTTTTTTCTAAGATGGATATAACTAGCGATTTTCCAAGCATAGCTCGGATGTGGCACAAGGCCGAAAGTATGAGACATCTAGTGAGGATCAAACTCACTAATCAGTCGTAATTGTTCTAGCGAGAAAAGCTTGCTAACCATTACACCACCTCGAGGTGCCCAAGATGGATATAACTGAGAATTACTTGACAAATATTATGTGAATACCTCTTTTACATATTTTTTTTTTTTTAACTACCCAGTAATCTTAAAAATTTAAGAAAATTTTCTAAGCAATCTAATATTTTATTGAATTTTAGATACTTTGACATTATAGTCTAAATTAGGAAGATGATTGTTTAGGAAATCTTAATAAATTAGCAATAAATTCTAATTTCATTATAGCAACCACTCTTATTTTCTTATAATGTTTGGACATCTGTATTTACAAAAATCAACACATTTATAAACACATAAAATAAATTCAAAATATGGGGGAGGGTCAATGAATTGTAGTGAGCTTTTCCATTTATGATTAGGAAATATAGTTTTTATTTAATAACAATATCATCTAACTACTACAAACTATTAGGTTGGTGCAAAAATAATGACGTAATAATGTCGTTTTTTTACGTTAAAAATACGCCAAAAAATGACATTATTACGTCATTATTTTTGCACCAACCTAATAATACAGAATTTTAAAATATTTAAATGTTTATAAATTATTCTAATTTAAAAAAAAAAAGAATTCTTGCAAAAATTCATTATTAATTGAAAAAAAAATTGTTTGTAAGAACTTTCCATAATATATTTTATGCATAAAAGAACTGTCCATTGTATACATAAAAGAAATTAAAAGCTTTTTCTTACTAAAAAATAATAATATCTTAGTTTTATTGCATTTTTTATTTTAGGATTCAGAGCAGATAATGTGGAACTGGGGACCTTATTTGACCAAAAAATTACAGGTTTTAAATTCTCTGAGCACTTATAACGAATATAAACCGTAAGTGTTACAAAAAGGAATTTCTCAAAATTTCATAAAATTAAATAAGTGGGGTTAACAGTTTTAAGAAATATTTTTACAAAGATTTTCTAAGAAAGAAACTTTTCAAAAATGATTTCATTCATGCGTGTGTAAATCCTGAAAGTTTCATTAAAATCCAACAATTATCTGATTTTTTGCAAGAATTTCCAAAGGAGTGTGTTTTGCACTGCAAAAAAGATGCTAAAATTTCCCATACTAATTTACGATCACCTAATGATGCAAGAAAAAGCGTTTAACCAAAATTTTAAGCATTCTGAAAAGGATAAAAAAATATAATTCAATAAGCAAAAATCCTTTGGTCTTTTCTTTTAATAATAACAAAGATTTTGATGCTAAAACTTTGTTTTTATAAAGCTTGGGGCATTTTTTCATCAGGTATACTCATTCTTTAGCAAATCTTTGGAGATACCTACTAAATATAAACAATATAAGATTATTTGAGTACATAAAACAGGATATAAAAAGCCTGTTAGTGAACAAGGGTTAAACCTATTTGGTAACAAGTAATTTCTAACCATTCTAAAGACCTACTTCAGATTTACTTGACCAGTCAGTTTCAAAGTAAAAATCAATGTTTTTTTTATCAGAAACCATTATTAACCCCCCCCCCCCCATATGGAAAAAATGAACAACAAAATCAGTTTAAAACAACTAAAAATATTTTCTACATGTAGTGATCTTAATTTCATAACTGGTTTCCCAAAGTAGTAATCATCTTTCTTTTTAAAAATTATAATAGAAAGAATTCTACATGTGAAACCAAAGTAGGGATAATTCACTAAAATAAAATTAATTCTGACACACTATCCAAAGCTCTGCTGACAAAATCAATAATGTAAAACAAAATTATAATGTTGTTAAATTGATAAAATTTTCTTTTAAGATAAAACCTGTCAGCAAATTGTGACATATAAGTAAAAGAAATAAGTGGTTGTTTGTAGATTAATTTTGACATATGATGGAATTAATTTTAAAAGTAGCAAATTGATTATGAAATGTTATTGTAATTTTTGTATTCCTCTAATTTAGAATCTGGTATTTTGAGGAGTGGGGGGGTATGGATTTTTTTTTTATGTAAACACATTTACTGATTTTCTCTCTGAAGTTCTGGGATGAGGAGTTATTATTTACATTCACACTATTGTCCTCATCTTTATCATCATCATAATGTTTCAGCTGTTGTGCTCTCCAGCCTTCATCATAAAATTTTCTATTTTTGCCAACAAAAACTGTTCAAAAAAAGACAACTTATTCCACTTGTTGAATAAAGCGAGTAAGATACAGTTAATTTTAGTTTTAAGTTAGAAAGTCATATTTTCCTCTAACAAATGAGAGAGTTCATGCAAGAAGCAGTGATTTTATCACAAAAAAGAAGAATCGTGACGAAACGTTTACTTAAAATATTGCAAATTTATAATGCTAATTCCATGCACTGACTTGTAGAAATGGATAAAAGTTAGTTCAATCATTTATAGTGTTACAGATATTAACATTATCGTGCTAATTTGATAACATTCCAATTATTAATGAACTCAATTGGTTAAGCATCTCACATTGCAGAACCTTCTTTCACACAAGCAATAGGGCTTTTGTCTGTCTAGGTCTCAAAAGGGTTTGACATACTGGCCTTCTTCAAAGATATGGTATTTCCAGATTAATTTTTGAAATTATACAGTTTTTCTTATCAAATTGTGAAATGAAAGTTGTTTTGAACAGCATCCAGGTACTGTAAGTTTAAATGTGTGGGTGGTACAATGGATAACAAGATGGAAAATAAAGAGAACAGTTCCAATTCCTGACGGGTTTGTTATATTCACTTGCGTACAAAGACCCTTGAAAAGGATGTGAATTCACACATTCTCCCCTTAGCTATAGATTAAACAGTAAAATTTATTAGTTCTCAAAAAAATTCTTTCAAATATTTTCTGGCTTTAAATAACCTGCATGATATGCTGTTAAAAAAAAACAAAAAAATAACAGAAAAAATAGTTTAAGACCACCCAACATTTTTTAACAAAAATCTCATTGGCATCAAAGGAGTACAATGCATTAAATTTATTAAAAGCAGTTTATTTTCTATTAATTTCAATATAAACAAGCAATTTTATGGCCAACTTTAGCCTTGATAACCACTTCAATATGATGACAATGAGAGATGACACGAAGGCATGGTGGAGTAATGGACAGTGGCTTGGATTAAGGAATGGGAGAGCCAAGTTCAAATTCCAATCAAATCCATTACATTCACTTACATGCTAATACCCTTGGGAAAGGTATAAATCTGCTTCTTCTCCCAGCTATAGGTAAATAGCAGGACAGACCAGGTTCTATAGTTATTGATGGCAACTGGTCTACAGTAGAAAGAAATGGCAACCTACTGCAGGGAAAAAATCTGCCTTGTCAGTCATGTATCGAAAGATACATGATCACCTAAGTGTGTATCACGCATGGCATATAACTGACTGATGAGAGAATATTCTGCTGAAATCTTAGTGAGAGAATTCACAAAAGACTTGCTGGCTGGCTCTTTGTCTGAAACTTTATTCTTCATGTAAGGTCGGGGTTGTTTGGCAGACAATTCCAATGTAGTGACCATGACATTTTAAAGATATTCTTGCAAGTTCCTTGATTTATGACATGGAGATCCATAATACATAAATATGTTGCAAACTTTAATTTATCTTGCAACCATTCCAGATACTTTTGACCATTCATTGCTGTTCCAGGGTTCAGGAAATATAAACAGCTGGCTGGGAGGATCTTTCATAGTTTCTATCGTATATTTTCAGTCATCTCTTTCCCGGAGGCCTTCTGACATAATGCTGATGCACATCAAACTGCTGCAGTGTGGATTCATCACAGAATATAACGTTTCCTCATCGTTCCTCTATACAATGTTCATGCTTTTTGGCAAAAGTCAGCTTTTTCTTTTTTTTCCTTTTTATTTCTGCAGTCAATCTTTATTTTCAGGCGGATTTGCAAGATATCAGTTGAAATTCATTGAGTAATCTACAAAAAATACTACTACAACTCACATCTGTACCCCTGACAAGCAGAGAAGCTCAAAATTTTTGCTTGAACTGGTCGGAGATTGTGTAACACTGAATTCAATGATATGATCATCCCTAGTGATTTTTTTTTTGTTTTTTGGATGGGTGTACTTCCACTTTTCTTTCAGTCACAATAAAAGCCATCATTTTGGTATTATAACCCATTTGACTGAAATCTCACACTCTGAGAATCCTTTCTTCATGTAATGTCACTGCTTGGGTTCGTTTTAGTCCCTTTTTAATGTATAAAAACTTACTTAAAGCTAATATTTTTTTATTTTTATCATCTCACTCCAAGCAAGGCATTAATGTCACTAAGATGCAAGGGGTTGCTGGGAGTGGAAGAGAATGAGAAGATTTTAGTTAGGAGAAAGGACAATAAAAGAACAGGATCCATGAAGACTGAAGATGGCGATTGATGTTGCCTTTTAAATTTTTTTTGTAGATTGTAGATGGCAGGGAACAGTACTTACAATTACATTGAGCTATTTCAACAGTAAAATGATGAGACCTAATAGCCAATCTAGTAGTATGTTTAAATTTCACACAGTTGAGGTACCAAGGAGGAAAGCTCATTAGAACATCTCAACTTCACTGTCTTCAAATTCCAAAACTGTTACAGTGTCTCACACTTAAGGATGATGTTAATATTGCTTATAATTGCAGTTTGTTCACATTAACTAAAAGTGCATGATTCTGCATTCTAGAGAAATGTGAATTTTTGTGAAATGGTCTTCAACTTTTGGTGAAAATTATATAAAATTCCTTCATCAATCGTAAAGTATCCTTAGTACAATGAAAAATGATAATTTTAAGAAGGTGGTTCTTCTGTTTGCTGTGTCACAGGATAGATTGAAAGCAAAAGGGATAGAGGAAAACAACACATAACCTATTTACCAAGCTTGAGTGAATTAATGATGAAGCAGGGTTTGGGAGAGATAGCAAAAAGATAAAATTTATTAAGAGCTACAAAGGACAGGAGATTGTGGAGAGCCATGATTATGTATGACTTGATGGGACATGTCACACAGAAGTAGTAGTAGTAAATTGTTTTGTCTTTTACAGATTATCAACCTCTTGTAGGTTATTCAAAGCCAGAAATTATTTTTTTTATTGTAACAAGTTTTTTGAAATAATGATATTTTACTAATACAAATTCTACTATTTAATCCATAACTGGATAGAGAAGAGGTAGATTCATACCTTTCACAAGGGTATTTGTGCAGAAGTGAATATAATGAACCTGATTGGAATTGGAACTTGGCTATCTGATTTCTAACTTGGAGACATTACCAATTATATCACACGCACACTGAAGCTTTCAGCACCTGGTTACCATGGTTACCCTTCTATTACAGACATTGTTTAACTGTTTAACTTCAGTGATTGTATAAGAAACAGTGTTTCAATATGATATACGACTGTAAGCCAGTAGTAGTAGTAAAGCTCTGCTGACTCCCCTGTGAAGAACAGGGCTGAAGCATTAACATGCTAGGCATCATCTGTGATTTCTTCAACAAGCAGGTTTTTATGGGATGAAGTTACTAGCCCCATACCCTATGTTTGAATTCAGTGTTGTTCATCTAGACTGTATGCCAACTAAGGTCATAGAGCTGACTGCCTTGATATTAACCCCAATTTGGGAGGGAGAAGAGATGGATTTATATCTTTTCAAGAGTATTTATGTGAAAATGAATGCAATGACCACAGCTAGATTTTGAACTTGGCATGCTAGTCCCAACTTGTGTGCTGATACTGCCATACTATATGCACATTCTGCTCTTTTCTGGACAAGGTACTAAACATGCTGAATCAGATGGTAAAGCTATGGTATCAGTTTTTATGCTTTAACACAAATACTGCTTATCCATTAGTTTCTAAAGGGCATAAATAGAAGAGAATGCTGTAAAAAAGCCAGGAGCATCAAATGTCCTGAAAAACATATGAAATCTATATTGTTTAGCACTTTGGTAACATGTTGAAGTTGCATTCTCTGACTGGCATTTCTTTCTCTGTGAACACCCACATGACTTTTCCTGTTTAAGTTTTTCTCTACCCTGAAAAATGTATTTAGTTGGCACACATCATGGAAATGATAATAGCTCACATTCTTGAGAAGTTCTACCGGATTTTAAAATCTTACCTTGGAATCATTTTACTTTCTCACTCTATAAATAGCAAGTTCACGTTTCAAAATGGAAGCCACAACTAATAGGTAAAAGATAAAATGGAGACTGTTATTGAGTCCTAACCAAGACTAACATTTCTCATTCTAGAAATGGGGTCAGGCAGAGCTTAACAATCTTTCTGGTAGAAATTTTTAATTATCTTTATGTATGTTCTAATTACCTTTTTATACAAGCTGTTGACCAATTATTTTGAGTTGAAACCTTATATATCAAAGTTCTCAGAGTAAAATTACTATTAACTAACCCATGTTGATAAGATTTTCAATATATATTTATACAATGACTTCTTCAATATGCCATGTCTCTTCAGGATGTGGGCAATCATGGCTCTTCACAACTTCCTATATTTCCCAGCTCTTTGCCATGCTTGTCTTTTTATTAGGTTGGTGCAAAATAATGTTGTTTTTTGACGTATTTTTTAACGTCAAAAACGATATTATTTTTGCACCAACCTAATACTATTCCTACCTTTTAATGTTCTGCCATCTATTTGCACAAACTTGTTAGATTACTCATTACTTTCTTCTGTCAGCCTTGCTTTTGGTATGTCTTGCAAGTGTCAAATTTTCCAAGCTTTCTTTTCTCATTGTGTTTCCCAAAAACTTGAGTCACCCCTGACTTAACATATAATTGTCCTTTTTGTTGTCCATTTTCCTTGAAATGTCCTTGTTGTTTACATTTTCCGTCATATGCTAAAACAGTTCCCAGATATTAAAACTTTTGTAATTCATAGCTCATATCTTGGGCTTTTATATCATTTTACTTCGAGCTTATGTTTTTATTAGAATTGTAATAATTTATTTGGTAATGTTAGATTTTATTATGCAGCTTGATAGTTGATTGATTTGTTTTTACAACTTATCAACCCTTTGTGGGTTATTTAAAGGTAAAATATATGTTGAATTGTAAGAATATTGGATTAACATCCTTTTTTGTGAATAACAATACTCCTCCACCAATACAAATCCTGCTATTTGACCCATAGCATGGGGGAGAAAGATTCATACCTTTCCCAAGGGAATTTGCATGTAAATGAATTTAACAAATCTGACTGCAATTCGAACATGGATCTTTGATTTCTCATTCCAAGCCCGTTATCCATTAATTATACCAACCACATATGAGAGCTGATCAACATATTGCAAATATATATAATAGTATAGTGATAAATTTCTATTTTTTTAATTTCAGATATACAGAGATGGCCACTGGTTGTGAGGAAAATTCAAGCTCAAAAGTTAATGAGTGATGGGGACCTAACTTTGAAAATTGCCAAAAAAGGTGAAGAGAGATAGCAAGGAACTAAAGAAATTGAAAACATTGGCATTTATAAGAATTTTTTTAAAAATGAATTCATGAATATCACAACAAGAGAATTTTTTTTTTGATAAGGTTAAAAATCATGCACTTTTAGTAAATTGTGTGCACAAAGTTAAAAAAAAAAAAAAATTAAGAACAGCCAAGAAATTAGAGGAAAAAAATATAATCAGACTCCCAGCAGCCATTCCTTTTGCTTACAGAAGGAAGGCTGCCAAGATCTAATATATATTGTTTCTAATATTTTCAATTACTGATTATGTTAAAGAAACCCCTAGTAAACAGCATAGCACACACCAGTATTGTGTTCAGCAAGTGCCAAACCTGAAGTATTTATTAGCTTATGCAAATTATCGCATCTCCTATGATGGATCTTAGCTAGCACATGCTGATATATTCTAGTCTCCAACCATTGAGTAGTTCTACCTATATATTTAGCTTCATGCCGGCATTTATAATTTCAAGTAACAATTTCAATATGTACATTTTATAGCATTAATAAAATAATTTATTTAGATATATAGGAAATTGTGCTAATCAAATATATATTTTTGTGGCTTATATCTTTTGAATTTATGCATAAATAAAAAAATTATACTCCATTTGTTTGCATAAAAAGACCTGGCATCTCAAAATATGTTATCAATATGCTTTATAAGGATAGATAATAATCTGAAATTCCATCGTATATTGCTTGTATAATGAAAATTTTACCAATATCAGAGCAATCTTATTGCTAAAAAACTGACTTGCATAATATTAAGTCAGGAAGAAAGACCTATTTTGGTAGGATCACTTTGAGAGTAGTTCTTCAATGCCTATGGAAAAACAACTATTAATTTTTATATTAGAAACATTTTTTTCCATTGTAGATTTGTTTCTCAATGCAACAAAGCCACTAAAGTGTGAAAGGATTTGAGAAAAAAAGATCATTATTAAGGAGAGAGGACAATAAAAGAACAGGGTACAAGGAGACAGAAGATGATATTGCATTTAAATTTTGTAAGATCAAAGTTGACTGGAAAGCAAGAAGCCAAACGACAATTCCTAAAGCAAGAAGTGCAAGTGAAGAAACTGTTAACATAGAACTTACAGTTACATCTAGCAATTTCAAGTGTAGAATTACAAAACCTAACTGCCAACCAAGTACTGTGCTTAAATTCATAAAGTAGAGACACCAAAGAGGAAAGCTTCTTCAAAACAATTACCATGAAAATATTTATAGAAAAGGTACAGGGAAGCTATGTTACAGTGGTGAGATGGTCACTGAAGCTGAGATACCAGGTGAGAACCAATAACATTGCAAATTCTTCTTTGTATTTTATCAAGAGTGTTTAGATACATTGCAGAAACACCAGATCAGATCTGGTAGCAATATTCAATGCATGGATGAATGGTAGACTTATAATAAAGTTTTAAAAAATTGTCTAGAATGACACAGTAAATCAACTTTTATGTAATATTATTTAATATCAGAGTGGGTAAATTTTGTATTGATTTTACCTTTTTAAAATGAGTTATATCAGGCTCATATCATACATCATATGCTGTATGAATTTAAAAAGAGCTTTTCAGCAACAAATGTGGCAAGAAATATCTGTTGAGAAAAAGCTAATACCTCTACTAGACATATGTGTTGACAATTGGACTTGTTTCAAGCTCAGAAGGGCATAAAATGAATCAAGATTGACGTATAAACATGTCTGTAGCTGTTTTTTGAACATCATATTTTGGATGTGTTTATTTGTCCGTGTCTGAAAAAGACATTTTTGGTAAAACATATGTACATGTTTATGCTGAGGAAGGGGTTAAGTTAGCTTACATCATATTTTTATATAATGGCTTTGATTTCTGTCTAAATTTCTAGGATGAGGCGTTATTATTATTTACACTATTTATATTTAGACTACTGTCCTCATCTTTGTTATTGTTATCACAATGTTGGGCCCTCTGGCCTTCATCAGGTGTATATTGATCTATGGGAAATTCTGAACTGAACCCTTTATTTAATCTACAGGGTTAGACTGTTCTCATTCTAATGCCCATGTCTAGGAATATCTCATTGAGTTCTTATTTCTTAGTACTGCGCAGTTATTGCTTGCTCATTTCCACCAAGTTCAAGTACACTGCTGAATCCAGGGATTGAACTCACAAATTCCCTGTACATTATCCAGATCAATATACAGAATGCGATGGGTAAATTGTCGTCATTTTATATTTTCAATTTTGCACATTTCTAGTGTTTGTTTTTTGTTTTTTTTATTTTGTCTGCTGCACAGTATAGTAGGGTCAGTTGGGCAATGTCTGTGAGAAAAAGAGCACCATGATGCAATTCACTCTGGCAGAAATTTGGAAACAACATGCTGTACTGCTTGGCATTCAGTGCTGGATGCTTCAATACAAACATTTCAGAGTGATTGGGTATCAATCTGAGGACAGTGCAAAGGATTTGGAAAGAGCTGGATGATATATCCAGTCAACATCATGGTATTTGGAGTGATCAACTAGTAAGGGTGACGTTATGCCTCCATTCATCTTCCCACAGTGTGTCAGACTCAACACGGAGGCCTACATCAAGTGCCTTGAGGAGGTAGTACCTCCCTGGGTCAAGAGGGTGGCTGCTGGCAGACCCCATGTGTGGCAACAGGACTGCACCATGCCACACAATCAGGAGAATATAGTGATGGCTGTCAGACAATTTCTGTGACCACATCACCCCTTACATCTGGCCATCTAACTCCCCAAACTGCAACCCCCTTTATTATTATGTGTGGGGTGCAGTTGAGTGAGAAACCAACTTCTTGTAAGATGAACTGAAAGCAAGGATTATGGCAGCATTCACCAACAAGGAGACCATCCAGAAGAATTGCAGGAGATTCCAGAGTCATATGGAAGCCATGGTTGGAGCCAATGGTGATTTCATTGAATAAATTTAGTTTTTAGTATTTTAAGATATCATGTAATTTTGGTGAATATATCTGTTAAAATGAGATATCAGGGCTACTTTCATTTATGCATAATTAAGACAGCAATTTATCCATTTCACCCTGTACTCCTGATGAATGTTGATTTAATCTGATATAACTTCACCAGGTAAATGGATTTATATAACCCACTGGAAAAACTGTAAGTTGATATAGAACTCAATGGGCAAAACCCATTTCAACTGCATATGGAATGGGTCAACTTATTAAAGCACAAGTTTACATTAGATGAAAGTTATCAGTTCAATACTTGTGCTGGGTAGTAAATATAAAATTGAGCTATTTAACTACAATGAAGGCCAGAGGGTACAATGGCTGAAATGTTGTGATAATAACAACAAAGATAAGGACAATAGACTAAATATAAATAGTGTAAATAATGTTAACTCAGAAATTAATGACTTTGATTGTTCATGCTTCTTAAATAAAACTGTCTTTATTATACACTTTTAACTAGTTTTTTTTTGTTTTACTGCCTTTTTATTTTGTTATTTTTTTTCTTGTAATGCTGAAGTCATTTTCCATTCAGCAATCAAACAATAAAGACTGGAAAATAAAAAGATATAAGCTTTTGATTATTTTTAACACATTGGCTTCCAAGACTCATTTTCCTTGTTGTTCAAGGGTCCCAACACTGTATCTTCATTCCTGTTATAGCAAAATGAGGAAAACAATGAGTGCAAAAAAAAGTAGGTACATTTTATGCTGAATATGAAGGTAATACTTCCCTTTGCCTTGAGTGTTTCAATAATAGACATATAAGAATCAATTCAAATTTTCCTAGTGGTATAGCAATATGTGTTTTCATATTTTTTCTTTTATATCTTTTCAAGAAATCAGACATTAGAAATATGTTTTTTTATTTATTTATTAGGAATGTGATTTCTATTAGATTAAAATTATTGTGTTTATTTTACTGGTTGTAGACATTATTTTGGTTTCCTAAGTATACTTTTCTTTTAATTTCATAATGTTTTGCCAATTAAATTTTCTGTTTACTTTATCTTTTTAGTTAACCTGAATACATGGTACAGCTCTGTGGATGTAAAAATAAAAAATGACCCCCCCACAAAACTATAGAAATTTCAAAAGGAAAATGAAATAAAAGACAAAATTCTAAAATATTTAAATTTTTTTTGGAAAAAAATGTGGTTATAGTGTACCATAATCTCATAAGTAATCAATCATAGCATCCCAATCCCAATAATCCTCATAGAAAAGAAGTTGGAAAACAACCCAGTGGAGGGTCATGTGGGTCTTGCTAACATATAACAACACTCTGGTGAGTCATGTGGGAGCCAACGTGTTAAAGCAAAGTTGAGGACTTTATTCCAACTGTAAAGATTAAAAAAATAATAACTCCACATCTTGAAAATTGACACAGATAAAAAGCTTTTGATATCAGACTTCATGTCCTTCATTGCTAAAGACCCATAAGACCAGGACAGCATCTTTATGGTTAAGTAATCGAAACTAATCCTGAGACATTTCTCACATTTCATCATGAAGCTTCATTTGATTTGAAACCTCCATACTACCTTTGATGATATTCACATGACCCACATAGTCTTCACTATATGCCTCACTTAGTAACTTTAAAACAAAAAAGGAAAAGGCAAGTGAATATTTCATCAATTGCCATCAAATCCAAATCAACCAATTGTAAAAATGTTTGAAAATTTTAAGAATATGAAGAATTCTTCAGGATATAATAACTGAACCATGACTGTGACACCCAAGATAAGGACACCAGTTTGAATAAATCTGAATAATAATAATGATAATAATAAATTGTAGAACAAACTCCCATGTGTGTGCTTACCTGAACACAACAATCTTAACCTCTTCAAGTCAAGGATTAATTATTATCTATTCTCTCTGCCCTCCTAAACTTCCCTTCTTATAACCAGCCGTTTCACTCATGTCACACATCATAACCATTTTAACAGTAAACTTCTACCTGGAGTGGTTCTTGTGCTTCATGTTGGGTGAACTATAAAAGAAAAAAATACTGGAAAATAGCCACTGGCAAAACATCAAATGTATGAATAGAATGTCTGGAAGTGTCTTATCAAGTTCTTCTTATGTAGGTTAATGAAGGTTGTTGTTAATGGCCAGTCCTCTGAAGCACATGTGATCAATGCTGGCATTCCCAAGGATCCCTCCTTGCTCCTACCTTCTTTCTACTTTATATTAATGATCTGCCTAAGAACATTATATATGCAGATGATAACATGGTTTATGGGTGCATCTCTAAAAATCTAAATCAGAGCCTGACAGCTGATTACTCTGCTGACCTAGCTCTCATAGCTCAATGGGGGTAAAGATTGGCTTCTATTATTTAATACCTACAAAACAAAGCTATTAACATTCCATTACCACTGATCTGACTTTAAATTTATTCCACTCCTGATAAGCAGTTGTACTGCCAATGAGGCTCCTTGCTTCAAATGTCTATTGCAGTGGTTCCCAAACCTTTTTTTTTTTCTCTGGTTCACATTTTTGGAATGAAAATATGCTTTCTTTTTTGAGAGAGAGAGAAAGAAAGAGGGTTAAAGGGAGATAACCACAGACTAAAAGTCAGAAAATTATCATTGATAACTCTCTCCTCTAATTTGCAGATCCTAGTTACTATATTCTTAATGCTAGATATAATGCAAAAATATAATAAGTCAATAATTATTTATAACTATTTATACTGGGACTCATTCATGCAATTACAAGTAATCCATAATAATATTTTCAATTTTGAAATCATAGTTATTTTTGACATGAATTTTTTAAAATTGTTTATTGACTGTTTTTTCAATCATTCTGCCTTACCTGCTATCCTCTTCTGCCACACCTATGAGGTGTGCCACACTGTTTGGGAACTAATGGCCTATTGGGACTCTAAACCTTATATTCATACCATCACTAAACATACTAGAACACTGTTTGGTTCCTTGTTCCCCTCCCAAAAGTACTGAATCCTACTTCCATGATCTATCTTTAAGAGGCAGATCAGACCAAAATTGGAGTATTGATGCCACATATAGGCTGAAGCTGCTTAGTCCTCACTGCCCTGCCATGACAGAATTCAAAAGTAATTACGTGTTTGATCTTTTATTTTTCACTCTACAACTCCTTTTCTATAGATGAAACATTGCTAGCTTCTCATTAATCAATTGCTATTTCCATGGCAAATGTTCCACAAGTTCAAACCTTTGCAGCTAGAACCCACCATGCCATATACAGAGGGTCAACTTATCCTCATTTCCATCATATTCCTTTGGTAAAGAGAGAGTTCCACACAGTTTCTTCATAGGATCTTTCACTGTGTGGAACAGGCTCTCAAGAGAATGCTTCCAGATTACTACAATCATAACCTCTTCAAATGTAGGATTAGGCTATCTATCCTACATATCCTCATAATACACATTTCTTACTACAGTGTAACCTGGATATAAGAGAGTTGTCAGGACCGGAGAAGGAGTCTCTTATATCCGGGTTTGGTTTAATTTATATACATTAACATAGGCTCTAATTTGGGACCAGATAAAATCTCTCTTATATCAGGGTTTCTCTTATATCAGGGTTACACTGTACTTCCCTTTATGATCTTACAAAAAAACTTATTCAGTAATCCTCTACCTTGAGTGGCTCTTAAATATAAATCTACTAAGATATCAGTTATCTTCAAATTTTACAATTGTAAAGCATAATGCATAAGTAAATTTAAAGAATAATGAATGTTATTGCAGAAAAACAAGAGATGTTCATTGACAACGTACGAACAAGAACATGCCATGCCACTAACATAGTAACAAACCACCCGCATTCCCTCTGTATTCCATTGGTGAGAAGGAAGTTCCACTTGAACAGCTTCTTCCTGCAAACTATTGCCCTGTGAAACCAACTCCCAACACAGTTTCCTTGATCACTACAATGTTAACCTGCAAGTCATGAAAAAAAATCCAATAAAGGAAAGAAAAATATGCATATGAAGAGATGTGTAGATTTTTCTTTGCTTCTTGTAAATGAGACGAGAGATTGGATCATTTTACCATGAATGAATTATATTTTTTGTTGGTTTTCGTGAGGCCATAATCTATTACATTTTTTAGAGTGAAAAAACAAAATATTACTAGTAATTTCTTTATTTTTTCATTACTTTTTATTACACGTTGCCTTTAAATGGTTGGAAGGTTTTTAACTTACAAAGAAAAAGAATTAATATGAAAAAGACAAGCTAAAAATTAACACTGAAAATACTTCATTTCAGAATTACACCATGCCATTTCAGGAAATAAATATTTATGACTCTCCACAGTGTCATTTTCTTTAATATCTACAAATTACCATGACTGTTCTTTAGTAAAATATTCGAGTGGCTTCATGCTAGCTTCTCCAGTTTTGAATTCAGAGTTGCCCTCTCCCTAAATTAGTTTAGCAAACTTACACTTAACATGAGGAAGAGAAAGTTTCTAGAGCACATAATGAGGAAAGAGGGCTTGGAAAATTTGATATTCACAGACAGATTGAAGGCAAGAGGGATAGAAGAAAACAATGCATAATCTTACATTGAATAAATGGATGGCAAAACAAAGTTTAAGAAAGATAAGAAAAAATTTATTAAGTGCTACAAAAGGAGAGCTGTAAAGAAGATCAAGGTTGGATAGCTGGATGAGCATGATTCTTTTGAACTTGGCATACCAATTTTACTTTTTCCACCAATAACTGTTATACCACCAGCACATCTTACTAAGACTATTATTAGGTAATAAAAGCATATGATCATTTGAAGTAGGGAGGTAAGAATATGATTGCACATTTGTACTTTGTCTAACATCTGGAATAAAATTGGTTAAGGTATCCTGTATAAAAAGCAAACTTGTTGGATTTGAGGTATGCGTTTAGATCTCATAGGAAATTATTTTTTTATTTCTTCAATGTTAACAGTTGATAGGTGTTCAAAATGAACTAAATGAGGACAAAAATAATGAAAATATACAGAATATTAGTACTATATTCATGAACTGTAGGTGACATGAGGTGGTATAGGAAAGATCCTGGATTGGGCCAAAAAATGTACAACATTACTTCAGTAAATAATGTGTGTCATATGGTAAAAATACATCTCTGGCATTATGGCAAACAATGTGTTGCAGTCATTACTGCAAATTATTGGTTTGGTGCATAATTATCAGGCATTTGTGTAGGCAAGTTATTTGCTAATAAAAATTGCTGTTTTATTTACTTTTTTTTAATGAAAAATATCTTATTTTTAGGTTATAAAAATGCATGTCAATAATCATACTCATTTAAAAATGTTAATGTTGAATTGTTGTGTTTCTTTTTTCATAATAAATATTGTTTAAAATACCTGATAATTATGTGACAACCCAATATCTTGTAGTAAATAATGTACCTCACATATTATGGAAAAATAATGCATTTCTTATATTAAGTATTATGTATTATAATAAATGTTTTGTTTCATATATTACAGTAAACAGTATGTTTCATATCTTACTTAAATATAGCCACCATTCTTTTGAAAAATAGTCCTCTTGGGAACATACTTTCTTGCATACCTCATGTCCTCTTTCCTGTGAATATCTCTTGGCAGAATCCATAACTGATACCAGACATATGTGAGAAATGTAGATTATTCATTGACAGTCCTCATGGATGAATTCACATTTTCTTTCTATGTCTTCCAGCATTTTACTGGTGATTGGATGCCCTGAAGGATCCTTATTGTGAACTGACACTCAAGTGACATTGAAATGAATATACCACTCAAAACCTATGTTCATATTAAATGTTTACCAAAATACTGATAAAGCATTTCAGTGGTTATAGGAGCAGATTTGCCTTGTAGAAAACTTAAACTTAATGCAGGCATGTTGCTCAAATCTGAAACAATGTTACAAAACTTCATAAAAGAACTGAACACTAGAAAAAGGGCATGAAACCTCATAAAAGGCTGACTTTGTAGTCTTGATACCGATGAGTGTTAGATATATCTGCTTTTCCATTGAACAATGTAATTATCGCATATGGGCAGGAGCTTCACAGTATTCACTTTCCACTCTCAAAAGAGTGCAAAAGCATTTCTGCGTAGGTGACAAATTATTTTCTACTCTGCAACTACTTTCTCACAGATATGTCTTTTGCTACTCTATGGAGAATGTTCAAGTGGACTACATTCCGTAGTTCCACCAAGACCTGTCATGCCATGCACATTGCAAACCACCTTCAAATTCTTCTGGTAAGATCTAAGTTTCACTCAACCAGGTTCTTCTCACTACCCACTGCCTTGTTTAACTGACTCTCAAGAGTTTTCTTCCTCAATCACTACACTATCAACCTGTTCAAGTCTAGAGTTAAAAGTGAGCAACAGTGAAGTCTTAGAAAAAATAGAAACAAAAAGACACTTATATTTAACATCAGAAAGAGATAATTGAAATTTCCAGGACACATAATGAGGAAAGAGCACCTGGAAAATTTGATACTCACAGGGCAAGACAGGCAAGAGGGGCAGAGGAAAACAGCTCATAACCTATCTAATGAGCTAGTGTAAACGGATGGCAAAATAGAGTTTGGGAGAGATAGACAAAAAATAAAATTTACTAAGAGCTACAGGAAATTGTGGAGAGCCATGATTGCATATGTCCTGAAGGGACATGACACAGACAAAATATCACTTTCCATATATTCTCAAATAGTATAAAATCTATTTGAGTCTATAATAAAGAAATGACAATTTAAATTTCTTCGATTTTTTTTTTTAAGTAAATTTCATTTTATTTACTAAAATACAGCATAATACACTAATTATTGAATGCTTTTTTTTTAAACAATTTATTTAAATAATGGAATATACCACTTTTTGGCAAAATTTAAAAAGAGTTCAAGTTATTGCCGTAAACCAATCAGTGACAATTTTTATCCCTTTGAAGCAAATTCAACTGATTCCAAAGAGCAAGTCATTTCAATATGAATGCTTAAAAAAAGTAACAAGAAAACCAAAAAAGCATCATCTTGTTTAAGAGAAGTTCAATCCCCAAGTCAAGCAGATCAAGAGTGACTCAATTTGAATACAGAACCTGTTTTGACCTCCATCAGCATGGCTGATGCTAACCTCCAGGAGAGCAACTCCATGTAACTTCTTGGTCTTACATTTTCTACTGACATGAAGAAAAATGGTTATATTCAATCAATTGCTAGTTCTAATGCAAGGAAAATTGGCCCACTATGTAATGCTAGACTGTTTTTCTTTCTGGAATCTATCTTGCACATTTATAAGCTGGCCATTCATCTGTGGATCATATATTGCTGCCACATCTTATCTGGTGCTTTTATTATGCATCAAGAAATTCTTGACAAAATCCTAAGAAGAATCAGCAACAAAGACATCTCAGCTTTCCTCCTGCTGTAATATAGTTTCCCTGTACTTTTTCTATAAATACTTTCATGTTAATTGTTCTGATGAGCTTTCCTCTTTGGTATCTTGACTTTACAAATTTAAGCACAGTACTAGATTAGCAACTAGGTCTCATCTTTTTACAGTTGAAATTGCAAGATGAAACCATAAGTTCTATGCTAATATTTTCTTCTCTTGCACTTCTTGCTTGTGGATCTCTCTTCTAGCTTCATGTTTTGCTGTCAACTAAATTCATCAAAAATTTAAATACAATGTCACTCATCATCTACTGTCTCCTTGCAATGTGTTCTTTTAGTGTCCTATTTCTCCTTCAGTTACCTCTAGCAACCTTGTGGCTTTTATAACTTTGTTTTGGGTGAAATGGTGAAAAAAATAATTCAAATACAGAATAAAAGAACAAGAATGAAAGTGAAATTTACAAAGTTTGATATCAAACTTTGTCATTTATAATTTGAATCTCAGAGATAACTTGCTTCTGTATATATGCACAGTCATATAGCTGTCAAGGTATGCGGCTATAAATGCAGAATGATCAAGACAATGTCAAAGAAAATTCACAATAATAATGAAAATTTAGTTATACACATATATTTATATACATGCAGGTAGTTATTCACAACTGCAGACTTTTGGTATTTTGGTAGAACTTATAACTGACTACACTAAACGACTCTTAGATTAATTTCAGAAAAATGCTTTACCAATTCTGCTGTCAGGTTAGAATTTTAAGTGGACTTCATACTCATGTGACTCTAAAGTGGAATAGATAATTACATATATTCATGTGCATGCACAAGTTTATTCTGCACACACATGTGCACGTGAGAGAAATTGGGAGAGATGAGAGAGTGTGTGTGTGTGTGTGTGTGAGAAGAGTATGGTATGATAGAAGTACTGTGATAAAGAGTATCAGAAGTATTTTGTATGGGGATGAGTGGAAGGAAGGTATGATAGTGGTAATGTGTAGAGAAAAATAAGGGATTATATATATGTGTGTGCATGTGTGTACAGGGTTGGGAGTATAATATAAGAGAGGTATTTTCTGTGTACATGGTAGAAGCATGGTATGAGGTGTGTGTGTATCTGTGTGTATACAAAGTACAAATGTGGTGTGAGAGTGGTATTCTGTGTGTATACAAGGTGGGGTTGTTGTATAACAGTGTTTTTGTGTTTGTGTATGTAAGGTGAGGATATGGTATGAGAAGTGTTTTGTGTGCATTAGTATGGTGGGAATATGGTATAAAAGAGGTGTTTTCTATATGCACGGTAGGAGGGTGTTATGAGAGAGGCATTTTGTTAGAAAGGTCAAAGCTATTTCCAGAATGGTTAATCATTGGAAATGCTACAAACAACACTTGACGAAACAAATCTACTTCCAGGTGTTTAAAATTGGATGAAATCTCATGGAATGGAAAACATAAAAGAAAATTTGGATACATTTAATTTGATGTCTTGCCAATAAAACTGGTTGTATCAAAAGAATTTTATTTCAACAAATCAAAATCTACATTATCAAAATGAAACTTGTTGGTTACAATTGATGGGAATGACTGGCACCCTCACTTCCCAAATTTATAGACAAATACTACAGATGTATGCTGGGATTTCTTCCTAATCAATAAGAAATGGAAAATTTTCAGTTTTATCTCCACATTCTTTGTTACTTTTTGTTTTGTAGTCAGAAGGCTATAACCACTTGACACTATCCCTTCTGTGCATGAACACTATTCCTATTTCCACTATTTCCATTATTTGAACTATTGTCCTCATTTTTGTTTTGGTTGTTGTATGCCCCGGCCTTCTTCAGGTGGTTGGAATGTCAAACTGAACGTTTTATTTAGGGACACATGGCACAGTTGATAAAGGTGTTGATTAGATCCAGTGACAGGACCCAAAGAGTTGTGAGTTCAATACCTGGTTAAGGCAGTGGAGAATTTGGAGAGGTGAATTAACAGGAGATAACTGATAACTGACATTCATTAGAGATGGCACATGGAAATAGAAAAGTCTACCCCAGCAAGCAAAATAAAGGGTTCAGTTCAACATTACAACCACCTGAAGAAGGCCAGAGCATACAACGTCCGAAACGTTGATAAATATGGCCACAAAGATGAGGACAATAGTCTGAATAATGTAAATAGTGTACATCATAACACATCTCAGAAATATAGACAGATATTCCTATTTTGTAAACTTTTTATTAGTCTTACTTTGCTTTTGATTTGCACTATATATCTCAAAGTCAAGGAACACTAACTACTTATGCTAACATGATTTTCACTGGTAAGGTTTCTTCAGGCAGTAGAAATTAATAGTGTTTCCCAAACACCTTGTTTATTCATGAATGAAAGCGTTCATAAATAAATTAAAAAAATGTTCGGGAAACACTATTAACCTCTATTGGCTGAAGAAACCTTACTGGTAGAAACCATAGTGGCATGAGTGATATTTAAAAGCTCTGCACATTTGGTTTTTCTTTTTTACATTGTGTATTGAGCACTCTTTTATATAACTGTTTGACCAGAAAAGTTGTTATATATATATATATATATATATATATATATATATATACGCGCACGCGCATACACATACATATACAGGGTGTCCCCCAAAAATTGACATCATTTAAAATATCTGTCCCAAGTAATATATTTGTCCCATTCAAACAAAATGAAATAGGCTTTATATTGAACAATAAAAGATTTATCAAAATTTAAACAAAATATTCAAAGGGATGTAGATTTTATAACCGATTTCACAAAGCTTCAGAAATGCTCAATGTAAACATCATCCAAGACATGACACACATCAAGTTGGTAGTCCAGCTTCTGCCAAACACTCTGTAGCATGTCTTGCATAACATTCTTGTTATGGAGTGGTTTCACAGTGGAGGCTTGTATTTGTACTAAGTCGGTCCTAAAACAGGTTCGATGTACAAAATGTTAGGAACTTCATATAATAGGTATGACACAGAGAAAATCTTGTTGTGGTCGCTGATACTTTAGTATCTGACTAACAGTCATCCGGCATTGACTGACCGACCGAACCACTGAACGACTCCTCGTTACTCTTACTACTCCTACTTATTATAGGTGGGATTTCTATTGACTATAGAATAGGTGTGTTCCACTATAACATCCCCCACTAAAACTTTACTCTGTAGGAGTAAACAGTTTTCTTTATTTTTCATTTTTTTTACAGGAAACAACAAAAAATTCATTTTTTTTTTAGCGTATCGTATAGCATATCTCCAACATTTTTTCAATCCACTTTTAAATGATCAGTTGCCTTTCTTTTTTCTCCTGAAACGGCATACCTTAGGTAAAATTGTTGCAGGCGTTGTTAGATCAAACGTATTGAAAATCACCTCCATCGGCGTTTCTTCCGTGGGAGCGCTGTCAACCACATCTGAAAAGCGTCAATGATCTGGTTACTGCACATGAATTTTTCGCCTACATCATAGTGCCAATCCGCTTTTCTGTTTTTTGGTACCTCCATAGTGTTACCAGAAACAACCTTCTGCTTTGAGCTTCTTAAGGATGGAGTCACAGTTTCTGTAGGTTGTTCTTGTGGTTCTATTTGTTCAGCCTCTAGCTTCCCTTTTGTTGATCTTGTGCTTCTTAACGTTTTCTGTAGTGACTTCAGTTGACTTAAATCATTTAATAATATTGCATGTCCTTGGCTGCGGGTAACTCACTCCCCAGTTTTTCTTGATGTCAGCTTCATCTTTACTTTCTGGAGCTTGTTTTTCACATATATCATCAGTGTTACCGATTCAATTTTTTTAAATACACTGGTTTTCTGTCCAATTCTTTATCTATCTGTTCAATTGAAGCAAACAGCACATTCCTTTTCTTTTTGAATACCGCCTGAGCGTTTTCTTTTGGCTGTAATTTTGCCTCCATCTTCGTACACATTCCCAAACCTGGAGAAAAAACAATAGGAAATGTTTCCTTAAGTTTCCTTACTAATTTTTGGGCTTCTGAGTTTAAACTTTCAACCTTCTAACAGAAAGAATTTATCGGTAGATCCCATAATTGAAATTCTGTTATCCAATTCGTACTAAGTAAGTTCGTGGTATATTCTATGACAAATAGTTTAGCTTTTCACATTTTTTTATTTAACGTGATGTTTGTAACAAATTCTCCAATAAATTGTATTTTTTCTCCCATCACTGACCTCGCAATTTTATTTGTTTTAATTAAAGTTGGTTTCCCCAACTTCTTCCACATATGCAAATTTATGATAGATAGGTCGGAACCAGTGTCGAGTTGCATTTTTAGTTTTTTATTACTTATTTTGATGATAACAAATTTTCTGGTTATTCCATCGTTCACCTCGTCGGACTTTAATTTTCTTATTTTATTGTCTTTATTTCTCGACCTGCAGTGCATGCTTTTATGACCCACTCTTTTACAGTTGAAACATTTTTTATTCCTAAAATTGCAATATCTGTACCAGTGTAGTTCACCGCAAGCAAAACATGGCTTCAGGAGTTTTTGTTTATTTTTCTCTGGTATTTCACTTTTTGCTTGATAATCTGCAATTTTAGAATTCTTTTTGGTAGACTGACTTTCTTTTTTGTTGCGTATTTTCCTTACATGCAAAACGCCAGACTGTTCTATCTTTTTCGAATCTTTCTTTAAGCTAACATATCTTGTGCAGTCTTCTGACAACTTCTGTATTGTAAGACTTGGTTCATTTTCCAATTTTGACAGCACTAATTTTCTCAACTCTGTGTCTCTTTCCGATACCAGCCCTTGAACAAACACCAAACACTTAAAATTGTCTGCGCTTAACTCTGCCAGCTTGAATTCTTCACAATGCTTATTCACATTGGCTGCATATGTTATATAGTCTTGTTCGTCATCTTTCATCAGATGCAAACATTTCCACCACTTGTGAAACAAAGATGTCTTTTTACTAAATAATTCACTTAATATATTTACCGCCTCGGTTAATGTCAACTAGCTAGTTTTTTTTCGGTAAAATGTAGTTTACCAATTTGCTATGCTCAGCAGTTCCTAACTTGCTTAAAAGAAGTCTAACCTTCTTTCCTTCAGACTACGAGTGGCGTCCGTATATTTTTTATAATACTCCTCAAAAGTTATCTCTTCATCTGGACTGTACGTGAATATTTCAATTGAATTCCATATTGCATTCTCTGGGAAAGAATCATTTTGTAGATTTTTCTCTTTCCTCTTCTCAGTTATTTCCAGAATTTTGTTTTGAAACTCCTTATGCATCTGTTCCATTTCTCATTGAAACTGCATTTGTCTATTAAAAGTTTAAAAAATATTGTAGAGGGGGGTAGGTTCTATGAATTTGCAATTCGTGACCTATTTGAACAAACTGTCTTATTGAGAAAAAAAAAATTCTTTTCTCAGTTGAGAATACGACAGATTATTTCGTCACTAAGTTGATGTCTTGTCTTTCGAAAAACTTTGTCAAGTTTTTTTTTTTTTTTTTAAAGTGTTAATCCGAGATTTTGTCGCCGAAATAATTGTGACGAGCAAGTCTTTTCTTTTTCCTCCATATGAGTACGAATTTTGTCATCAAATAATGTTGTGAATTTTTTTTTTCTCTTCCACCGTATGAATTCAAATCTCTTCGACAAATAATACTGTGGCAAACGCAATTTTTTTTTTGTTTTTCTCTTCCACTGTATGAATCCGAATCCTTTCGCCAAATTATACTGTGGCAAATGAAAATTTTTCTTCCTCCGTATGAGTTCGAATACTCGTGGCCAAATCTGTTATGGTGGGTGAATTTTTTTTTTTTTCCCCTCTGTATGAGTACGAATCCCTAGTCGCCAGATTTGTTATATGGCGAACAAATTTTTTTTCCTCTTCCACCGTATGAATCTGAATCCTTCATCGCCAAGTGTGTCATGGAATGGTTTCACAGTGGAGGCTTGTATTTGTACTAAATCAGTCCTAAAATAGGTTCGACGTACAAAATGTTAGGAACTTCATATAATAGGTATGATGCAGAGAAAATCTAGTTGTAGAGTCTGATACTTTAGTATCTGACTAACGGCCATCCAGCATTGACTGACTGACCGAACCACTGAGCAACTCCTCGTTACTCTTACTACTCCTACTTATTATAGGTAGGAGAGTCTATTAATTATAGAATAGGTGTGTTCCACTATAACAATTCTCCAGCACCTCAGTGATTCTCTGCTTAAGTTCTTCTAGGCTTGTAGGAAGTGGGGTCTATAGACCTCTCCTTTCACATAATCCCGTAGAAAAAATTCACAAGGTGTCAAGCCAGGTGAATGTGGTGGCCATTTCAACACACACTGTCATTATCACTAGTATGCCTGATCCATCTTCCTGGTAGATTATCATTGAGATAAGTCCACACAGTCAATTTAATTTTTACAAATTTTGTTAAAATTTGGCTATGTTATTAGACTATAAAATGATGCCAAATTTTTTGGGACAATGTATGTGTGTGTGTATATATATATATATGTATGTATATGTCTGTATGTCTTGTATCATTATCCTGTTCTTTATTTTCTCCCCCATCTATTGAGAATTTTTTCAATTATACTTAACTATGCCCATTTACTCCACAAAACTTTTTTTTTTTATTAAGCATCTGATCATTTGATTTTTACCCCTATATATTTTATGGCAGGAACCAACACTTTCATTACAAAGTGTGGATTTTTTTTTTTAGTAAACATTTAATAACTCCTGGCACATTTGTCCCCTAATCAATATTTGGTGGACTCATATGAGTCCAGGTAAAAATCAGTGCACATAAAAACTGGAATTTAAGCTAACGACAATTAAATTCATTTATTAACAAAAGAAAATTACAATAATGTGTATACAGTTTAAAAGGAAAAAAACACAAACTAGACCATAAAAAACTTAACTATTTAAGAATTGTGCATGTCTGTGTGATATGTGTGTGTGTGTGTGCATATAACTGTTCAGTCATCAGTCGACCAGGAGAAATGAATGTTCCCCAGTGGGGATACCTTCATCTACATTCTGCTACATCTTGAAGAAAGAGGATATATTCATCTTTTTATAGAACTTAAACAGCACCGCCTAACACACGTTTTGTGAACACTGAGATAACTCAATTTCATCATTTGACAATCATCTTTTCTTGTTTTTTTCAACTGCCTTGTCTAATATTTTTAGAGTTTTCTTCTGAAACTGCCATCTACATTGTCATCTGCAAAGACTTTTGTTATTGATATTAGTGTAACCAATAATAAATATGGATGTCCAAAATAAAAAAAAAATAAAAAAATTTCCAAAATTAAAACACTGTCATATAAAATACTCTCATCATTTATATAACAAGTTTTTTCAGGATTTGATTGTCAATTACCAAGCTGGTATTATCTTCTACAAAGAAGCCATTTTTATCTGTTTGAAGGCTAGACATTTTTCTTGTGTTTATTTTTTCTGAATTTTAAAGTGTTGGACTAATCTTTATCAATTGAATCACCAAATTATTTGTATTAAAAAAAGTAAAAATAAAAGAGGACTTTCTGTTTAAAGATTAATGTAACTTGAGATATAAGATATTACAAGAAATTTAGTAATTAAAACAACAAACATGAGGACACTATTCCAAATAATTCACAAAATAACAGCTAACATGGATTGAGGTTCTATATTGTATACTATTCAAATACAATATCTCTATATTATTCAAAATCCATTATCATGAGGTTTTAATTATTTTTAACAATCAGATGAGTCACAAAATACCAAATATATATATATATATATATATATATATATATATACACACACACATACACACAAAGTTCTATAGTCATGATAAGAATATAATTAGAATGAGATAAAAATGAATTGCTATAAAAAAATAATAATAATAAATTGAGAAAAGGTTATCAACCAATCTATAGTCAAAGTTGTGGAATCAAAGTTGGGACCCACTTGTCTCAGCTTGACTTTGCATTGACTTCCACTTTAATCTCATAAAAACTTCTCTTAACAGCTATGATTCACTAAATGCCACACTGCAAAAAAAAAAAAAAAAAAAAAAAAATCCATTTTTTACCATCATAGCCCAACATTTACTAAGCTGCAGCCTGTCATCAGATGATTCATGTGACTCTGTTGATAAAATGCCTTTTACTTATTTTTTTCAATAAAGTAGAAACAAAATAAAATTCATTAAAAACAAAGAAAAGAGTATTGAAATGGTATGTAATATCAACCTCCACATATGCCCGTAAATGCTGGATATCTACACAGATGAAAAGAATTCAGAGATGTGGTTTTAGAAAGAATAGAGAGGATACCATAGATGGAGCATGCGAACAAGAAGGATGTTTTAAGGAAAATGTCAAGCATGTATGGCTGGAAAAAATGGACTGGTAGGGATAGCAAAGGTACAAAAATTGTTTAGAGCTACAAAAGAAGTTATGGAACCCTCTGAATACCCATGTCCTAAAGATAAAATGTACACAAAAGAAACATTTTAGTAGATAATATTGACTGATATGATTTGAGGGTTTAGAATTTGATAAAGGTTTAGAGCACAGATTCCATAGTTCTTTATATCAGCAGAGTTAAAAGTTTGTTTCTTTTTATCTGATTTCTCATCTAAGTAAGATAGAAGTTTAAATATAACCTACTCAATAAATGACATATCAAATCCCAACAACTGGTTGTTGACCTTACCAACCTTTTGACTTTTGGGAAACCATTCATATATGGTAGCTTACTGTAACATTGAATCAATTCTTTGTATTCATTTAACATGAAGTGACACTATTCTTTTTCAGGATCTGTGTCAGCATCCTCTTAGATGTATGTAGGGAAAGTTTGGTTTCCTCATTGGAGCTCAGCATGTGGATATAAACATTTTCATTATGTGGATCAAGTTATTTGATCAATTGAGTTCCATTCTTGGGGTTGGGTACTCTTGAAACTATAATAATTATACCCTATCTCACCATATAATATTTAAAAAATTCAAACCACCCACTCGAAGTCCCTACCCCTTGCCTATTTTCATGGAAATTACCAAGAACAAAAAAAAATGATCATTTAGAATTGTGATTTGATACAGATTCTAAAACTACATTCAATCCTAAAAATTAATTAAAATCTGGGCAAATCAAAATATTTTAGTTGCATAAAATGCCATCTTTCTTTGTTATTTAAAAAATAATTTGAAGGATATGGCTGCGAAAAGAAACATTTAGAAGTGACTCTTCTGAACAATATTCTATTGAAACAAAGTCCTTGCAGTTGTCATGCAGAAATATAAAATTGAATATGAACTTAGACTGCTTAAAAGGCCCATCAATGAAAGGGTTTCATGAAGAAATGATGTCAAATCTCTTCTCCAGCATTATCAAAGAAGTCATCAGAGCTTTGATTCCAACAAAGAATATCGAGAGAACAGACAATATCGAAGAATCAGAGCTTTTTGATGGGGGAACAAATGGAGGGAGAGGATGATCAAAGTGAATCAGAGAATGAGGAAGAGCCATCATTGATTTTTCTGAAAGAAAAAAAAGAAAAAAAAAAAAAAAAAGAATTCCATTTGAGGTTTTGCAAAAACCCAAACTAGCATATCCAAATATGATGATTGGAAACACTTTTTTGCCCTTGCAGGAATTTGTGACAATCAAGAAATAAAGAAGAATGCAATATTCACAAATAGAATGCATCCAAGTGTAAAACTGATGTTATTCATACCCTCTTGCAATCCTTTCATGGATATACACAACAATGTACACTGATCCATGTAGTTTTGTAAGGCTTATGGTAAAAATTTTGATATAGGAGAATTGTTAACACGTTAAATAATTTTTTGTGTTTATATATCATTCTTTCATTTAAACCAACTAAATTCTAAACTAATTCTACCTCCACATCAAACTCCCCCACCCAAAATTTTTAGGTCTTTGGAAAAATTTCCAATCTCCCCTACTCCTGTGCTTATTTTAACCCTCTCTTTTATTCAAAATCTGAGTGTTGTACAAAAGGAGAAAAAAAATTCTGGTTCAATATCACAAAGATGGATTAACTAGGAAGTATTAATTGGTACAAGGTATCTAGTATTTACATTATTTACACTTGGGCTATTGTTCTCATTTTGGTTGTTGTGTTCTCCATCTTTCTTAAGTACCTGCTCAGCCAATCTGAAGAGAATTTCAAACTGATCCCTTTATTTAATCTATGGGAGTAGATGATTCTTATTCAGCTAACCATTTCTAGGGATATTTTGTCTCATTCTTATTTGGTACTGCTTGGTTTATTATTTGTTCTGTTTCCACTGATTCTAAATCTGTAATACCTAAACAAACGATTCCCATTTATATGCCACCAAATTCAAAAACTAATGACTTAATCCTCTAGCCTATTATCTAATATATTAGGCAAAAGAATGAGAACAATCTATGACCATGAATTGAATAAAGTGTTTAGTTTGAAAGACTTAGAACAGTGGTACTTAACCTTTTTTGTGTTATGGACCACTATATTAACTAGCCCTTCATAGACAATCTGAATGGTTTTTCACAACACTTATACCTGCAATTCTCTATACTGCACCCTCATGCATACCACACACATGCTTGAAAGTAATTGTGGTCAATTAATCCTCACCAGTATATGAGAAGATTATCAAGCCATGATAAACTATGGAAAATAAGAATTATCACTTGCTCGTATGGTGTGGCAAACAATGGCAGTCGTGCAGAAAATGAAGATACATGTTTAAATAGTAAACATGGACTGAACAGCAAGTCAAGAGATGCCTAGTGGCTGACACTGTAAGTAGTGGCTGAGTGCATTTCAAGCAGAGGCAGGATGTATTTTCATTCATTCTTTCAATGGGAAACCACTGATTGGGGTAATGGCTGTAGAGTGAATATGAAAGTTAATTTTTTTTCTGATCCTCACAGACCCCCTGAAACTCATCCATGAATCTCAATGTTAAGAGTCCCTGACTTAGAAGCTTACCAATTATGGCAGAAGAAGGTTGGAGAGTACAATGGCCAAATCTTTGTGATGATAAGCACCATTATGAGGATATGAATCTAAGTCAGTCAACATATGACATATTAACATCAATATTAACATAGAAAAGCAATAAACTTGGGGATACAAGTCATATTCTAGGTTGATGAGTAGAAAGTGTTTCTGGGAAAGCCAACAGTTTTCACTCTGTTCTCAAGGGAATTCACAACTTAGTTAAAGATAATGTATGCTAATAGAACGAATCCTAATACAGATGAGTGAATAATGTGTAGTAAGTGATAGGTTTGCAAACATAATAACAGAAGGTTTGGAGAGGTTTCAAGTCTTTTTATTAAAAAAAAAAAAAAAAGACCATTTAAACATTCTCTAGTGAACAGAACTTCACAGATATGCCTTTTTTCTTCTTTTATGCCAAAACTTATATGTAATCTTCAAAAGACAGACTGTGAGTCCACTTTATTATTGACTGAGAGAGCAGCATGCCAATAAAGATACACTGGGTTACAAATATACAAAGCCCAATATACTCATCACAATACCCAGTCTGATAAAGGTATAGCACATGCATGCACCACAGACAAATGTGTGTGATATGGTGACAGGTTTTAATATAAGCTGCATATAACATTGCAGTTCCTTTTTTTTTTTCTTTTTTTTTTTTTTAAATAAGAATTGATAGCTGGCTTACACTCCTTCCCTGTTTTTTGAACAGCAGTAGAGGTTTATCTCTGGTTTTCTGTTTAGGGTTGGGTTTCCAGTTCCTTCTCAAAGATTTCTCATTTTCTTTCACCCACCTTGCATCTTAGCAGGATTATTACCTTACTTGGAGTGAAATGTTTAAAATCAAAATTAAAAAATAGAAAAAGTGGGGTCCAATCAGAAATGTTGGATAATCTCCAATTGAGGTTGTTCCCAAGAATCTAAATATGACTCCCAAGACACAGTCTCTGTTTTATCCATCAAAAATTAAGAAATAGAAAAAAACAAACAAAAAAAACAAACAAAAAAAAAACAAAAAAAAAAAAAACACTTTACAGCTATCCATGGTGCAACTACTAAACAGAGATGCACAATGTATCAATTCCAAGAGTATATGTCCAATTGTTTAATGTTGGGCAACTGACAAATGTGTGCTACTGAATGGAATATTTACTGGAGCCGATCTTAAAACAAAACATATGCATGTTAATACATATAAAGATCAGAAACCATAAGAGGCATGTCTGATGACACATTATTTCTTATTACTATTATTATATATTTATCATTATCAATAAAACTCAGCTGTATCTTATTTCAGATATTATAATTGTTAGCTTAGAAAGAATAAATTCGTTACAACTAGTAAAGTCTCCCCAGGCAGCTCACAGACTAGTTATTTACTTGCACATGTGGCCAAAACACAATTGAGAGATATAATGTCCAGGGTGGTCCAAAAGTCTTTTCACCCCCTACCAAAAAGTAATGAGAATAATAGAAAAACAAGTAATACAAAGTCATGTTGCACATCCTGCATGCTCTTGCCAGAATTAACACAATCATGTGTCCATACACTTGCAAGTAGCCTCTCTTCCAAACAGTAGGAGCTCATGTCAGCTATCTGAAATAGAAAATTATATTAGGTAGGGACGACAAAACTTTCGGACCACTATGTACACTGCCAGCCAAAGGTGACGAACAGACTAGTTATTTACTTGCTTTCACACCACAAAAATGTGGCACAAGGCCAATTTAAAATGGGGAAACCTAGCATGAGCACCTGGGCTAAAGCCAGGCCCCAACAAACAATTTTGTTCCACCAAAACTCCCTATTTGGTGCAATGAAGGAGGTGTAGTTGCAGAGTTGGAATCCCCATAACCAGGCATTTAATAATTCATTAGTACTCTGTCTGAAGACAAAGACCCAACTGATGGACATAATGTAGTCTGCTAGTCAAAGGGGGGTAACAGAGAGATTTACAACAGGTAAAATGTCCTGCCAAATTGTTATTATAGATTCAAAATTCATAAATAATTATATAGGCCATACTACAACATGTTTGACATGGAGACTCACTCGACATCTTTCTGACCATAGCTCAATTAGATCTCATTTAAATATTCATGGAGACCTACTGGACCCTATTCATAACATACTTGTTGACAACACAAATATAATAGCATCATCTACATGCAAAAAAGGCTAAAAATAATGGAAGCCTTATTAATAAAAACAAAAAAGCAACACTCAGTAAAACCAACTATGAACATGGACATAATATCTTGACTGTGTTTTGAAAAATGAAAACATTATATAACTACATACATGCAACAAACTATTTTTTTTTAACAGTTAAAATATTTCATCCTTGAAAATGGCTAAATGTATAGTCAAAACCCCTTGGAAAAAAGAACATTTGGACAGTTTTTATATAATTCATCATCTGAAAAATTATTAGATCACATGAGAAATTGTATAAAAAACTAAATCAGAGCACCTTGTGTCTGTTGTATTCAATGAAATGTGTATGAAAGAAGGATTGCTGCCTAAATACACAATATATACAATATATATATATATATATATGTATGTAATTGTGTATTTGGACAGCAATCCCTCTTTTATACGTGTGTGTGTGTGTGTTTGAGAGAGAGAGAGAAACAGATGAAATCAAAACTGCATAGTCATTCAACTTCCTTCAACAGTGTGATCATTAGATCAAGGTACCATGCCGTGTTGATTCCTATGGCTGCCTTGATGATATCAATAAATGTTCTATCCCCAATATTAGGTACCTCCATGAAATAGCTAAAAATAGAGCATCGCATGATTAAAAAAGATGCCAAACTTGATGAAAACAAAATTTTATCATCTAAATGTTTATGTTATTATTAAGAGGAAAGATCCAAGTATTTTGGGGGTATTTTTTTACATTTTTTTTTAATCATTCCTAGCATGTCCAAAATTTTCGTTAAAAATTTTGTTTTTTTTGAGTCAGCAAAATTGACAGATTTCAACCATTTTTTCCATTCTAGGAAAAAAATGAAAATCTCACTTTGAAATTCTTTTAAATATCAATTATCATTTTTTCAAAACTTATTTTAAGAAAATCAGAAATTATAATGTTTATTTAAAATATTTTGAACCAAGCTTAACTTAGCTTCTGCGCTGAAAAGATGTAATTTGAAAATAAAACAAAGCAGGTCATAAACTTTCGTGTCACTTAACAGGTGATGAATGACATATTGACAGATTCTGTGAGGATAATTTGTTCTGCAGAAAGAGAAAAGTGAAATTATTTTCATTTAAGTTAACAAATTATTTACCTCATTATTTTTAAGGAAAACTTTCAGCACTCTAATTTTTTTTTTTGTACTTAGCTTTCACCTTTACGTTTACGATGATTTATGGAAAATATATAATAAAGAAATTAAAATAAGAGTGAGATTAAATTTCATAAGAAAGGTATCTACTTAATTTATAGGTACCTTTCTTATGAAATTTTATCAGAACTGTACATAAAATACTATAATTCTATGTACATTTATTACATTTTACTGTGTTATTTGTATTTCCATTCATTTTATTATTAATTTTGATATTTCATTTATGGAAAAATGTCATAGCTGAGATTAATATAAAAAAGAAGATCATATAAATTTCATAAGATGATACTGATACTTGTAGGTAACCTGCTCAGTTGAAATTGAAAAATCAAATTAACTTCTCCACACGTTTCACAAAAGCAAAGGCCTTAACAGCAGAGAACAATGCTTAACTCGAAGAAAGCAACTTAATTGTATTCTGGTTGGTCTTCCGTACTTTATAATTACAGCCTGATTATAAACACAAAATTACATTTTTTAATTACTGCGGATCTTCTGGTTAGTCAAAATGATTCAATTTATAATGCGCTAAAAAAGATCTATCTCATAAGGACACTTAGGAAACCTGATATGGCGTTTAACTAATTTTATAATATTTTAACAACTTAAATGTAAAAATCTATTATAATTAAAAAATAACAAATAATTGTATTAAAAATTCATTTTTCATCAAAATTTTTTTTGCTTTTAGAATATATTGTCCATATTCATAAAAACAACTAAAAGCAAATAAAAGCATTTGAAATTAAATAATATCTTTGTTTTATTGAGTTTTGTATGTTACAATTCAGAACTGATTTTCAGGTAGGAGGGGTCCAATTAAAAAAAAAAAAAAAACATTATTTGCATTCCTCAAAGCCTTGTGCTTTTAACTATTGTAATCACTAAACCTGACGCGATCGAACTTCTAGCATTTTCATAAAATTAGTTTTGTAATAAATTTAAAAAAAAAAAATATATCTGCCATGACTTTAATAAAAAAAAAAGCATATTCATAATAACTTCCATCATCTGTTAATAGTTCCTGAAAGTTTCATTAACATCCGACAATTATTTTTATTTTTGCAATATTTTCCAAATTAATGTGTGTCATACAAAAAAAAAAAAAAACGTGCTAAAAATTCTATATGCTATTTTACTTGTTCCAGAGAAACAAGGTTTTTTTAATCAAAATTTAGAATGTTCTAAAAAGAAGGAAAAATTTTTAAAATTAATTAAAATAAACTTTGATCTTTCCTTTTAACAATAACATAAGCATTTAGATGATAAAATTTTGTTTTTGTCAAGTTTGGCATCTTTTTCATCATGCTATGCTCTTTTTTTAGCGATCTCATGGAGGTACCTACCCAATATTGAGCATTCTTCTACAAATTCAGAAAATTCTAAACTATATAGATAGATAAATAAGAAAACAGACTTACATGCAACTTCAGTTTCATTTTAATCAGCTCTTTGGGCCTTTTTGAATAAGGTCAGCATGTAGTATCTGTTCTCTCCTGATTTGAGATGACACCCAGCCCCAGTGATTCCAACCCTGTGGCAGCACCTTCCTTATTGAAGTAAGAGAGGTGCAGTTGGTATAATATCAATACCAGCATGACTGGTTGCAGAGACTGATCAATTTTTGTCCTTGATCCATATGCATATGCATTGGCACACCACATTAAAAAAAAAAAAAAAAAAAAAAAACCTTCTGTCACATCCTGTCTTAGTAAGGAAATCAGGTCTTTGGGTCGGGCTAGCTGAATTATTCAATCTCAGTTTATATTAATTTATTTGCAAGAATCAATTCTTGGGTGTCAAAATTTGCATATTAATACTTTCTTTTTATTTAACCCCCACCACCAATATAAATATATTCAAATATACTTATTCTTTCTGTGTCAGAGTTGCAGCACGGCAATAGATATTTTGTATGCTTTAACTTCACCATTATATACATATTACACACGTACACACACCAAAAATGCAGATTCTGTATTTGTAAGGCAAATTCATTTATGAATTTCCTTATCTTACACTTTCGCATTTTATCATTATAATAATCTATCACAATTAAACATGAATCAATCAACTGATAAATAAAAAAAGGCAAAAATTTCAGTTCATTCATAGCAATAAGCAAGTTTCTCTTCTAAAATTTTAATCAAGTAAATTTTTGTATTTTTTCCACTGTCACGATATCTTGATAAATTCTGCTGTAAATTCATGTTCACCCCCACTCCCAATAAAACCTTACTTATTCCCATTAGCTCATGATATCTCCATTTCTACACTTTTCTATGTTGAATATTTAATATATAAATGATATCATCTCTAACATCGAGAAGAGTCATTAACATTCCATGTATTGTTTGCACAGTTCAACCTCTTCTTTGTATATTTGGCCATAACAGGAAGCATCATTTTGGAGTAAGGAGGCTGAAGAAGGAAGTCATTTATCAGCTTATCGACCAAGGGCAGGACAGACTAGTGGGAGATTTCCACACACTCATATTATTTGCTTAGCAAAGTGGGTATTACAGTGATGGGGTGGGAAATGGTTTTAGAATCTGCATGCACAAACCAAGAAGAATAAAACTGAATTACCCACTCCAATTTCAATGAAAATCATTTCCCAATCTGTATGCTTTAGCTGGTTTAGTGCATATTGCTGACAGTGCTGTATTCAGAATATTTTTGTATGTCATCAGAACAAACTGACTCACAAATACTAGATAAAAAAGTTAAAATAGATTTGAAAAGAAATCTATTATTGTGAAAATTATAAATATCTCTAGTTTTATTGTTGTCTCAATCTTAATAATTATTGACACTACCTTTGGTTGTTATTAGGTTGGTGCAAAAATAATTTCGTTTTCTCACATAGTAACATATGTTAGAAAACAAAATTATTTTTGCACCAACCTAATATCATCAGTGCCAATGCATATAACCTCCAACCCCTCTGATTGTGGGAGGGGTTCAAGGCTAATTGGGGTCCCCAGGCTTTGCTTTCTGACTCTCTGGGGCCCTGGTGGTCAATGCAGGCATCCCTCAGGGGTTACTTCTTAGACCATCTCTCTTTTTGATTTACATAAATGATCTGCCTAAGAAGTAACACAGATCATTTGTAAACATCTATGCCAATGATACAACGATATACAGGTACACCTCTAAAACTCTTGATCTTCAGAGATTGGCAGCTGATCTCTCATCTGATTTAGCACAAACTTCTCAGTGGGGGGAAAACTGGTTGGTTATATTCAATGCCTCAGAAAACGAACTAGTTACATTCCATTATCACTGATCAGATCACTAACTACCACCAGTCATGATGAACAGATGTCCCCTTCGAAAGGTACCATGCCTTGGGAGACTATTGGGCCCTAAGCACAAACATGACTTTCAGTGGAATTCATACATATGATCCATCATGAAAAATGCAAGTAAAATGGTCATCTCACTCTACCACTCCAGTAAGTACCTGACTCCTCATGTTATCCTTTACAAGGCTGAAAATAGAGTAATGTTGTCATATTTGGGTGGGAGCAGCCCAGTCCTCACTTTCCAGTCTAAAAAGAGTTCAAAAGTGTCTACCTGTGGGTGACAAATTCTTTTCCACCTTTCAACCTCTCTCTCACAGGCAGGATGTAGCAAGCCATGAAAAGTGCTCAAATTACATTCCTTGGTTCTAACCTTCATGGCTAGGATCCACCATGCTACATACATTGTAGCAAACCACCCACATTCCATTGGGGAGAAGTAAGTTCCACTTAAACAGCTTCTTCCCATGAACCATTGCTGTGTGAAACTGACACACAAGAGGATGTTTCCCCAATCACTACAATCTTAATCTGTTCAAGTCTAGGGTTAACCATTACCTTCCCCTCCTATCCATACAAAATGCCTCTTAATGTAACTCTCTATAGTAAGTGGATCCTGGGCCTTGTACTGGGTGAACTTTACTGTGTAAAAAAAAAAATAAATAAATAAAAACACCCTTCCAAGCTCTGAATCAACTGAATGCATTGGTCTGAGAGAGGAACTTTATTGATTTACAAAAATTTACATGGTGAGAATGCCATTACTGAAATATTTCAAACCTCATCTAGAGTACAAATTCTTATAAAGCCAAAACATTAACCTGAAAATTTGATATCATGCCTGATGCCAAACCCACTCAGAAATATCTAAACTGTCAGCTGTATACAACCACTTTCTCAGATCAATGGTTGAAAATGGCTTTGAGCAAGTGAAGCCTACGGGCCTTGGCAAACACCACATTACATGGAACCTTGTGGACTGACACTGTAGAATCACAAAGAAATATACCAAATAACTGAAACCCCATCACATGAGAATCACATTCAACAGCAGCATCAGCTAAAATGGATATCACATGTAACTCAAAAAAAATTTAATGACATAATATGTTGACATTCCACACTACTTGAAATATAAGCTTAGGAAGGAAACAACCATCAATGCTGGAAAGATCAATAACAGTTACTGAACTTAAGAAGCCTAGTTTCCTGAAAGAGTTTATAAATTCCAAGCAGCAACAGTATTGGCTACTTGGTCAAAATCAGATTACTGACAACAAATTATAAATAAAAATTGAAGATTTTTAATTAAGAAACAAAACAAAACAAAAAATTAATTATTAGGTAAAAGTCTTGATGCAGTCTAAGAGAACAAAACCTTATTTCAATTCAGACCTTGAAAGTAACTGCATATCCCAATGAGATTGTTCTCATTCATGTTGGCCATAAAATCAAAGCATTAACTTGAAATCTTGATTCATGTTTTTAAATAGCCTAATGAGGTTTAGACTTTCCTATGGATGCCATACATGGCACCAAACTGGTTTAGAAATATCTAAACTGCCAGCTGCATACAACTGCTTTTTTAGTTTAAAAATGGCTTTAAGTTAGTGAAGCGTGTGCATCTTAGAAAAGTCCATTCTTCTTTGAACTACAGGGACTGGTGCTACAGGATCACAAAGAACCTTACCAAATAACTGAAACCATATTACTTGAGGACTTTCAACAGGAGGAACAATGAAAAGAGATATTGCATATAATGTAAAGAAAAAAATAAGGATATAATCAAGAGCCTGACATTCCACACTACTTCAAACAAAAGGACAGGAAGTAAACTGTCTTCAATACAGAAAAGAGTGATAATATTTAGTGGACTAGAGAAACCCATTTTTCTGAAAAATTGTTTTAATGGAAAGATTTTATAAATTTCAACTGACATAGTATTGACTGTTCAGAATGCCAAATGTTTCCTTATGAAGAAATGGCTAATGTTATCATTACCATTGTGTTGGGCTTCTCAAGGTACTTGAGCAATTTGTTCTCCTAGTTCATGTCAAACATGAACTGCCCTCTCTTCATCATATATGACTTGTACCTGATATTCTTGTGCATTACATATCCAATATAGTTGGTCAGCAACAGAGTTCATTGACTTGCTAGCACCAGGGTTGATTGTGTCCTGGACAGGCTGGACAAATTAAAACATCCTTATGATTTCTGTCTGCTTGGAAGGCTTCTTTCTCTTGGCCACAGACAATTTCTGACAGTGAACATGAAGGATCTGGCCACTTTCCAGAAGCTGACTATCTGTTATTCACTATGGTTGGTGATTAGCAGTACAAGCACTGTGTGTGTGTGTGTGTGTGTGTGTGTGTGTGTATATATATATATATATATATATATATATATATATATATAGTGTATTTAGACAGTAATCTCTCTTTTATACAGGTTTTATTTAAAATGACTGACAAAGCAGTGTGATTCAGTTTTATATCATATTTTCCTTGCAAAGAGATTTGTTTTTTTGTTTTTACAGTTCTTACAGAATGTTCAAAAGAATAAATCTCTTGCATGCAGGCAAGGAAAATATAAAGCTTAATTGCAGTTCCTTGGCAGTTATCTTCAATAACATATAGCATATATACTTGCCTATCATGAGACTTTCGAAGACCTAATTTTGAAGCTAATTTTAAGGTGGGGGTTGCATCATGCACAAGATATAAAATTAGCATATGTATGCTGTTGACCAAACTATATATCCATTTATTGTAGTCAAATTAGCCTCAAAAGTCGTATGTCCTCAATTTGACATCCATTAGACATGGCATGTAGAACAGTCTACCCTAACATGCGAAATAAAGTGTTCAGTTCAACATTCCAACCACCTGAAGAAGGCTGGAGCATACAATAGCCTAAACATTGTGATAAATATGGCAACAAAGACGAGGATGATAGTCCAAACCATGTAAATAGTGTACATAATAGACAGATATATATATATATGATAGACTCTCCCATCAATTTTGATTATTTTTGAAAAAGGCACACAAACTTCAATTTTTAATGATTCTCTGAAACCTTTTAGCCTTTTGTGTGTGTATGTATTTAGTGATAAAAACCAACATTAAATAAAAAATAACATGAAAGAGGTAGTAAATCTAAAAATAGCACCATTACTGTAAAGTGGTAATATCAAAATACATGATTTTCAAAAACGCAGCTAAACCATTCTTAGATACTAACAGTGAAGACATAGAAATAAACACTGCATGGTAATTGTCAGTTTTATACTTCAATGCTGTTTTCATTGAAGCTTGAAACTGATGTTACCATGCAATGTTGACACCTATGTTAATACTATATATATATATTTATTATACAGTGTTACATTAAAACATGCACATACCAACTACAAAACTGTAACTCTTGTTTCAACATTAAAAAAAGATTTTTTAACGTTGAAACAAGACCAGTGGGTATGTGTATGTTCTAATGTAACTGTATAATAAATAAATATATACGGCTCTATTTTTGTATTGGGCTCTGTTTTAAATTAATGTTTTGAATGCTGAAATCTTACTCTCTGTTCTTTTACATTTGGGGATATATATATATATATATATATATATATATATATATATATATATATGCTGTTGAGCCCGGGCTGAACTTTCAGCTATAACATAAGCAAACATGTATGCCTATCCTGCATTGGACTTATCAGGCACAAATTTGCCTGCAAGCAATATGTACAGACTCCTTATTGATCTTTGTTTTGTGAAGCCAAGCATATATATATATATATATATATATATATATATATATATATATGCATGCATATTTAGGCAGTATATCTTCATTCAAACATATTTCATTGAATAATATAGATATATTGTGTCTACTTATTTTTATAGTGATCATTTCCAGTTCTCTAATCAGTTTCTTCATGTGAAGATTAAATTCATCAAAGAAGGCACCATAGTTTTTTTTCACCTAAGTACTTTCAACCTTTTCTAAGATCATCTTCAGGGGTAAATTACAAAGACAAACATATTCCATTATCATAGTGATTTTTAAAAACATGCATGGATGTGATCTGTTAGTTATTTTAGAATTCTTTTAATTTATCCATTATATTTATGGATTTTTTTTTTACAAAATCAGCTTTTCAATATAAGGAAGCTGACCAGGAGTTTGTAGAAATATAAGATGGTGTTAGTATATAAATGTTATATGCACTTAATTTGTTGTTGCTATAGTCATAATAAATTGTTCTGAGTGTGTGTGTATGTATGCACTGGCATTATACACAAAAATATATAGAAATATCTACATACATTCTAATTTCAAATAATTTACAATTTTTTTTTTCTGTATAAAGTTATAAAACTTTTTACAGAAAAAAAAATGTAAATTAACCCATGAGTAATTAGCTCTGATCCTCTATACTACCAATAAGTCTACATATCATTTTCAAATAAACTGAATTTTACTGGCATTAAAAGAATTATTGTATTCTGTAGGTTAAAGTCAAGCATGAAATAAGACACCAAAACCTAATGAAGGTTTGAATTATGCATAATGACTATAGATATGGGGAGGTGTTAACAACAATTCTCGGCTCAACCAAGAAAGCATTCCATAAAATGTTCTTATGTTCAGTCATTTGGTTAAATTTAGGAAGTTGGTCGGATCAAGAAATTTTCAGCACAATCCATATGTCTCCCAATTTGAAACTAGTTTATTTTTAAGTAATGACTAATTTTCAATTCATGTTCAATCAATCATGCACAAATCCTTCAGCAGAAATCATAATTGTTAACTTTTAATCATTAATTGCTGGAATTACAAACGGAAATAATTCCAGCATGGCTCTTAGCCAAAGCAGGAAAATCTATAATTACTCTGATGTTTGAGAAAACAACTTAAAACTTCATAGCTTGCTATTCTGCAATCTCTAAGAAAGTGCAGAAGAGTTCTCAGCCTGACCAAGAAAAGTAACCTAGAGACATGAAATTGCTATTCTACATATCCTACAGAAGTATTCTTTAGGTATTTTTTTGTAATCATTTCATCCCATACAAGACAATAAGCTACTAAGACACAGGGAGTTATTGAATGTAAAAGAATATGAGAAAATGAAAACATTATTAAAGAAAAAGAGGACAATAAAAGGTTAGGAATTATGAGGACGAAAGATAATAATTGACATTGCATTTAAACTTTTGAAGGTCATACTTAAATGGAAAGTTAGAGGCCAGTAGAGAGTTCAGCAAGCAAGAAGTGTGAAAGAAGAAATTATTAGCATAGAACTTACAGTTACATCTAGTCATTTCATCTGTTAAATGATGTGGCCTATCTGATAATCTAGTACTGTATTAAAATTCATAGTCTAGGTACAAAAAAGGAAAGCAAAATTTTAAATAATACAAAAATGTGATACAAAGCCAGCAGTGTGGGGGGTGATAAGGGAAGACTGGTCTTCAATCTGTCTTAAACTTAGCTAGACACAATTATTGACCTAAACAAACCACAGTATCCCTTACACCAAAAAAACACATTCTTACTTAACATTTTTACTAAAGCCATCATAATACCTCAAAGTCTCTATGTAGCCCTAACTCTTTTGCTGGGGAGAGTGGGAAGGAATAAAAGTAACAACATTTACAAATAAAACCTGAAAAGAGGAAAAGCTCATTAGAACGATTACCATGAAAATATTTATAAGAAAGAAACAGAAAAGATACATTTTGTCAGTGACTGTCATTTTGGTGTGATTGTTTTTAGCTACAATAGAATCTATACTGCTCCAGAGCTGTAGCACATGAAATCTGACCAAAATAGAGGAATTCTCTCTTAACAGAACCTATGCATGAATGCTGATAATTGTTCACAATGTATCTCTGAGGGACCATGTCACCAATGCTGTTCTGTATGGTTCTTTCCCAAGGGTCAGAATAAAGATCACAAAAAGGCAACTGAAACTTGCTGAACATTGCATATATGGCATTTAAATGAGGAAGCACATTAAAACTAGTACTATAGCAACCTATGGGTGGAAAATAAAACCAGAAAGGACACACACATTCATTGAATCCCTGTAAAATGACACTGAACTACATTCTGTTAAGGTATGCAGAATTATCTGAAGATTGAGAATATTGGAGAGAATCTAATTGGCTTGGACTTGGTCCAGCTGAACTCTTCAAACTGTCCTATATCTGTTCTTATCTTCTGCAAATTGCCATGGTTTCTTGGGAAAGATAGTGGAGTGGTTTTCTGTAGATGTTTAGAGATTTCTTTTTCTTAGATAGCCCCATCTAACATGCTATTTAACCCCTGGTTGGAGGGAGAAGAGAAGAATTCATGCTTTTCCTATGGGTATCAGTATGAAAGTGAACAACAGATTAGATGGGGATTTGAACTCAGCTTTCCAATTTCACTTTTCCCACCCAACATCCTACTCACACTGATAATAACACCAAGAATAAGGATAATAGTCTGAATGTAACTAATTACAACTCTTCATCCCAGAAATTTAGATAGATAAATGTTTTGATTCTTAGTGTCAAATTAATTTTTTTTCTTTTTTATTAACTTAGTGATAATTTACTATCATTAGTGAAACTATATGTCATGTTACTTCAATATGTAGGCAATCATGGCTCTCCACAGCATTACCTCTTGTTGCTCTCAGCAATATTTTCCATTTGTACTAACTCTTCAAATGATATTCAACTTTTCTCTGCTTCTGTTACTTTTTACGTATCAAGTGAGAGTTAAATTACCTAAGCCTTCTTTCTTCCTTACGGGTTCTAAAATTTCTGTTTGTCAGTAACAGTTTCATTCTTATTTTCCTTGGAACTTTTTTCTTTAACTAAATTTTTCCCAATACAAGGCTAGAGAGTCATGCAAGATAGAGGGTTATTTGTTGAATGCTCTGTTTATGTTGTTCTCAACATTTGTCAATTGAACCATATTTCATTTACCTCAAAACACCAATTCACGAGAAAATTTAAAAGTTTATTTAATAAACCGAGGGAAAAAAAAAACAAAAAAATCAAGTGAACATTGACATGAGAATTTTCCACAAATTTGATGAGCATATAATTTAGCTGTCTCATTTGGTGTTCATTACAGCAAATGAAAACCAGAATTCCCAATTATTTTTGGACCCTGCTATTTTCTTTTCATTTTTGATGTTTTATTCGCACTTCCTTAGCACCTGTTCATTGAGTTGAAACTGATTACTAATTGCCAGCTGAGGTTATATATGCTATGTGGGAATTAAGAAATTAATAACATATAAAATGTTTTGCAGAAGGTTGCTATCTAGAGAAACTTTGAGATTTCATTTGCCAGCAGCTGCATACTCCATTAAAGAAAATGAATCTTTAAGAAACCCTGACATTTTGGTTTTCCTTATCTTCATGGTCTCAAGGAAAATGGGAACCAATCATTTTTTTAAAAAGTTTTTGAAATTTGAGGACAAACTATGGTTTGTTATTGATTGCCTCATATTATGACCAATGCTTTTTTTTTAATAATTTGAAATTTTATGAATTAAAAAAAACAAAACCTGCATCATAAAGGACAGTGCAAGACATCATCAGAAAAGAAAGAAGACAATTGGAAGACCTGATAACCAGTGTCAAAAGGAGAAAGTTGAAATGCTATGAAATCCCAAGAGCCAACAATCATTCCACTACCATCCTACAAGATTCTACTTAAGCCAGTGGTTCCCAAACGGTGTGGTGTGCTTCATAACTATGGCAAAAAAGGATAGCAAGTGATGTGGAATGATTGAAAGACAATCGAAGATCTACAAACAGTTTCAAAAATATCATATGCCAAAAATAAATGATTTTAAAATATTATTATGGATTACTTGTAATTGTGTGCACGAGTCCAAGTATAAATAGTTATAAATAATTACTGACCAATTTTATCATTGTGATATTTTTGCATTATAATCAAGTATTAAGAATATAGTAACTGAGATCTGCAAATCATAGGAGAGAATTATCAATGATAATGTTCTGACTTTGAATCTGTGGTTATCTCCCTTTAACCTTCTCTCTGATTTTTTTTTTTTTTTTTTTTTTTTTTTTTAAATGTATTTTTTATCACATAAATTTTAGTGAGGTATGAGCAAATTATATTCCTAAAATTAGGCCTAGAGAAAAAAAAGTTTGGGAACCACTGACCTAAGAGGAGGAAGCAGATGGAGGGAAAAATGAGCTGACAGCATGACTGAGTAAACTGGAAGATCCTTCACAGAAACTTAGACATTGGCATGTAAATGAGACATAGAGAGGGGGCAGTTGAAATGCTCACCCATGTAGTTATCCTACAATTACACCCAGCCAGGGGATTGATAATGATGATAGTCTGAAACTATCAAAAAATACTTTGATCAAGCAATTATAAAAACATTTTCCAGCTGTTATGCTCCATATTGGATTCATCTCTGATACTGAGAAGAGATATGCTGTTGATATGCATTAAAGCTATTAACCTGAAAACTTTTAACTATTTCCTGGTTTAGGCAATGAAATGAACTGGTCAGGTTGTCTTTACTTAAAAATATTAGGTTGGTGGAAAAATAATGACGTAACAATGTCGTTTTTTGACGTATTTTTAACGTCAAAAAACGACATTATTACGTCATTATTTTTCCACCAACCTAATAATAAAATCCTTACATTTGCCATGATAAAAGGCCATCAGAGGACAAAATGTGTTGATAAAGAAAAGTTATTTTATATATATATATATATATATATATATATGAAAGAGATATGTCATATTTCTTCAATTTTTTCTAACTAAGCATTTTCAAAACTTTTCAGTTTGAGTGTCATATTACACACTTTACATATTTTCAGAGGCCAATGTAAAAGAATCAGTTTCATAAATCAATCGATTTTTTAATTCTACCATTTTTTATTTTTATATTTTTTTTTGTAACCAGCATGAGATTATTAAAAAAAGAGAAATGTGACTGTACAAAAAGTTCGAGAACAACCGAAGTCATTAAACTTCTTCAGTTCAGGGAGGTGTAGCGGACTGGTAAATAGAATTGTACCTATTTGCATACATTATGCAGAAGAGATATAAAGTGTATAGTAATCTAAGAGACAGACAAGAACTTCACGACTGATCACTTGTCATAGAATAACACAATACAAAAGTGACAATTAAAAATTAAAGGAGAATACAAGATAACAAAAACTTTTCAAACAAATGTTTAGGGATGAAGACCCCAGCAATATTGGAAAGAGTAGAATTGAGAAACATTTTTCCCTGTAAAACTATTTGAATAGAAAAGTTTTGTAATTTCTGTTTGAATTTTTGGCATGTGAAGTTAACATTATATATAAACTATTGCCCTCATCTTTATTATTGTTATCAGAACATTTTGGTTGTGCTTCTGGCCTTCATCAGAGGCTTCAAGGAATTCTAAACTGAACCCCTTTATTGTCCTGCTGATCATGCCTGATTATTATTTAGTATTGCTTGGTTACTACTTACTCTATTTCAAGAACACACTTTGTGGCCCAAGGATTGTCACCAAATTCACAAACCAATGCTTTAATCCACTTGGTTATTTTCCCACGGGACAATACTGAGTGAAGAACTTGGAACTTTAAACCTAACCTGCCTGCTGAATGGGACAAGCAATAATTGAGCAGTGCTAAATAAGAACTAGATGAGATATCCCAAGGTATGGTCAGTGGTACAAGAACAATCTACTCCTCTAGATTAAATAAAGGGTTTAGTTAAAAATCCCTGAAGTTTACCCAGATCGACAAGCACCTAATGAAGGCTTGAAGGTACGATGGACAAAATGTGATAACAACAACAAAGATGAGGACAGTCTGCGAGTAAATAAAGACTTTATAAATTTCAACAGAAAGTAGCACTGGCTTTTCAGTCAATGAATGTTTCCACATCAGAAAATGGCTGATATTACCATTACCATTTCAAAATATAGTTTCTTTGACAATACCAGCTATAATAAGAAGTCTTACTTCTACAGCATGAGGGCTTTACTGATAAGTTGATTGAAGATCAATGACCATAACAGAAGACATTTCATTGATTAGTTTCGTGTTGGAAACAAATTCCTCTTTAAAAACATTCAATCAAGCTCTTGGCACAAAAGCAAGTCTTCAGCATTGATCTTACATTCAACAGAGAAACACAAGACATACAAACATAGAAATAAAGACGCACACTTGACCACCATTTAATATCAGCCCAAATCTGGACAAACAAATGCCAATTGGCATATCGTCAGGTCATTCAGTGTTTTATGAGTGTATAATGATTAGGCACTCTAGCTGCAATCCTTTCTCCATCATTAGCATAAGGTATTAATGTTTATTTTTCCAGTATCATGTTTCAATATCATCAACACTATAAGACATTATACATTCATTCCTAGACAATGATCTTACCTAAATCCCTTGAGGATTTATTTTCTGCCATCTATTACCAGAAAACACCTCAATATCATCTTTTAACTGGTCGTCTTCTACTTCATTTGCCATAGTGTTGCATCAACCAATAAATCTTTGGCTCCATCTGTAAACCTTTATTCCCGTTATATGGTCCTACTTATTTGTTGCATAATTACTTCTATGATATCTTTTATCTTGGTCTGTTTCCAGGATCATGTTGACTTCTTTCTCTTACAGTTATTGATAACATTGGGCTTTCCACCAATGTTTGTTCTTAATCAATTTTGTTAATTTCAGTGTTTCCATTCACTATGTGTTACTTCTATAGCTTTTATCTTGGTCTGTTTCCAGACTTATGATGATTTCTTTCTCTTATAGTTATAGATAACATTGTGCTTTCCATTGATGTTTGTGCTTTTCTAAGTTTGTTTTTAATCAATTTTGTTAATTTCTGTGTTTCCATACACTATGGCTGGTATTATACATTCAGTACACATATTGCTTAAAAATATTTACAGGTTAATTTTCTTTATGACTACTTTTGTAAAATGTTTTTGAGTCAATTGTTATTTATTGATTTTATTTCATTTGATTAGCTTTTCTTTTATGTTATTCATCTTTTGTTTTTATTATCTTTCCCAGAATGTTACACCTGAAAATTGATTTGTTTTTATTTTTTATCAAATTTTTTTTTTAATCATTTCACCCCATGCAAGCTGTGGGTGTCACTAAGATGCAAGGGGGTTACTGAAAGAGAATGAGAATAATTTAGGGAGGGAGGAGAAAGGACAATAAAAGAATAGGTTTCAAGGAAACAGAACATGGTGATTGATTCTACATTTAAATTTTTGAAAATTGCAGGTGTCAGGGAAGCAAGAAACTGAAAGAGAGTCCCAGAGATGAGAAGTGCTAAAAAAGAAACTATTAGAGTGGTACTTATGGTTAGATCTACCTAGTTCAACAATAAAACAATGAAATCTAGTAGCCAACCTAGTAGTACACTTAAATTCATGTGGCTGAGGTTTCAAGGAGGAGAGACCATTAGAACAACTACCATGAAAATATTTATAGAAAAGGCAGAAGGAAGCCATATTACAGCAGTGGAAAAGGGACCGAAGTCAAGATGCCAGGTCAGCACCAATGATATTACAGACCTTACTTTGGATTCTGTTGAGAATATTGAGGTATATAGTAGGAGCATCAGAATGATAGATTTATAAATATGCAGGATGGATTCTAATGAAAAAATTTGTATGACTTGACACAGTGATCCAAACTTCTTAGTAGCAGACATAGCAAATGATTCAATATACTCAACCCACTTATTATCAGTAAAAGACTTGAGACCAAGAAGGCACAATGAGTTGCTCTTTTGGAGGTTAGCACCAGCCATTCTGATGGAGGACACAGATGCTTCTCTATGATGATAAAAGGATTTTGTTTCAAAAGCATTAAAATTTACAATCCATTTCTTGCTCCAGTTAACTGACTGGAGGTCATTTCTGAGTGCAGCTGCCAGTTTTATTTTGTTGGACCTATCAGATTCACTATTAAGACAGAAGTAAATAGTTATATTATCAACATAAATACTTAGTTTGGAACTGATGACACCAGGAAGTTTGTAGATGAAGATAAGAAACAACATAAATCCAAGGATAGAGACTTGGAGGAGCTCTACATTAATATGAAATGACCTAGAATTGTGTCCATTCAGCATGAACTTCATTACTGATTTATTAAAAATAATTGGATCAAGTTGAATATACGGCCAGAGACACCATAACCCTAAAACTTGTGGAGATGGCCAGCATGTCAAATCCTATCAAATGCATTTGAGATATTTAAAGCCACAGCCCCAGCCTTGCCTTTCTTATCTAAAGCCTGATAGAAAAATTCAATGATAATTAACACATCAGTGGTTGACACAAAGAAACAAAGTCCATAATATTTATCTGAATGGTCATACAAAGTGAGATGCTTAACCAAATCTGAGTTGATTAGGACCTCTAGTACATAGCCAAAAAGATATAAAAAGTAATAGGATAATGATTTGAATATTCAAGAAGTTCACCAGAATTCTTCAAGACAGGAACTAAAGGAAAGGATTCCCACAAGCTATTCATTTTTAAATTTTCATTACATATTATGATTTTCATTATTCAGGTTGTTTAGTATTTCTTCTTATTCATCTGATGATTCTGATATTAGTAAAATATCCTCAACAAATATTTTCTGCTTTTGTTGATCGCCATTTCTTTCTAAATCATTTTTTGGGAGATACTTTCAAGATATACTGTAAATAATTTAGGTAAAATCATATCCCTTTGTTTCACTCCTTTTTTCAATCTTTATTTTCTGTCTTTGAGTTGCCAAATTATTGCAATAATGATGATGGTGAAATTAGTTGTTTCCATACTAGGAAATATTTGCCATTCATTGACCAAAAAAAAAGTTAAAATCAGCTGAGATTTATAAAATCATAAAATTCTTTTTCTAATACTGATAGGAGTTTCATTCCCAAACTTTTGCTTCTGGTAGTGTAGAAAATTAATAATTTAATTATATCATTATTTTCTCTTCCAGTTACATGTGATACATATTTTTGCTGTTGTTGAAAGTCTTCAAGTAAATATGGTTTTTATTTATGATTGTGCAGTGCCAATCTATAGCAGCTAATGAATGATCGTCTTCTTTAAGATTTATGGAATCAATTCATTTGAAATCATTTTTAGCCACTTGACTATAGGGTCTGATGAAGAAATTGATCATTTTTGTTAATCCTATCCTATCCTCTCCTCTCATAGTGAATGAAAGATTACTAAGTTTTCTACTTTGATAAATGCTATTTCATTGTCAACAAGAGCCTAGCAAAGTATTTTTCCTATTCTGTCTTATCAATCAATTACTCTATTGTTTGTAGATTTGTAGATTGTCTATTCTGGAGCAACCACTCCTCAAACTTTCCTGTTTGTGTGGCCAGATTTCTTTCCGAGTCATAAATATTTGAGAATAATTTATGTTCTTGAGGTGAGAAATGTAAGAAAAGAAACAATTAGAACAGAACTTATAGTTACATCTAACTAGTTCAACAGTAAAACGTAGTTACTTCTCTTCTACCACTTCTTCCCCAGCCTCTCAACCTCCGGCATCTTCCTCTTTGGGTTGAGGTGTCCACCGGTCTAAACCGAACTTAGGGGTAACTGGCCGTACACTCCCTGAGTACCCGTAGATTATTTCAACCGGTCAAGTCCTGCTTGCTGCCCATGCTGTGTTAGTTTTTAGATCCAGTAAGTGGGGTGTTGTCCATACGTTCATGTCGACTGGGGATGTGGACATGGCTGTGAGAGTTGGCGCTAGGAAGTTTGGAATGTGGAAAAATAAAACAAGAAATAGCATCTGCAGAAGCCAGACACCAATGGGGGAAATATTGACATCTTTTATATAAGAAGATAACATCAGAACAGAGGTTACAGGGAGAATAAAAACATTTAACATAAATGAGAAAAGAAAAAGACAAAATGCATCCAGCAAATTCCCAACAGAGAGAGGGTTTGTGTGTGATAAACGTGTATTGAATCGCCTGGGGTAGGTTTATGACTAATAGTCTAGTCTCATACAGACTTCTCAGAACAGGGGTTAGTCTTCTCTCTCTCCTTCAAAATTCTCCTGCAAATCTCTCAACTCACTGCGACGATAGTCTCGTGACTCACTGCGATGACAGTCTCTTTCCCCGACTCTCTCGACTACAGTCTCTTTCCCCGACTCTCTCGACTACAGTCTCTTTCCCCGACTCTCTCGACTACAGTCTCTTTCCCTGACTCTGCTTTATTAGTAAAATCTCGAGTTAATATAAAAAAAGGATCAGCTGATCACAATTGACCCTCGGCCTGGCACGCAGCTACCACGAGTGCCAAAAACTATCCCTTCACATGTAAACCTATTCTCCAATTATTTACCTATCTCAATCACAAGTTCTTCTTGCTTCACCAAAATTATACTTTGGGATATCTAAACATTGATTCAACCTTTTAATCAAAACAAATACTGTTAAACAAAACCAAGTATCTCACCCATACCCATTGTTTACTAGTGACCCAGGTTTAAAACATCGTCTCCTGCCCTGAGATCATATTTCTCATCGGTAAGCGCACATCTTAACCCAAATTGTAGTTTGATATATAAACACCGTTTCCATTTCCAGATAATAAAAGTTATATTTGTGGGTGTGTGCGTATACCTCTCTCAGTTACACTCTAATAGTATGCTTAAATTCATACAGTAGAGGTTCTAAGGAGCAAAGCTCATTAGAACAAATGTCATGAAAATATTTATAAATAGAATATGTAGAGGGAAGCCAGGTCTTGGTGGTGGGAAAGTAACTGAAGACCAGATGCCAAGTCAGGATCAATTAAACCCTTCTTTGGATTTTGTTGAGAATTTTGAGATATGTAACTAGAGCAGCAGTCCAGATATGGCAGCAATATTCAATGAATCACAGATGTATAATTGTGTAAGATGGATTCTAACAAGAATAATTGTCTGGCCTAGCACAGTGAAGCAACATTTTTAATAGGAAACATAGCAATTCATTCAATATAATCACTCCAGTTTTTGTCAGTAGAAAACATGAGAAAAAGAAGGTGCAATGAGTTGCTTTTCATGCAGATGGAGGACACAAATGATTCTTTCTGATAATTAATGGATTTCATTTTGGAGGTATTAAAATTTACAAGCCATTTCTTGCCCCAGTTAATAACTGATTGGGGGACATTTCTGAGTGCAGCTGCCAGTTTTACTTTGCCAGATCTATCAGTGTAACTATTAAGACAGGAGTAAATAGTTGTGTTATCAACTTAAATAACGAGTTGGGAACTGATGGCATCACAAGTCATTTCTTACCCCAGTTAACCATTGATTGGAAGTCATATTCAAGAAGAGTTAGCAGTTTAACTTTGTCTGACCTATTGGACTTACTACAGGAATAAATATTTGTATCATCAGGATAAATATCTAGTTAGAAACTGATGAACATCACAAAGGTCATTGATGAACATCAGAAACAACATAGGTCTATTTTAGACAAAAATTTCATATTCTGCATAATTCATTAACTTTGTCTTGAATGTTGGGCAAGTATCTTGTCTCCTGTAAAATCCACTTATCATTGAAAATGTAGCATGCAGCATTTGGCATGTTTGCAGCCCTGGGTTCTAAAAGGAGTTGGCAAAAATAAACAAGAACAAAAAATGCTATTCTAGAAGAAACTCTTGTAAATGTTTTAAGGAGACAGACCAAATTTGATTTGCAAAATTTTGAAAATTAAGAACATAAATTCAATTGAGATAGACTTACAGAAAGAAGGTAACCTTTGGCCTCTTGCCTACAGAAGAAATTTTGAGACCAAAGATACCCATCATTAAATATAACATAAAAATAAAAAATTATGGTTGGATTAAAAATATTCCAAGGAATTTTCACTCTAGAATTCTACTTGCTTAAGCTACAAGATACAAAGGATTCAGTAGTCAAATGTCACTAAAAATGGATAATGGTAAAAAGCAGTAGATAGAAGATAACTATTAAATGACTTTAGATTCATGGAGCCCTTGTTATTAAAAAATAATGAAATTTGAAGTTGAAGAGCTACAAACCATACACTTAGATTTGTCATGTATTTAACAACTGAAACAGTGCCTAAAGAACAATACTGTTTCGTAATGATCTTAAATATGATGTCATTTCAACATACGAATACTATAATGCTGACATTTAACAACTGAAACTTAAGAAAGATCTATCACAAATTTTGTAATTTGATAATAGCTAAAAGGTTGATAGCCAAAACCAGGAATTTTTACACAATTTTAAATACAATTATTTTTGTAATATTTATTTTAGCTGGTACAGATGTTTGATTTGATATCTCTGTTTAGTTACAAATAATGAAATTATCATCTACCACCATAGATTATCAAAAGTCTTATTAAAGAAATGCAACCCTCAGCTACAGATTGAATCTGAATTCTTTTTCTACTTAGAGACAAAATTTTTAACCAAGTGAACCTTACCATTAGGCTACAGAATCTTTACAGAAAGGCAAGCAAAGCTTAATAACCCCTTTTAAAGAAATGTATGTCTCTTGTTGTGGCTTTTTGATGCCTAAATCTACTCTTATATTTTTATATCTGAAACATAAGCAATAACTGATGAATTAAATTAACTTATGTCCCCTTTCATCTTAAAAAATTCCAATGCATTTTCTTTCCACACAGTTTGGACTTTGACTGGAAGATGCCAAGACCAACAAACATCAGAGAAACACATTACTTAAAAGCTTTTCCACTTTGTCTTGCCATCTCCACATCTTTCTCATTGGGCACACAGTGTTCATATCTCTGACATTTTTACAAAGAATTTATATTATTACTAGTGTACCCATACCATCAAAAATGATGGCAATTCTTAGAAAGTTTTAATAGGGAGATGCAATGAAACAAGTCTTTAAATAATTTATTGAGATTCAATAAAGCCGAGATAAAGGCCAATGAACCATTTAATTAATCTTGTTACCTTTATATTTGTTAAACATTTAGAGGTATGTATGATTCATTGATTACTCCTGGAATTATATAAATTGCTTTTTGCTAAACATCTTTTCATGTTAAAAATTTTACATATTTCATATAACAGAGAAATGGAAATATCTGTCAGAGGAAAAACATTAGAACAAGACAACAAAGACAGCAATGACAAAGGCTAGTTCAAGAACAAATTGAAACAAGATGATCACTTAATAGATAAAAATATCTGAGTGCCTCACATAAATGAAACAAAGGAGTAAAGGAACTGATTAATTAAACGCTTCATTTTGCTCAGGAACTAATTTTATCTAAATGCAGATAAATATTTTATTTGGGCAGAATATTAAAATTACTAAGGGAAGTAAGCCCTCCTAAATTTACTAAAGTCAATTTAGCTCCCTTCACACTACAGATAAGAAGGAAATATATAAATAAACATTGATAATTATTATATGGTTTGATGATAATTGTCCCTTATTCCACTCAATACATACATCTCCCTTATTTTGTAGGGTCTATCTCTTAGTATCTAATTATGCATGAACAAGTGGGAAAAAAAAATTCCCACCATTAATGCAAATATTACCAGACATAAATATTTTCTTTTAAAGTTACTAATGTCCTTTTCTTCCTTGACAAATTAAAGAAATTCTCCACAGCCTTATTTTTGGTTACCAATATGTCTCACATAAAATAATCATACTTGATTCCATTTTCATTACACTTGAATACTGAAGAATAGAAAATAAATCTGATCAATCAATTCTTTTTATGTTGACTCAGCTGAGAGCTTTTTCAGATCAATGATTAAAAATGCCATCAAGCAAATGACGCCTGCAGTTCTTAATGTGGACAATCCTTCTTTAAACCTTGTGGACTGGCACTACAGAATCATAAAGAACTGTGCCAAATAACAGAAAGTACACTTTCAATAGCATCAACAATTGGTGTTGATGCTCCACACTACTTTGAAAAAAGGTTAGGAAAGAGACCTCCATCAATACTGAAAAGAGCAAGAACATGCCATGGGGCTTGAGAAACCTATTTTTCTTGAAAAACTGTTTTAATAGAAAGATTTTTTTATAAATTTCAACTGTTTATAGCAATAAATGCCAAATGTTTCCACATAAGGAAACAGCTAATATTACCATTAAAATATTCTGAATAAGCATCAATACTTAACACTTCTGCTGCTGTGGATATACTTATATATATCTACAAAACTTTCACTGCTTGCTGGCAATGTATATATACACTTTCATAAAATGTGGGTTGCTACTATTTGTCTTATAAACTAAGTAATACTTAGTGCTTTTTCCAAAAAAGCATTGACTTATAGCAGTTTGTGTGTTTTGTGATGTATTTTTTCACAATAATATTCACCCTGTACAAGGCCCAAGGAGCCATTCTAGGTAGAGTTTTAGAGATTATGAGGAAAACACATAATTTATGAAGGTATGTGATTGACCTCAGACCCAAAAAAGACAAGAGTGTTCTGAGAAGCATCCTCCTGGGAGTTGTTTCCACAAAGCAACAGTTTATGGAAGAAGCCATCCAAGTAAAACTTACATATCACCAATGGAATACAAAGAGAATAAAGGTGGTTCACCACAATTTGTGTGGCATGGTGGCCCCAGCGGTGAAGGCCAAAAGCAAAGAATGTCATCAGTATGAAGACATTACAGGGGCTGTCATTTAATTTAGTTTGAATGCAGAGTATCAACTGAAACTGGAAAAGCAAAGCCTAAGAGAAAATGCCATCCTTTATTTCCAGTAAACAGCAATTTTTTATTTTTCTGAAATGGCCAAGACAGTCACAAAACAATGCTATAAGAATGTAAGTGTGAATGTGTTAAAAATAATAAACTACAACATTTTAATGTGGTTATTAAAGAGAGTCATTTTATAATTTCATTCGATGATGAGCAGCTTGTCTAATTACTAATTAACAAATAATTTATAAAGGAGTGGGAGTGTAAATGTACATTCCTTTCTTGTTGCCATGATTATAGTCATAGTGTTTTAAAATGAAGTTTATCAAATACTTTTATGATGAAGTGAAAGAACAACATGACAGAGATAGAGGAGGAAAATGAAGAGAGTAGGAGAGAAGAAAGCAAAAAAGGAGGGAAGGAGGAAAAGAAAGTGTGTATATATATATATTGTGATGCAGCCCAGATTTCATTAACCACATAGATATTAGGCTAAAAAGCGCCCCAAAGTAAAATCTTAAATTCTAGTCGAAAATTAGTTAGATATAAAAGAAAAATAAATAAATAAATAAAAATAGAAATTTAATCCAATGCTTTCGACTTGCGAGCGAATATGTTCCATGATCAGCCATATCCTCCTCTTCTCTTCACAAATTCTTTCCCTCTTTATCTACTCTTCCACCTACGAACCAAGGGCCCGTGAACTTTGAAGTGACCCGACGCGAGAATGACCAGGTTCCAAAATTTTGCAGCTATCAGGCATTTGACCATAAGTGAATTCCAGGCACCGTCAGGATCTCCTGCTGCGATTTACATGATCAGAACACACTAAGCGTGGATTGAACTTTTGGCCATCACACAAACACTGCGTGATTTGCGCCCCATCCTCTTGCGTACCCGGTCAAGGACGAAGGGAACCTACGTGACTGTCTTTGGGGACAGCAAAAATCTAAAAAAGGATTTCAGTTTCCCTCTGACCAGCGGCAGTTGAACGTCGCTGGGCAAAATCGTCAGACTGCCCACTGAGATGAAGAAGACAGCAAAGTCCATCGACTAGTGGTGAAAGGACTACTATGAAACGGAATCAACCCAACAAACCGCCTATACGAAATGCTGTGGAACCCCAAACACTTGTGAAGGAAAAGGAATTCAGGAAAATTGCTGGACGGCCAAAATGTTGTTTTAGCATCAGAACTCTCGCTTCGGCGAATCAGAACTTTGTGTGAAAATATCAACTCGACTGAAAGATAAGTTGATTCTCTTGGTTTGATCTGTTTTTATATATGTATGTATTCGCTTGGACCCTCTGTTCTTTAATGAACCCTTCCCCTTTGTTAAATGAATGTTCTTTTTTTTCTGTCTTTATTCTTTTATATATATTTATAAATAAATGTTATATTTTGAAATCCATCGTCTTGTGTCTGTTCTTCGTTGATTCCCTTGTGTCGCTTCCATTTCTGAGTGAAGACCGAGAAAAGATCCCACGTTTTCCTTTTTTTTTTAACCCGTGGTACATCTATATGCTACAAGTTCATAACAATAAATATATATATATATATATATATATATATATATATATATATAAAATGAATAGAAAAGAAAGAAAAGGAAGAAAAGAAAGAGAAAGCAAGAGAAAGGATGAGAGCAAAAAGGGAGGGTAAGAGGTAAGAGGATTGATTTTTTTTATGGCTTAAACATTTGTTGGCAATTTGAAGATTGTAAGAATAATTCATTTGTTTTTGAATGGTAAGAATATGTTTTTTGGGTGTGTCAATATTCATTAACAAGTTTTTTGAGAATAACAATGATTTTACCAGATACTATTTAACCCATAGTTGCCAGGGAAAGAGATTTTTTTTTTTTTTTTTTTAAGCATTTCACCCAAGCAAGGCGGGAAGCCACTAGGACGCAAGGGTACAGAAAATTTAGAGCAAGATCAGATAGGAGTGATAGAAGAAAGGATGAGGGTAGTGGATAGACCAAGGCAACTGGAGATGTCGATTGACATTACACTTGAATAGCTGGAGATTATAGCTCACAAGGAAACGGGAATAGGGAAGGGAGTTCCATAGGCGAGAGGTGCGAGACATGAAGCTATTAGAGTAGAAGGGACGGCTACATTTAGGAGTTTCGACAGTGAAGGGGTGAGAGCGGGATGCCAGCCTCGTAAGGCGCTGGAACTCATGACGCCTGGGAACCAGCGAATGCAGCTCCTCGGAGCAATTTCCATGAAAGTATTTGTAGAACAGACAGAGGGAGGCGATGGCGCATCAGGGCAGGGCCAACTATATTGCATATCCGCCTCTGGAGCCTATCAAGAACCCCGAGGCAAACAGAAGGGGCTCCAGACCATATATGGCAGCAATACTCCATGCAAGGGTGAATTGTTGATTTGTAGATCTAGAGGATCGACTCCGGGGAGAAAAACTTCCTGGCGCGGCTCAGGGAGCCAACTTTCCTTGCAGTGGACGAGGCAATTGATTCAATGTATTTATTCCATCTCAGGTCAGCAGTCAACGTGAGACCGAGAAGCCGCAGAGAGTTGCTCTCGAGAAGTTGAGCATCAGACATTCTAACGGAGGGAAGGGAAGGATCTCTGTAGTGATTAATAGAGAGCAGTTTTGTCTTAGAAGCGTTGAAGTTGACCAGCCAATTCATGCCCCAGTTCACAATCGATTGGAGGTCCTTTTTGAGAGGCACGGCCAGGCGAGTTTTATCAGCAAAACTAGATTTGTTTTTGAGGCAGGAATAAATTGTGGTGTCATCCACGTAGATGCCAACTTGGGAAGTTATTGAGTCAAGAAGGTCATTTATGGAGATAAGGAATAGAGTGGAGCCTAGGATGGAGCCTTGAGGAACACCTGCGTTCGTGGGATAGGAGCTGGAGGAGAATCCATTGAGAACGACCTTCAATTTACGGTTCGACAGGAATGATCGTATTAGGTTATATAATCGACCCGTAATACCATAACCCTGGAGCTTGCGAAGAAGGCCGGCATGCCAAACCCTATCAAATGCTTTGGAGATGTCTAATGCCACGGCTCGGGCTTCCCCATTATTTTGAAGAGCTCGGTAGACTGTTTCAGTGATGGCCATAAGAATATCAGCTGTAGATTGGGCAAAGCGGAAACCATATTGCTTGTCTGAGAGCAGATTATGGGATGTGAGGTGGTTAACCACCCTGGTATTGATTAGGGCTTCGAAGACTTTGCCGAAGAGGGGAAGGAGACTGATAGGACGGTAGTTGGAAGGGTCAGAGGGGTCGCCGGAGTTCTTGAAGACAGGAACAATCGAAGAGGACTTCCAGCAATCAGGAAAACAAGATTCCTTGAGGCAGTAGTTGTATAGTTTAGAAAGGGTGGGCGCCAGTTCAGGCGCGCGCATTTCTTCAAGACAATGGCTGGTATCCCGTCTCCACCATTAGCCTTGTTGGGGTCTAAATTGGAGATAACGCCCAGTACCAAAGATGGGGTTATGTTTAACCCACTCAATATGGCCTCAGTTCTAAGAGGGAAGTCAGGTATGGGTACACCGGAAGAGTCGAGCGTTGAGTTGAATGAAAATTTCCGAGCAAAGCATTCAGCCTTGTCAGTAGAGGAGGTCAGGACTTCGAACTGGTTGAATAAAGGAGGTATAGAGGGTTGGAGCCAAATTTGCGAGATGCAATACGTTCCTTCATCCGAGCCACAAATAGTGACTTAGCATCGTTGAGGACATGCTTACATTTGTTACGGGCGGAAGCAAAGAGACGTCTATTGCAGTCAGACATGTCGCTACGAAATAGGTGGAAGTAGTGGTTCCTATGGGCGATGACGGCTGAGCAAGCAGCGGAGAACCAGGGGGAGGAGCGCGAATTGACCCTATATTTCCTTGATGGGATGAAAGCGTCAATTCCAGCTTTAACCCAGGAAGAGACTTCAGAAGCACATTCTTGGACGGGGAGCTTAAAGACTCCATCCCAGGGGACATTGTGGAGGAAATCACGGAACACGTCCCAGTCAGCTCGTTGATAGTAGAACAAAGTTCTAGTGGTAGGAGGTTCTTTATAGGGGTTGGAGTTGAAGGAGATGTTAACTGATACTACTGCATGGTCAGAGTTACCAAGAGGGCATAGTTGCGAGGTGCTGCAGGATTCGGGGATGGAGGTAAAGCACAGGTCGAGAAGAGAGGCTTTACCTTCCCGGTTGAAGGGGAAGTTAACTATCTGTGTGAGGGAATGGGAGAATGAAAAATTGAGCATTTGAATGCCTGCGTGGTCAGTAGTAGCATTCTTAAGCCACAAGGTGTGATGGGCGTTAAAGTCACCAAACACAAAAATATGAGCAAACAGGTGGAGGGAGAGAGCCTTGTCTATGCTGTCAGAAATGCTATCGAGTATCTCACAGTCATGAGAGGATGGAGAGCGGTAAAGGAAGAAGAGATAGCTTACCGCATTGAGGAGAGAGAGTCGGAGACACATGTATGACTGGTCTGGCGATTCGAGAGAGGACTCTCTGGTCAAAGGGAGATGTTCCTTGATGTAGACACCAAGACCATGCATGTGGGTTGGAGAGTCTTTTCTGAGGAGAGGAAGATAGCCGGGGATCGAGAGATCAGAAGAGGGGATAGACAAGGTTTGTCTCACAGAGAGCCAGTATATCTGGGCAGTTTGCAGTGAGGAAAGATTCCAGACTGCAGAAGTTTGTCCTAATGCCTCGGATGTTGGAGAACAAAATGTTGAGGGGTTTAGGTGGTTTGAGAGGCAGGTTTAGGGTTAATCTTTCGGTTTTTGTAACGCATGTTGAATTTTGTTTGTAAGATGAGAAGGCCCAAAGTAAAAGAAACAGACAGTTTCGACCATGACGCGGGCAGAGAGGAGTTGGCAAAATCTGCATCATTATGTGGCCTCAGGGCTGCCCACTGGAGGTGACTGCAGGTACACCTTTCCATGCGCGAAATGGCACTACAAACACCCCAGTATTATACAACTGTTGATCAGAGTGGTTGCTCAAGACGCTACTTAAGAGTTAGGGCTCCTAACTACCAATCGGAAACAGCAACCAGAGAACTGTCAACCGTGCACCCTCAGAATGAAGAGGTGATGCCACAGACTGCATTCATCATGGGAGAAACAGAGCTGCACTAATACAGAGGCCGAAAGAGAGAAAAAGTACCGGGAACCCCTTCCTAGACAAGAAACAAGGTGTAAGCCTCTACTCATGTCCAATAGAAGGGGGAGGAGTGTTGACCGGGCGGTAGAAGAGACTATTCATACCTTTCTCAAGTGTATTTGAGCATAAGTGAATTAACAAACCTAACTGGCAAAAGCAAGGCAAGGGTAAGGTGAGATAGAAAAAGTGAATAGAGGAGAGAGTGGATTTACAGAGAGTGAGAGAGGGTGAGCAAATAGGATGAAGGGGAGGAATAAAGGTAGTGGTGAAAGAGTAAAATAATGAAAGAATGCCAGGGGGAGGAGAAAAATGAAAGAATGCCAGGGGGAGGAGAAAAATGAAAGAATGCCAGGGGGAGGAGAAAAATGAAAGAATGCCAGGGGGAGGAGAAAAATGAAAGAATGCCAGGGGGAGGAGAAAAATGAAAGAATGCCAGGGGGAGGAGAAAAATGAAAGAATGCCAGGGGGAGGAGAAAAATGAAAGAATGCCAGGGGGAGGAGAAAAATGAAAGAATGCCAGGGGGAGGAGAAAAATGAAAGAATGCCAGGGGGAGGAGAAAAATGAAAGAATGCCAGGGGGAGGAGAAAAATGAAAGAATGCCAGGGGGAGGAGAAAAAAATGAAAGGATGCCAGGGGGAGGAGAAAAAATGAAAGGATGCCAGGGGGAGGAGAAAAAATGAAAGGATGCCAGGGGGAGGAGAAAAAATGAAAGGATGCCAGGGGGAGGAGAAAAATGAAAGAATGCGGGGAGAGAGAGAAAATGAAAGGATGCGGGGAGAGAGAGAAAATGAAAGGATGCGGGGAGAGAGAGAAAATGAAAGGATGCGGGGAGAGAGAGAAAATGAAAGGATGCGGGGAGAGAGAGAAAATGAAAGGATGCGGGGAGAGAGAGAAAATGAAAGGATGCGGGGAGAGAGAGAAAATGAAAGGATGCGGGGAGAGAGAGAAAATGAAAGGATGCGGGGAGAGAGAGAAAATGAAAGGATGCGGGGAGAGAGAGAAAATGAAAGGATGCGGGGAGAGAGAGAAAATGAAAGGATGCGGGGAGAGAGAGAAAATGAAAGGATGCGGGGAGAGAGAGAAAATGAAAGGATGCGGGGAGAGAGAGAAAATGAAAGGATGCGGGGAGAGAGAGAAAATGAAAGGATGCGGGGAGAGAGAGAAAATGAAAGGATGCGGGGAGAGAGAGAAAATGAAAGGATGCGGGGAGAGAGAGAAAATGAAAGGATGCGGGGAGAGAGAGAAAATGAAAGGATGCGGGGAGAGAGAGAAAATGAAAGGATGCGGGGAGAGAGAGAAAATGAAAGGATGCGGGGAGAGAGAGAAAATGAAAGGATGCGGGGAGAGAGAGAAAATGAAAGGATGCGGGGAGAGAGAGAAAATGAAAGGATGCGGGGAGAGAGAGGAAATGAAAGGATGCGGGGAGAGAGAGGAAATGAAAGGATGCGGGGAGAGAGAGGAAATGAAAGGATGCGGGGCAAGAGAGAAAGGTTGTTGAGCGAGAAGAGAAATTGATAGATGTGGAAATAAGGAGCAAAATTGAGAAATTGTGTGACTCACTAAAATTTGGTCATTTCGTTATAGATTCACGTCCTATATGTACACATAAGATGTTCTCATAGCATTTTCAGACATCATTTTCATTAAAGTAAAAAGGCAACTATTTTCAAACATGTTTCATATAATACCAAGAAAAAGAATACAAACTTACCAAAAATCCAAACATCCCAGTAAAATAAAATGGGGCAAAAACAGGTACTTACCTAAAATAAAATTAAAGAAATGAATTACTTTTATGGTAACAAAATAGCCCTGTTAATGAATTCATTCTTTCCAAAACAGTTTCTGCATTTAAACATCAAAGAAGGAAATTCAGAGAAAATATTACATGTTAGTACTTGTTCACTTTAGTTTAAACTGAATGTAGAAAAAGGAAACAAAAATTGCTAAATAAAATAAGAAAAAAAGAAATACATTTTCCCATAATGCTAAGAGTATAGAAACAATTACCCCACTTGGCTTTGTAAAACATTGTCAGGTGACACCGTTGAAGTCTATAAAAAGGCAAACATTTCCTGCCTCACTCTCTTTCTCCTTTTTGTTCCAAGATGTAGAACAACATGGTAATTCTGTTCCCACTGAGGAACATTAGTTTTCCCCAGTCTACTGATGAATAAGCTCTTTTCCACTTTCAGATGCCAGTGTTTTGGCAACCTTACTCATGAACTAAGTGAATTGGTAGTTCCAACTCAGTGCAAAGCTGATTTGAGCTCAACCATTTTAACCATTGTTAACCTAACAAACCAAATAAGAAAATCGATATACCCAAGAGACATTGAGAACTTTGTTTCACTGCAGTCACCATAAAAAAATAAACATGTAGTGTAGAAAGCCAAGTCTTTGTATGTTTTTTTGTTTATCATATGTGAACACACATATAACTAAAACTTTTAGCCTATAGTGTAAATTGTTTAAAATTTTCTTTATTTACAGGGGAATATTTTTCAAGGGATAAAGTAGTTGAATATATAAACAGCTTGGACATAGAAATCAACATATGCATTGTGACTGGCTGTTTCATACCTGAAAAGATCATCTTTATGTATTATATCTATCTATATGCATATCAAACAACTTATCAAATTTAATAAGATGCAAATTGGAGATACCAAAATAATATCTGGAAAGTGTTTTAATAGAGGACAGAAAGTGTTACACTGAAAGCTGAAGGCACATTGGGATACCAGTGCTTGAAATAGATACCATGCTTTTATTTTAAACATTTTGTGCATTCCTTAAAAAAGAAATGACAACCTTGCTGGATTGTGATGCTCTCTGAGTGCTCTAAAGCACAATGGATTCAAACAGGGGTTTCTCCTACAAAGGGGGATGCAGATTTCAACATTGCCAGTGAGCACATTGGCTTTATTAAGATTTCTAGAGTGTACAGGCAGATAGAATTAATGCATGGTTTAAAATAAAAATGGGGCATCTATTTAAAAAATAAAGTGCTCTACTAAAACAAGCCACTAAAGACATTAGTGGCCTGTTTTAGTAGAACACTTTTTGGGCTTGAAGCTTTAGCTCTTTTACTGTGGTGCTATTACCACATATGCTATTGAGCACTTTTCTTTGCAATACCAGCAACCCCTTTTCCAGTAGAATTTATTTTTTAGTTTTCAGATATTTTTGATTTTGTCTGGAAGATATATAGGGTACTGAGTCTACAAACTACAGTCACCAACTGCATGATAAACACATGAAACTAGCAGTCGTGTTCAGTCACTGGCTATCAGAATTTGTACATATATATATATATATATATATATATATATATATATATATATATATGTTTGTGTTGATTTGTCAGAAGCGCGATTTCCTGATGTTATCGGTCTGGAGTGGGGCAATCCCAGTGTGTGTGGCAACTTTGGAAAGTGCCTGAAAAACATACCATGGGTTGACTCAAGTGTTATGTGCGAAAATGGGTAGACAGTACCCTTGGGTGCCATCAGTAGCTGTGCTAATATAAGTCACATGTCATTGTAATCGAGGGTTTGAGCATGCTGGCCTAGTTCAGATTATTGATTACACAAAATAACACGCTCTCTTCCAGAAACTGTAACTAGGGTCTGTTTAGTATAGTTATATGATAAACCACAGGTGGGCCCTGTGGGTGTAGAAAAAACACAAATGTGCCTGAGCAGGCGTCTGTAAAAGGGATTAACTAGTTGCCCTAGTAGATAGGTATCCTCAAATATGAGTGGCCAGCTATCATTATTATAATATATATATATATGTATATATACACAAATTGTAGGTCTGATGAAATGGATCATGATTACAATTCCAATGTAATAAATTCTAACCATGGAATATTAGTGTTTGAGTCTTTTATATTACATATATATAAATAAAGGTCTGCACAAAATCTATCAGGACTGTTGCTATGGTAATGGAGCTAAAGTACACAGTGAAGATGCTTGGCACAGATTGACTTTGAACCCTGTTGTACATATGCACTAAGTTATAAAATTCTTGCTTATTTCCTTTGATTATAGCAGTGCTTGGAAGAGAAGTGTATAGAGTGTGGTCATCTCAATACATCACAGAGGTTCTATCAGTGACCATAGCTTGTGCAGCAGTTTTTGACCAGGAAAAACATTACACATCTCTGACAACCACCATATTTCCCAGATTTTGCACCTTGTGACATTTTCCTCTTTAAAAATTAAATCTCATTCAAAAGAAACAATATTTCAAAATATTGAGGAAATCCAAGACAATGCAATGAAGCAGCTGCTATCCTTAAAAAGGAGTTCCAGGAATGCTTCCCTCAATGGAAATAATGCTGGATAAAGTGTGTAGCTTCAGAAGTGGACTACTGTAAAGGAGATTGAATGTGGAACTGATGAATATTGTACACCAGTCCTGATACTTTCTGATCAGTCCATATATATATATATATATATATATATATATATATAAAATCCTTCAGATAGTCATTTTTTTCCTTTATATAATCAGAGATAGAAAACATGATAAGGTTTACAAAGTCTGCTCCAAACACTTTCCTAATCTGTATTATGCTTTACATCAGTCAGAGATTCTGTTAAGCCTAAAGCAATATGACCAGTCAGAATATTGCACCAAAAATCCGTTATGGTTCTTAGTATATGATATGTGAAGTTGATCATCATCTTTGGAACTGATTGTGGAAGACAGAATTTACAGACACTGACTTGACAATATTACCAACAGTCAGCATTTACGTATACTAACAGTACCCATAGAAAATTCAGTTTTCCTATTTTAATTCATAATTATTAAGTTAATGATTGAATAAGCTTCTTGCAAGTTCCATGATTATAAGATACCTGTGGAAATTCTCAAGTAAGAATTAATGAAGTTTTCCACTTCACTGAAGCAGACATTAAATGCATGAAAGTCATCATCTCCTCTAGCTTCCCTTTCTTTGTATATACTTTTTTCTAATTAAAGCAAAACAGTATCTTTGATATATATTTTTCTAGCTTTCCTTGAAATCAAAACAGAATGGTTCATTAGTTATCTGAGGAAATGGCAGGGTGTAGCACATGTGCTAACTTACTAATGGAGAAACAAGCAGAAACATAATATGAAGATCGACATTTATGAAGAGAGGGTGTATATCATTTTATGTATAAGTATTAGATCAAAGAGACTGAACATTTTGGAGATAGAAATACTGTTGAAAGAGGACTATTTTATTCAATAATATCTATGAAAGAGAATTAGATGTGTTGCCATGGGTGGCATATTTTCAATTCAATAATCTTGCATTCATCATGCTGTCTATTTATTGAAGAAATAATTACGTTACATCAATAATGTTAATAGTAGAGAGGTTTACATAACATAGACAATAGAACACATTTATTTTTGATAATAAACAGACCGTTGAACTTGTGCTGTTACACAATCACTTGTAACTCGATTATTATGCATCAATAACATTATATTGCATCAAATATTTTCTGATCAATAATATTGTATTAGTAATACAGACCTCTGACATGCTTCTGCTTCACATGGTTTTATTCAATAATATGAAGGTTGCATTAAAACAACTATCATTTCAAATTTTTTTTTGTTAATTTGAATTTATAACATATACAACGTAGCTTAGTCACTGCTTCATTTATTTATCAAGAGTGATCAAGGATTGCAAAATCTTTCACAAATATATGTTTTAACAGTAGATTATCCATTGGAATTACAAGTTTTTGTTCTTTTTAATTCAACTTCAATGGAATAAAGTGTTTTTACAATTACAACTATCATTTCTTCCTGTTTTTTGTTTTAGTATTTTAATTCCACCACAAGCAAGCTAATAAAAGATAAGAAGAGATAAGGGTGAGGAGTGAAGAAATAGAGAGGACAAGGACATAGATGATGATGATGATGATGATGATGATGATGATGATTGATTTTACATTTAAATTTTTGAAGACCATATTTGACAAGAAAGCAAGAGGACAGAAGAGAGTTCCACAAATGAGAAGTGAAAGAGAAGAAACTATTAGCATAGAACATTTAGCAATTTCAAAAGTGCAATTATGAGATTTAGATGCCAAACTAGTACTGCCCTTAAATTTTTTGAAGTTGAGGTACTAAATAGGAAAATTCATCAGAACAATTTTCATGAAAATATTTATAGAAAAAGCACAGGGAAGCTATGTTACACTAGTGGGAAAGTGACTGAAGCTGAGATACCAGGTCAAGACTGATAATATTGTAGATTCTTCACTAGATTTTGTCAAACTTTTCCAGATATATAGCAGAAGCTGCAGACCAGATGTGGCAGCAATAGTTCATACATGGATGAATAATACTTATAAATGTGCAAGAAAGCTTTTTCATTAATAATACTAGCTGAAGTACTCAGCTATTCAGGATAAGATGTCAAGATGTGTATTGCAGCTGGCTAATCATGACAAAAGAACTATTTCTTAATACTGTGATGGTGAGCTAAAAGATTTCCTTTGCATCATGGTTGGATATATATGGTCCCTAAAAATAGTCTCATTTAACTTCTAACTCATCTCCAATGACCAACTGTGGGACAGGACCAGACAAGCCCCAGTTGAGATTGACATCAAGAGACAGAAATGGGAATGGATTGGTCACAAACTCCACAAGCCTGCTTCTAGTGTTATCAGACAGGCCCTTGACAGGAATCCATAAGGGAAGTGAAAAGGGTGTCGACCAAAACAGACTTGGTGGAAAATTGTTGACACAGAGGTGAAGGCAGCCAGCACGACATGGGCCAAACTGAAGAGGATCGCCAAAACCGTTGCAGCCCTATGTTTCCCAAGGAAGCAAGAGGCATAAAAAATAAAAGAAAAAATACTAGTAAAAGAAACAATGTTTAACTAAGAAATGTACTAAATTAAAAATCTGTAACATTATTCTTTTTGAAGTTCATTTACAGCAGCTGTGTTTACTAACTTGTAATATTAAAAGAAAAACAAAAAAATCCAGGTAGATTGCCAATGAAAATGTAGAAAATATATTTTTAGGAAAAACTATTTTATGAAATTGCTTTTTCAAACAACACAAATATATTTACAGCCTAAAAGAGAACATTTATGTTTTTCCTAAAAATATATCCATTGATTAGCTATTAAGTTAACACTTAATAGCTAATCAATAGATCCTTCTTTTCTTTATAATGAATAAATTCTTTTTTTTCACCCTGGGTCTAGAAAGTATTTATACCAAATTTGAAGGTGCTACATAAAAGAGTTATATGTATAATAGAAAAACACTTCTGAATTTTAAATTATATGAGCACAAAAAACAAACTCTATGCATTAAATGATTATCACCATAGGTTTGACCATAATTTAGATTTAAAGGATTCAGTTTTAATTGAAGTAATTTCTAAAGGCAGAAATATATTCCAATTTTGTATTTTGCAATTTTCTATGGTAAAGTTACATCAAGCTGATGAAAATATTACTTTTGCAATTTGGGGTATTTAAAAATAATAGTTATAACAATATATACTAAAGCAATAGAAAGCTGAATGTGGTTGCCTACATTATGCATCTAGATACAACAGGTGCAAAAAATTGATTTATATATATATATATATATATATATATATAATCATGTTCATTTTTTATCAATTGATAGTTTAGGTGTTACTAGTGTCAATAAAGCCAATATAAATCATTTTGTTGTATGGTAATGACTTCATAATCACAGAGTATTTTAAATCCTGATACAGCATGTACCAAAAATACTTGGAGGTGGGTTTCTCAAAGCAAAACAAAGACAAAAGTCCATATAACCATATGTCCACAAATCCTTTGTAATTCAGTTAGTAAGTTCATGGTAGATGCTGTTAGATGTACAATCCAAGATGCAATCTAAAAATACTTTTACAAACTTTGGGGATAGGTTCCTGTCACCAAAACAAGGTAAAACGTCTATATAAACACATATCCAAAAGCCATTATTGTACCTCAACACAACAACTCATAACAAATGTTCAAAATGAACACATGTACCCATCAGATCATTGACTGGCAGACTCTTTCAAATACTTCCACACGGTGTCAAATTGCAGGCCCTCATGATATGTTGATGAAGCATCACTACATTGTTAATGTCTGCTGCATAAAACAATTATTTTAGCTTGCTCCACAGATAAAAATTGAAAGGATTGAGGTTGAGGAAATGCACTGGCCATGGAACTGGTCCACCCCTACCTATCCATCCTTCATGGTAGATGTCAGTGCATTGCGAGCAACATGACTAAAATGTGCTGGAGCCCCCATCATGCATGTACCACATGTATCTTCATACTAGTAGAGGTACATCCCCAAGCAGGTCTGGAAGTGTGTTCCAAAAAGTCCCTATGAACAGCTCCTGTAAGACATACTAGGAGAACATACGAACCTACCAGATGGTCCCTTACAATTCCAGCCCACACATTAATCGTAAACTGATGCTGGTGTCTAACCTGTATTGTACCATGAGGATTCCCATCCACCGACAAATGGTGTATAAATTTATTATTCCATCTTTTCCAAGTGTTGCCTCATCTGTGAACAAGACTGAAGAGACAAACAATGCAGTTTGTGCAATAAAGCATTGGCAAAAGTTCTCCTGTGGTGAGTGATCAGAGGGCAAGAGATTCTGCACACATTGCAAATGATATGGATACGGGAGCTGCTCTTGAAGTACCTTCTATGTGGTACTATGATATGCATGGCATACTAGGGCCACTTGACAAGTGCTGATACCTGGATACTCTCTGACAGCTTGTAGAATGTGTTCTTTTTGGTCAGGTGTAAGAGTGGATCTTGGTCTTCCTTGATCCATTGTTTGTGATGTCATGGATCCTGTCTCAGCAACATGACAATAAACAGCAGCAAAAGTTGGATGACTCGGCTACCTTCGGACTAGAAATGTGATCTGATATAGCCATTTGTAAAAATCATATCTGCCTGCTCACAATATGAATATCCTACCATAGTTACATGGAACACTTCTCAGTTAACTACTACACACTTTAAATGTTGAAGACAGACTAGCCACAAATGTACATGAATGACAAATGTAACCTAGTCTTCATGGCAACACAATGACATCTACTGTAAACTTAAATTAAACTTAACTCAAAAATAAAGGATTTGCAGACATGTTTATATGAACTTTTGTCCTTGTTTTGGTGTGAGAAACCTGCCCACAAAATTTGTAAAAGTAATATATTTGGGCAGCAACCTTTCTTTCAAACATGTTTCATTGAATGTCACAGAGAAGGAAAATATGATTAATTTTTTTTTTAGTTTTTTCTAGTATTCTTTAATTTTTCCCTTTTTGTGGTGATAAGGAGGGGGTCTAAAAATTGACTTCTGAAATTGACTATGTGTCATTGACTATATGTCATTTAAAGTGTGGGTTGAGAAAGGTAACTGGATGAAAATACTGTTAAAAATCACTAAGGGAAATTTCTTCATTTCAATGTTATTAATAAATATAGACAAATATGTAATCATGGATACTGTTAAAAGAAAATATTTAGCAAACTTGAACTTTCATGCCTATAAAAAAAAAAAAAAAAAGAAGAAAACCCAGAGTGTGAAAAGGACGGTTTTTACCATGACACCACTATTATTTCAACTACCTTCACTTTTCAGCAATGTTTATTGTTTTAAAAAGTAATGATTAGAATTTTAATAAAACCAAAACATACACTGAAAGTGAATTTATATATTTTCTTTTGTTCTTGAGAATTGACAACAAAAATATTAAACACCATCAGATTGTTTATTTACAAGAATAATTTTATATTTACAACATTCAATTAAAATTAATGCAACACAATATTTATCATTTATTAATTTACAAAGAAATAAACATGAAAATTTTTTATTTATAAATTTATAAACATTTACAAAATTATTAAAATATGAGAACCAACTATAAGTAAATCCTTATTATTTATAATTTGATTAAGTTTGAATCAATTGGCAATTATCCAATGTTTTGCCAACCTTTCCAATAAACAATATAAGAAATTGTGTAAATATACAACCTAATAATTAAATAGTGTTTCATATTTTTGTTGCAAATTCTCAAAAGCAAAGATAATGCATAAATTCATTTTTATGTGTTTAGGTTTTATTACAATTATAATCATCGCTTTTTAAAACAACTAACATTGCCAAGGAGTAAAAGTGGTTAAAATAATAGTGGCATCAATAGAAAAAAACCATCCTTCTCACACACGTTTTTTTTTTTGCAGACACAAAAGACCAAATTTGCCAAATATTCCTTACTGCTAGTTTTATTCCAGTTTATTTTTTTTCATCACATTAGTGTATCAGTCTCCAAGAAAATGTCATAATAGCTTCTGATATGAATTGAACTTGCATCCCATACTTTAACTTCATAATAAAAAAATCAACAACAGAAAAAAAAGCTATCATCTAAAAACTTCAAAATAAACTCCTTACTTTTAAAAGATGGTTTCAAGGAAGTAAATAATTATTTTTAATGCTGATTTCAGAATTTCAGCCCATGCATGAAGAAGTCATTTAATTATTGCTTCAAGACGTTTTTCTCATACAATGTTTACAAGAAGCCCTCTTTTATCCTCTAAGATATTTAAGAAAATAAAAAAAAAAATTGTTGTGTAAAAATGTCAAATTGTAATACCATGCTTTACTGTAATTCATAGCTGGAAAGATATCTGGAAACAATTATCCCTGAAGGTTGTTTTTGGAACTGCTTATTATAATAATCAACCATTTTTATGGTTGTTTTTATTTCATCAACATGCATATATCTCTTTTCTTCCTCTTAACAGTGTACAATTGCTTCTCTACATGATCATATGTATAATACTATCATAGGAATGTAGGTGATTGTCTCCCTTTTGACAAGAAAAATTGATTGATGTCTTGGCGTGAGGATCATATGATAGCCCATTGGTGAGAATAGGCAGATGTTTAGCTAGTTAAAGTTTGGCTGATCATCTGGAGGTTGTGATTAAAGCCAGTGGCGATTTTATTGAATAAATTGACCTTTTAGTATTTCAAGATATTTTTGTGTAAATTTGGTAAATACAGGGTGCAATGGGTAAATTGTTGCCATTTTATATTTTTAATTTTGTGCATGCACATTGTTTGTTTTTGACTTTGTCAACTGCACAGTACAGTAGGGTCAATTTGGGCACCATCTGTGAGAAAAAGAGCACAATGGCACAATCCCCTCTTCCAAAAATACTGTACTACTTGGAATTCATGCTGGAAGTTCCAATACAAACTTTTCAGAGTGTTTAGGTGTCAATCTGAGAACAGTTAAGAGGATTTTGAAAGAGTTGGAGGATATATCCAATGAACATCATGATGTTTGGAGTGATCACTAGTGATGGTGATGTTATGCCTCCATTCATCTTCTCACAGAGTCTGAAACTCAACACAGAGGGCTACATAAAGTGGCTTGAAGAGGTAGTGTTGACCTGGGTCAAGAGGGTGGCTGTTGGAAGAGCCTATGTCTGGCTCTGTGCCATACCACACAAGCAGGAGAACCCAGTCATGGATGTCAGACAATTTTCTGCAGATAGTGATTTTATTAAATAAATATACTCTTTAGTATTTCAAGATATTTTTGTGTAACTTTAGTAAATATATCTATTAAAATGAGATTATTTTCATTTTTGTATAATTTAGACAATTTATCCACAGCATCATATATATATATATATATATATATATATATATATATATATATATATATATATACACACACAAACACCACCACTCAATATATAAACATAGTGCACAAAAGGAATGCTCCAGAAGTAATGCATCCTATGTATTTCCATGGAAACTGTAACAAAAAAAAAAAAGTGTGGAGCATGGTAACACCATTGAATAAAACAAGTTTTCAGCTACAAAACACTATTTTTGCAGCTGAAGTCATAGTGATCCATAGATAAAAAGAAAATGAATCTGTGGAAATCAATGACTGCCTACATCCTAAAGGGACATGTAATTAAAACAAAAAAGAAATTCATTGTTCATTGTCAGCAACTGTATAACCACCAAATAGCATTTTTTTCTTCCTTTAAATGCACTTATTCTTAGTCAATGCTAACTTTTATAAAATGTGCAGTAAAAAGGCCAATACTATATGGAGCTTAAATAAAACATATATGTAGGGTGTGGGGGGTGACATGAATCACTCCAAAAAGAATACTGTCTCACTATATCTCTGAGAAGGCAGCAGTGGTAGAAAACTCACATCAAATCAACTGTTATCTATTGATATCATGATTATTCTATTATTCTAACTTCTTAATAATGTTTCTCATTTTTCTTTTACTCTGTAACTCCTAGCATATTAGTCGCTTTACTGCTTTGCATTGGGTGAAATGATTAAAAAAAAAAGAAAAAAAAAAAAAAGAGTACTAGATTGGCAACAAGGTCTCATCAATTTACATTTGAAATGGCTAGATGTAACTCTATTCTATGCTAACATTTTCTTCTCTTGCACTTCTCGCTTGTGGAACTCTATTACAGTTCCATGTTTTCCGGTCAACTTTGATCTTCAAAAATTTAAATACCATGTCAATCATTATCTTCTCTCTTTTTGATTACTCTTATTGTTTTCACTCCTTAATAATATTTCTCTTTTTTCTTGTTCATTCACACTCAGTAACCCCATGTATTTTAGTGGCATTACTGCTTTGCATGGGGTAATATGATTAAAAAAATAACAATGTTTTTTTTTTCCTTTGTTAAAAGAGCAGCTGAGTAGCAACCTGGCAAAATGCTGTCTGACACAAATGGGCATATGAAGTAGATGTGTCCCTATGCATTCTTCCTTGTGGAAAAAAACAAAAAAAAAACTGCACCCTTTGACATTCACTGACACTTATTAAATGTTTACAGAGACCAAACAGTTACATTCATAACATTGGCTGTTCACCATCCCAAGTTAAAAAGAGAAATTAAATATGTAATATAATCTCTTTGATTGAAATAGAAAGGGAGAGAACTCTTCAATCACTTAAAACAATAGTATCAGTTGTGGAATTCAAAAAGCAGATAAAAGAATACATTCTTCTTTTCATAGTTATATGCGTAGATCTATAATTTGAGAGTTAGTTATTAGAAAACACTCGGAGTCAGAATAAAAAAATGATGAGGATGTTTATATAAATTACTGAACTGTAAAAAAAAAAAAAAAGCGTAGAGACATGTATACATACATGTAACACTTAAAAGTCATTAATGGTGGTTATTTTAATGCTTACACAGACAACTAATGACAAGAAACAAAGCAAGTGCACATGAGGAGATACAGTGAAAAGTACATTAGATGCGGAGGTAATAATTACAAAGTAAGAATCCAATAGAACAAAGGTACAAACTTCAAACCCAACAAAATGGAACTGAAGACAAAAATTGTACTTTGCATAGGAGGTGGGGTGGATCTCATTATTCTTCTGAAGTATTTCAAAGAGCATGGTGGCAAAGCGGAACATTTCTTCGGTTTTTCCTGATGAGGAATTCTGAACACAGTAGCACTCTGCTAACTCACGTGTCACGTTGCCCACTTCCGGATATAAAGTCCAGCTAATGAGTTGGCAAAGAGAGGAAAGTAATTATTGGGACAATTACTATACTTTAAATATAGTGTTTTAGCATACTGACATTTATATAGGCTATGTGGTAGCAACTGTAATCAACTGGAAATCCCAGCCAGCAGTAATGGTTTGTCTTGTTAACCATTACTAACAAGTAGTCAGTTCAATTCTCACCATGTGTCCCATACTTATGCTTTGTGTTAAAACTTCAATGTGTTGTATCCCTTCAAGACATAGGCGATCATGGCTCACCACAATTTCTTGTCCTTTGCAGCTCTTAGTAAAGTTAAGTCTTTTTGCTATCTCTTCAAATCTGTTTTGCCAACTATTTACTCAACCTCATTAGGTAGGATTTTTTGATTGATTTCTTCATTTTAAGGCTTATCAACCTTTTGCAGATTAGTTAAAGCCATAAAATATTTTTATAGAAGTTTTTGGAGATGATAATGACTTACTGATACACATTCTAATAATTAACCCATAGCTGGTGAGAGAAGTGGATTCATACCTTTTCTCAGGGTATTTGTGTGTAACTGAATATAACAAACTGAAATGAATTGGAATTCTGCTCTCCAATTTACAATACTGAGTCATTATCCACCACTTCATCCACACTTTGAAGCTTACAGCAGCTGATATTAAAATACCGAAAATTTGATGCAGTTAGCAAAATACCTAAAATTTTTATTTACATTCAGATTATTGTCCCCATCTTTGTTATTATCACAGCACTGTACCCTCCAACCTCCTTCTGGTGTCTGTTGATCTTGGTAGTCTTCAAATTGAAGCTTTTAGTTAATCAACTGAAGAAGATTATTCTCCAGGGGGTAGATTGTAGATCAGTTGGAAAATATTTCACAATAATATAGATATACAGGGAAAGACAATATGCTTAAGACAGATGTGTAAAGTCAGAAATGTTGACGGGATTTCAAATGCAGAAATTAAGAAATACATGAAAATGAACATGCTTGGAGGAGAAATGATTAACAAACATACATTTCGTATCATGCTTCTATTTGGTCAAAAGGTCTACAATAAATATATTTTTATTTATTTTTTTTATCACTTGAATTTCTTTCATTAGCCTACAATCTCTCTGTCACACTATATATATATATAAAGTTTTGATAGAAAAAATAAAACAAGATAAACCTTACTAAACAAGATAATATATATATATATATATATATACACACACACACACAGTAAAACCTTGAATTAAGGGTCCTGGAACCAACAGACAAAATTCACAGAAATGCTAGTGACCAGCTGAAACTCAAAACACCCACACATAGCAAAGTCTGTTAGTTTCAGAATTGCCCACTGTTGATTACATGCACAATCAACGGACAGAGAGACTGGTAGTTCAGGAAATAAGCATTGTTGTTTACTTGAACACTTGTCGTGTATGTAACATACACAGCATCTCTCTCTCCCTATCTGTGTGTAATTTATTTTAAGTTACTATATAGTAACTTAAAAATAAAATGCACATACATACATATATACAGTATTTACATTTATTTACAATAATTTTGTACTGGACTGGGTGTTTTCAGGCCATGAAAAAGTGCTTTAAATTAACAGACAAACAGCTTTAACAGACATCCCACCTTGCTATTAGTCCACTAAAATGAGGTTCTACTATATATAAGCTTAAACAAGAAAAAGAAAACAAGATGACTGAATAGCCTAGAGGTTAAAATGTTGGTTAGTGAACTGGGAGTTCAATCCCTAGGCTGAGTAGTAGAGACTCAGAGGAAACATGACACACAATACCTGACCAAATTTATATTGATTGTAACAAATTATATTTGTAGTAAGAAAGTAATGATTATTTCTCTCAGACATACAGAATGAATAAAATGATTATTATGAAAGACATGTTTCCTTTTTGTAATCAAGTAACAAGCCATCCTGGGAGGAATACACTGACTGTTAAAATGTCCACTTACACAGAGTTACTGTCAAGGTTTAAACTACAAGTTAAACTTGTTAAAATACTGTAAAGACAACAGCTTTATTTAACAATCTACAAGAAAGTTCTTAAAAGACAAAGAAAAAACTGAATGAGTGTTTAATGTTAAAAGGATAGATTTTTGAAAAAAATAAAAAATAAATAAATAAAATCCAAAGCCATAGAAAGATCTGGAATTATCTTGAATCGCCTTAGAAAATACTGTTTATACTCTTAATGCTGGGCTACAGGTCATCAGCTACACATACAATTCTTATAAGGCTTCACAGTTTTCATTTTTTTTTCTATTTTTGCTTTGATAGCCGCAAGCTGATGAGGAAATGCAGGATCAAGTGTCTCTGAGCCTTGCCACTTGATTCAAATCTTTAACAGCAGCAATAAAGTAATAATGCAGGAAGTTCTTGGTGTTTAAAAAGAGGAACTTTTTTGCAAGTTATTAATTTATTTTTTGAAATAAGAGCAAAAAAAAAACAAGAAGCAATCAAAAGGAATATTAAAGAAACTCAGAGATTCAGCTACAAAGATTTGCTCTAACAAGTCAATGTGCAAGTCCACACATTTTTTCCTCTACGTATAAACACATATACAGAAACAATCAGGGCTGGCCCAAGATACTGGCAACCTAGGCAGTTGCCTGGGGCACCACTATGTCACCATGTCATGCATTTGGGACCTTCCAAAATTAAAGCTTATAAAAACATACTTGCAGTCATCAAAACAAATTAAATTCTTTGGCTATTTTTTTTAATAGAAAATGATCATGTAAAGAAGATAGGTGTAGAAAGTGCCATGAAAAGATTTGAAGATTTAAAGGCTAGAAAAAAAATGCTTTATGTAGGATAATTTTCTTTAGCTTGTATTAAATTTTACAGGAATCTCTTGATTAGTATGCATTTATATTGGCTTCTTAAATTATCATAAAAATAGGATGACACATCCCAGATTGAAAACTGCTTATTTAAACTATTATCCTCAAGTTTGTTGTTATTGCAACATGTCAGCCATTTTACCATCTAGCCTTCATCAGGTGCTTGTCGATCTGGGTAATCAACAGGGAAGTTCAAACTGAACCCTTTATTTAATCTTTATGTTTAGGGATATCTTGTCTAGTTCTTATTTTTAGTACTGCTCAGTTACCATTTCCACAGAGTCCAAGAATGTACTGCTCAGGGAACTAACTCATCATTACTATGTTACCAAATTCATGAACCAACACTTTAATCCACTCTATTAATCCAGGTGGCTGTTTGCTTTTTGTTAGAATTGTTTGAGAAATTGAATGGATTTTATATGCTAGTCACTTGAAGGAAATTTCAAGGTTCAACAAGAATGACAAAAATGTCTCCATAGCAGAGCCAGCTCAAGGTACTGGCAACTTGGGCAGTCACCATATCATGTGTTTGGGATCTCCCAAAACTAAAGCTTATGAAAACATATTTGCAATTGTCCATGACTTAAAACAGGTTAAATTCTTTGGCTATTTTGTCAATAGAAAATGATTTTGTAAAGAAGATAGGTGTAGATAGTGCCATGAAAAGATTTGAAGATCTTCTGTCTCTCAGAAACTCTGATTATGGTCTGCTCAGCATAGTTGCAGCATGAACCACAGGTTGGCTCAGCAATAAGTATTGGCCAAATGTCAGGGCAGACAGGTATGCTCAGAAACAAATAGTAGCCAGTCATATAGGTAGTAATCTTTATTTGGTTAAAGACAAAGTTCTTTCAGGAGTTTTGTAAATTTATTTTTCTATATCTAAGTATGTATCAATATGATCTGAAATGCAGAAAAAATCATTAAAGAACTTTCACTAGTGTTTAACCAAACTTGTGTGTGTGTGTATATATATATATATATATATATATATATATACAGACATATACAGAAAGGGTGCTTAAAAATGTATACACTTTTACAGTGTATAGCTCAAGTCATCTTGCTTTCTTTTCATATTTACAGATTAATATTATTAATGCCATTCAGGTTTAAAGTTCATCCTAAAATGCTACTGAAAGTGCAAAAATGTAGTTGAAGTTTAAAAAGAGTATCAAAGAGAGTTTAATTCAGACTGCTTACACTCTGATGAACTAGAGAAGCCGATGGTACTGTACATGATATGCACAAGAAACCTTCTGTAAGACCACAGATATCAACAAACCTGTTGAAGCAAAAATAGGTGAGGAAAGTTTTCACAGAAGTCCAAAAAACTGATCAAAATGTTGATTGCTGTTTGTGATTTCAATGTGTCATTTTGTCAGTAATGTCCCCGATCTTAATGGACATCAATTTGAAAACATGTGATGAAAAAAATCTTAAGAACATGCATTTATAATAAATACTGTCTTCATATACATTATTTAAATTAGACATAGCTGGTTAGAGTTGCTCGATTTATTTCTTGAGAAAGCTTCAAAATTTGTATATATTTCTTTATGAGAGCCTGTTTCTTTTTTTTAAAATCATTTCACCTGAAGCAAGGCAATAAAGCAATAAAAACAAAGTGGTTACTGAGAATATGAGAGAAAAGAAAACATTATTAAAGAGAGAGAGAGCAATAAAAGAACAAGAATTAAGACGACAGAAGATAACAATTGACATTGCATTTAAATTTTTGAAGATCAAAGTTGACTGGAAAGCAAGAAGCCAGAAGAGAGTTCCACAAGCAAAATGTGCAATAGAAGAAACTGTTACAGTTACATCTAGCCCTTTCAACTGTAAAATGATGAGACCTTGCTGTCAATCTAGTAATGCATTTAAATTCATAGGAGAAAGTTCATCCAAACAATTACCATGAAAGTATTTCTAGAAAAGGCAAAAGAAAGCTATATTAAGATGATGGGGAAGTGACTGAAGGCAAGATGCTAAGACCAACAACATTGCAGATTATTCTTTGGATTTTATCAAGAATCTCTAAATATATAACAGAGAATCAGACCAAATGTGGCAGCAATATTCAATTCATGGACAAACCTAGCAGTTGATTCAATATAATCTTTCCACTTCATATCTGTGGAAAATATTTGTGTGTATATATATATATATATATATATATATATATATAGTATAGAAAATCAGCTGATTTCACTACCTTGGTTTCAACTTTTTGGTATCTTCAGGCGATTTATATATATATATATATATACACACACACACACACACACAGGGTGCTCCACAGGAAATTTGGTACAGTTTATTTAATTGTTAGAATTTTTGTTACAATTATTTGAAAAAAAAGCAAAGGATAGAAATTTAGTAGCTTAAAACAACAAAAACATAAATGTTACATGTGATATTCAAACAAAAAAGTTAATTTTTTTTCATCATATAGTAAATCTAAAATTTCCTGTTTTTTTTGGGGCACCCTGTATATTAGTATGTAAGTGTGTAACACATTTTTACTACATCAGAAGAGACTATTATACAGAGATAAACAAATGTAATAGGTTCTTCTGCTATGGATACAGGAAATTAATGAATAAACTTTTAAAATGTTTAAATATAACTTTACTTTATTCTAACAATACTTACAAAAATTTCATAGTTTTCCTTTATGAATTTTCTCATGAATTATAATTCTTAATTTAATGATTGAATAAGCTCTATTCAATTTCCTCAACTTTACTGTGGAAATTGTCCTAATGCATTGTTAAATATATGGGCTTAACAAATTTTTACATTAACAAGTATGAATGCTGGTCATTATTTAAAGAAGTAAGATGGTACAAATGAAAATGTTTTAAACTGACAAGTTTTCTATTTCACTTAAGCAGATTTTAACTGTATGAGAGCATTATCACTTTTTCTTCCTTTTTTATCATTCTATATACCTTTTTTTTCTTCACTAAAAACCAAAATATACCTTTTTCTTTCATCTTCCCTTGCAATCAAAACAGAACGGTCCATTATTATTATTTGCTAAATTACTAATAGAATTATAAAATGATTGTTTCCATTTCAAGTATGGAGGTAAGGTGGAGCATCAATCATTATTTTTACTTAATTTTACTTTTAATTTAATATTCAGGAAATTAACATAAACCAGAAAAATGAAAAGTTATTGATATTTTACAAGGACAATGCAAATATATAATTACTTAAATATATCCATTACTTTTTTGTCAGCATAAATATATGCGTTTTATATTTTACAACAAATCACTCATCTTTTGTTTTCTACCATTTAATTTAAATCTGTTTTTTGTTTTGTTTTTTCTTTTTAGCTGGAATGGAAATACAAGAGTGGAACATAAAATTTAAGAAGAAACTCCCATGGATAAAACAAAAAAGCAGCTATTCAAGATCTTCTGCTATGAAAAGAATCTGAGAAACGAAAATTCACACAGCTAAATAGCTTGACATTTGGAATAATTGTATATTAAATAAAAGACTGAGAGGAGGTCAAATGAGCTTTGCATACAAAAATGACATTAACATACATTAAAAAAAAAAACTGGCATAAATAAAACTAGCATATTATACAGTATTTTTTGCAATATCAAAAAGAGAATATAAATACATCATCCTGCTTTTAGCTTCCTTCTTTTCAATCATTTATCAGGATGTTGAAGTTAAAGATTGTAATTAAAGAAAAACGGGAAAGTATTACTTTGTGGATAAAGAACTTAGATGTAAAGTTTACAATTTAAATATTGGTTAAGTTTCAATGAAACAAATCTGTGTATGTTTTTTTTTCTTGTAAGAAAAACAATTTTTTTTTTCAGGTGTATTCCGAAAATGACCTTCATTTGTGGGGAAATTTTTAATTTTCAAGAAAATGAAGCTTTAAAGTATAAGCAAAATGGATATAAAGTGAGTATTTGATTTACAATTTAAATATAGCACTAAACTAAACCCTGATTTTATGTCCTGTATGTAAATATGGATGTGTAATATAGAAGGATGAAAAGAACAAATTATTTAATGTTATTTTATTGTGTTGGGGTTTCCTAACACCACAAAGTGAGTTCCTCATTACAGAGAAATAAGTAAATACAATTCTTTTCCTTTTTTTTTTTTTTCTTTTAGGCTTCTGACCTTCAAAATTACAGTCATTATAGATAAATGGGAAAAAATAGCTGTTATAAATGCAAACACTAAGATTGGTATGTGCCATATTCTGAAAGAACATGAATAGTCATGGTTCTCCACAGCTTTCTTTCTTTTGCTGTTCTCTGTAATATATATTCTCCTTTCTAACCCCCTTCTTGTTTCCTTATTTGCTCAGACTTGTCAAGAACATTTTGCTTTCCTCTGCCTCTCTTGCTTTTAAGGTGTCATGTGAGTATCAAACTCTCCAAGCTTCCTTCCCTCATATTTCCCTCAAATTTCACCTTCCTCTTTCTCATTGTCAGCAACAATTTCTTTGTTGTTCTTATTCTCCTTAAATTTTAATTTGGCAAATTCTCTGTCCTTGGTATTTGTCAGTAGAAATACAAAATTGAGTCCTTTTGCTAAAAACTTAAAAGGTTAATTTCTCCAAAGAAATTAATGTCATATTCACTCAAATTACATGAAGAAACATAAGGTAATATATATTTTCCCATTAAAATACATAGGTTTATTCACCCCGTTAAAGTCACTATAAAAATATGGTACTAATTATAAAAATTAAAATAAAAATCCACCATTAATTATAAGCTTATAAGAATTTAATTATGTATTTCTACATACAATCCATTAATGGGATGGTGGGTATTAATAGATTAAATTAAGAGCAATTTTTAACATAAATACCCACAAAGAAGAGAGTTGTTTCAAAAGGTTGTTTTTTCTCTTGACACTGATATTACTTTATACTCTTTGGCAATTTTGATCATTCTAAAAAGCTATTTTTATAATTTTAATAAATCCCAAACATATGAAACTGGATTTTTATGCATTCAATCTTAATTTTTTTTTGTTTTGAGAATTGACAACAAAAGTATAAAACATTATTTTTGTAAATAGTCTGATAAAATAAAAAGTGTTTAATCTTTATCTCTGTATGTGATTTCATTTGCTGTACAAAAAGTTTATTCTACCACAGAAGGTAACTCTGATCCCTGAATTTTAATTCGTTTGAATTTCACAGTTGTGTTGTCATATCCTTCTATGACAACAGAAAACAACTTTGAGTAAAATTAACAATAAGGATACTGCAATCGAGTGGCCTTGAAAAAGAATGCAGTGAAAAGGGAAGTAATATTAATAATGCAGAGTTCTAAAGATTAAGTCATTTGTTATTAATTCTCAAGAAAAAAAAAGACAGAATCCAAAAAATTGCTGTGAGAGTATACAGTAATAGTCCTGTTAAATGAAAAACCATCCTTAGGAAGACTGCTTTTCTTTGTGGGTACACGTGTTAAACTTTGCCAACATATCTTAACCCAAATATTCAGTTCTATAATTCTTTAGTGTTTATTAAATGGAAAAATGAATGTAAATACAATAATAAATTGTTACTATCTTCTTAACTTTCCTTTCATTTTAATCTTTTTCATTTTATGAGCAAACAGATGCTGAAAACCTCTTGGCCAGACCAAGAAGGTAACAGACTTGAGCCATGAAACTTACATGCAATTCCACATATTCATTCCAAAGTTTAACACAACTGGCATTAATTTTCATTCACTCTTCAAAAAAACTGTTATTTAATTGGTCTTTGAAAGTTTTTTTTTTTTTTTTTTTTTTTTTTTGGTAATTCATTCCCAAGGAAGGTGATAATGACACTAAAACACAAAGAGCTACTGGAAGTGAAAGAGAAGGAAAAGACTTTAAAAAGAACTGGAAACCCAATAATAATATAAATTTCAGAGTTTACGTGGACATGTTAGAAGTCTTGAGTTGATGTAGAATTTAGAAGGAATTTAAAACCCAATACTAAATAGGAAACAAGGAATAAACTTCTACACCAGTTCAAAAGACCAAGGAGTGAAGCAGACAATATGTGAACCTAACTATTCCTATTAAATTTAGGAATTATTATTTTTTGGAAGTAGTTCAGATTGAGACTTTTTCAAAATCTTCTTGCATTTATCTTGACAAGTATAAATCGCCACTGAATTACTCTTAATTCAAAATGAAGCCAAATGTCTATTTTCCTCCTTTGTTTACAAAATCTTTCTTTTTGATTTCTTTCTTTTTTCGCACTTCACAACCATATGTCCTTGTTTACCACATGAATAAACTATTATTTTTTAATTTTAACTTTTCCCATTTTTTTTCCTGTTCACATGACAACTGATTTTCTACAGTCGCCTAATGTTTTCCATCTCCTTAAAACCTCTTAGTGCTATTTTGAATTGACTAAATGTTAAAGATTTCCTTTTTGAGTGATAATGGTGATAAATGGTTTTAATTCTGACAGAAATACCATGGAGAGCAAGGCTATTAACAGGCTGATTATTTTCCCCAATGGTTTATTTTCATATTAAAAGAAACCAATATATCAGAGATGGATAGCAGAAATAAACTTTATATTTGTACAGGATTCCAGTGAAATTTATGTCATTTATTCATTTTATTTCAAGATTGATTCTTGTTATCAGAAAACAACAGCATGGGTTTTGTTTAACAAAACCCTTGCTATTGTTTTCCAATAATGAGAAGTGAAACAAAGACATCATTTATTACCAGAAACAGACATTACTCATAGAAATAATGATAAAATGAAAACATTTTTGTCAGCTATTAAAACAGAGATGACAAGACAGGTTTTGCTCACTGTCAAACAAAGAAGAAGGAAGTTCTGGTAAAAAAAAAAAAAAAAAAAAGCCTCTGGCTGCATTTAGCCCATTGTAAACAATCATTTATGCAATTCACAAATTTTGCAGAAACATTCAATGGAAGACATTTACTGCTGATTGAAGAAACAGAACTGTGAAGGTAGAGGAAACAATGAGACTATGAAATTCTTTAATTACAAGAAACCTGTGCATAAACATTATGTAAAATTCCATTTGCTCCACATTTTACCACAGTAACTGTAGTTACCTGTCTGAATAACATTTTTTTTTAATCGTTTCACACCAAGCAAAGCAATAGTACCACTAAAATTCAGATAGTGAAGGATAATGAGAAAACTTTAGTGACTGAGAAAATGACAAAAAAAGGAACATGGTTCAAGAAGACATAAAATGGCCGCAATTAAAATTTTTGAAAATTGTAGTTATCAGGGAGGCAAGAAATCAGAAGTAAGTTCCACAGGTAAGAAGTACAAGAAAAGAAACTGCTGGAGTAGAAGTGGCAGTTGCATTTAACTATTTCAACAGTAAAACGGTAAGGCCTAGTTGCCAATCTAGTAGTAGGCTTAATTTCATGTAGTTGGGGCACCAGGGAAAACAGCTCATCAGAACAGTTGTCATGAAAATATTTGTAGAAAAGACAGAGGGGAGTCACATCATGTTGGTGAGAAAGTAACTGAAGTTGAGATGCCAGATCAGAATTGATTACATTATAGCCCCCTCCTTTGAATTTTGTTAAGAATCTTGAGATGTACAGTAGGAGCACCAGATATGGCAGCAATATTCAATGCACAGATAAATGGTAGATTTATAAATGTGCAAAATGGATTCTGATGAGAACAATTTTCTAGTATGACACTGTGAACCAACTTTCTTTGCAGTAGATGAAGCAATTGATTCGATATAGTCACTCCACTTCATATCAGTGGAAAATGTGAGGCCAAGAAGGTGTAGCATGTTGCTCTCCTGGAGTTGAGCATTAGTCATGCTGACATTAAGCAGAAAAAAGTTATTTAAGGTGATTAAATGATAGCAGTTTTATTTTTATGGCATGAACATTTACAAGCCATTTCTCTGGATAACTAGGGTTGATAAACTCTCAATTAACCTCGACGACAGTTTTGATAAGAGTAATAGAGTGGAAAATCAACAGTCCATGATTCAATCTCTAATGCTAGTCTGGTGTAATGCCTAATAATATATTGGCAAACTTGGATGGTTTTTCCCTTGATACAGCTATTATTTTAACTACCTTCACTCCTTGGTTCATTCTTTTAAAAAGTGATAATTAGAAATTTAATAAAACCAAAACACATGATCTTTTTTTGAGAATTTAAAACAAAATTAATAAACATTATCTTTTTTTTTACAAGAATAATTTTATATTTACAACATTCTAAAAACTAGTACAATGCAATATTTATAAATTTAGCAATTTATAAAGAAATACATATGAAAACAATTTTTTATTCATAAATTTATAAACATTTACTAAATTATTAAAATATATGAACCAACAATAAGTCCTTATTTACCATTTTATAAAGTTTGAATCAATTGGCAGTTTGTTGATGTTTTGCCAAACATTCCAATAAATAATATAATAAATAGTGTTTATTATTTTTGTTAATTCTCAAGAACAAAGAAAATGTATAAATTCACTTTCACATATTTAGGTTTTATTACAATTCTAATCCTCATTTTTTAAAACAATATTGCCAAAATGAAGGTAGATAAATAATAATTGTGTTAGGGAAGAAAGTGTCCTTTTGACACTCTTTTTTTTTTCTGGGCACAAATCCGTATTTTTTTTTTTTTTACAAATTCTTTCTATTTGCTCTGACAATTCACAGCTGGTGTTTGCTACATGCATAAACAATTATTTCTTAATTTTAAGCTTGGCCCATTTTTTATCGTTTTCTCTACATTCTTTTAATGTTTTCCATCTCCTTAGTGCTATTTTGAATTGACTAAATATTAAAGATTTCCTTTTTGAGTGATAATGGTATAAATGGTTTTAATTCAGATGGAAATACCTTTGAGAGCATTGCTATTAACAGGCTAATTATTTTACCCGATGGTTTTAAAGAAATGTCAGCATTTTCTTCTTTTATCCTATCCTCAGTAACACACACTCAAAATTATATTTCTCTGTAATTTTCATACATTATTTACATATAAACTATTATCCTCATCTTTGTTATTATTATCACAATGTTTTGTTCAGTGTACCCACCAGCCTTCATCAGGTACTTGTCTATCTGGGTAACTTCATGGAATTTCAAACTGAACTATATATTTAATCAAGGCAGGTAAATTGTTCTTATGCCACTGACCATGTTAAGAGCTCATGGACTGAACATGTGAGTAATGATGAAGTTTTGGAGAAAATGAAAACAAAAAGGAAATTAATACTTAACATCAGGAAGAGACAGTTGAGGTTTCTAGGGCACATAATGAGTAAAGAGGGCTTGGAAAGTCTGATGCTCTGATATAGGGCAAGAGGGAGGGACAGAGGAAAACAATGCTTGACATACTTAACCTTTATCCCTCTGTGACACCATTTGCTGTACAAAAAGTTTATCCTGCCACTGAAGGGGACTCTAATCCTGGAACAATAGTGTATTTGAATTTCATACTTGTGTTGTCATGCTATGATCACCTATGTCTAGATGGGACATGGCACAAAGAAGAAGAAAACACAGACATCAGTGGAATCTCAGTGGATTAAATAAAGAGTTCAGTTTGAAATTCCTTGGAGGTTACCTGGATCAACAAGCACCTGATGAAGGCCGAAGAGCATAACAGTGAAAACACATGTAAATAATGATAGTGCTTCATCCCTCAAAATTCAAACATGTTTTCATATCTGATAGCATTCATGTGATTCTTTTAACTTAAATGAAATAAAGTTTGCCAAAATTGCATCTGTACTTTCTCAACAAGGCAATTTTGTTGATTTCTTGGACAGAAAAAAACATTCTGTTTAAATTTCATCTTTCAGGATATAACTCTGCATATTCAGGTTTGAATTCATCAAAAAAAATCAGGCACATTGTCTTTCTCCTAAATAGTAAAATTGTTTCCAGCATTAAAATTATAGAAATATAAATATTAATTCATTTCATATGACCCAGTAATCATCCCAACTGTCACCTGATAATCAACAAACATAGCATTTTAATGTGGGTATTCATTCCAAGTGAAAATTAAAAGGACTGTTTTAGAAAAAGGTCAATTATTTTTACAAAGTCATTCCTTCTGTTTCTGCAGTTTGCAGTAATATGTCCTTATTTGCCACATGCAGAAAACACTGTGCTATTGTTTCTTCATTTCAAATTCTGTCATTTGATTCCCATTCTAACTACACTATTTTTTAAATCATCTTCTTAGAGTTGTTTTTTTTCCATTTTCTTAAAACTTCTTATTAGTAACTCATTGGTAAATTTGCTGAATCTTTTTGAGTAATGACAGTGACAAATGGCTTTAATTTTGATGGAAATTCCTTCAAGATCATCATTATTAACAGACTGTTGCTGTTGATGATTATTTTTCCTAAAGGTTTTAAAGAAATGTCAGCATTTTCTGCTCTAATCGTATTGTCAGTAATGACTTTAGCTATATCATGTTGAAACACTAGTTCCCGTACATTTACTAGAGTTAAGCAACATCAAGCCAGGTCAATCTCTAGATTGGTGACCACTCAAGATTACCAGGTGCTATAAGTTTTGATGTGCTTTGGGTGTAAGGGCTCATAATTGTTAACTGGAGAGCTGAATTCCAATTGGGTTTATTATATCCACTTACATGCAAATATCCTTGGGAAAGATATGAATCCACTTGTTCTCCTCTCAGCTATGGGTTAATTACTATGTCCTGTTTTACTAAACTATTATTAGCTTAAAAAATAATCATACAATCTAAAAATATTTTCTGCCTTTAAATAACCTGCAAAAGGTTGATAAGTCATAGAAAATAAATGAATCAATTAAAAGCTTTCTGCTATGGATTTCCTCAAAGATAATTCTATGTATAATGAAATGATTTCAATTTTTTCTTTGAATACAGTGTTCTTTCAAGAGACTTGTTAATTTGACAGTAAAACTAAAAAGGAAAAAAAAATTAAATAAAAGAAAAGCTACATTTCACTTGAAATCTATTTTATGTTATAAAATTTCCAATATCGTCAACAAGCTTGATCAACTAAATGATTATGATGGACAACTTTGTTCCAAACTAAGATAAGGCAAGTAAATATTTACACTATGATTTTGTTAAAGTAAATGCATGTAACATCTCCCCTGCCACACAATGTTAAATAATAAAACAAAGTTACTGTTCATAGTGGCAAGTTCTTACCATTTAAACTATCACATTTGCCATGACTATAAAAATATGCCTGTGACTTTCTGAAAATCAATACATTTGAAGAAAAAAAAATAAAAAAAAGACTCTGTAGACCAGAATAAAAAAAAGAGTAAATAAAAGTTGCTTTCATTTAAATAATAGTACCAGTAATAAAAATGACACAATATTGAGCAAACAACAACAATGATTTTTGCTGAGGTTGAAGACTCAAAACAAGTCTACTTGGGCAAAATATTTCTGGAGCTCAGTCATAGAGTAAAATCATGGAAAGATAAAAATCAGAACTTTGAAAGACAAGGAATAAAGAAAGGAAGCTGTCCACACTTCACAAAAATGCAACAATCTCATTTTCTATTCAAAACAGCAATTTATGCTCTTGTTCATCCAAGGCACAAGAGCCACTCAAGTTAGAGGGTAACTGAATGAAGTTGTTTCATGGATGTAAGAATTGGAGATTATAAGATTATGTAGGATAGATAATTGTTGACCCTGGAATTGAAATTAAGATTGTAGTGATTAGAAAAGTATCCTTTTGGGATTTTTTTTTTTTATGATCAGCAGCTCTTGGAAATAAGCTGTCCAAATGGAACTTCCTTCTTAGCAATGATATATGAAAGAAATGAAGATGGTTTGCCCGTGTACATGCAGGTCTTACCTGTAATCTAGTGTTATGGTTAAAAATTCTTAAACAAATGGGTATGATTTTCATTCACTCTAATCTATCTATATATATAAAATTCTGTGGCTTCTGTTAGTCTGTCTGACCATTCATCACATCCTCTCTAAAATAGCCCTACATTGACCAATTGAAACCAAATTTTGGGGAGAAGTGCAAATAGGTAAGCAGGTACAAAGCACAGCTGGTTTTACTAAAGTGCATAAAAAATGCAAAGTAGGATTTCTGTCAAAGTATTTTTCCAAACAAATCAGCTTATTCAAATTTCATTGATTGGTTTGGGTAATTGAACAAAATGTAATTTGTAAATCTCGACAAAAAATGTTAGCAATAACTTCAACAATAGTAAATACTGTGGGGATTTCAACACATGTCAGTGAGTTGCAAGAAAATTCTAGTTTGTAAAGAGTGATGCAAAAAATACTGGTTGGAGAAGGTGAAGTGATGATCAAAACAGTAAGAATGATTTTAATTTAGAACTAAACATATTTGAGTAAATGTTGGTAAGGTTTTGAATTTTTTTATCCTAATGTGACCCACTGACTTTACTGCTACTCTTCCCAGTTATTAAGTTTCCATCATTGTTCTCTACTAACAAATCAAAGACTTCTCATTTTGGAGATAAAAATTAGAAGATTAAGCAGTAAATCAGTGTTGATCTAATCTGATATAACTTCACCAGGCAAATAATATTTATTTCTGAAATGAAACAGAAAATGTGGCACAAAGCCAAATGGGAGCATGAGGAAGGTTGGTCATCAATCTAACTTAACTAGCCACAATCACTGATACAAACAAACTATACAATATTCCTTACACCAAAACACCACATTGTTACTCCAATCACCATAATACCTCAAAGTCTCTATCAAGTACTAACTAGTCCCTATATATACAATTTGTGGTGGTGGGACTTCACCAGGCAAATAAATTTACATGACCCCAGTGGAAAAATCAATGGGAAGAACCTATTTCAACTACAAGTGGAACAGGTCAATTTATTAAAGCACAAGTTTGTATTAGCTGAAGGCTATGGGTTCAATACTTGTACTGGGTAATAAATATACACTTGAGCTATTTAACAACTTAACAATTTTATATATATATTCTTTCTTTCTTTTTTTTTTTTTAAAAAAGTACATCAGTAATTTTTTTTTGCATACTGTCCCATGGAAATATGGTAGATAGGAATTGGTAATACAAAACCTCCTTTTCAAATAAGATAATCTAAGTTGTCCACAAATACTGTTGCGAACAATTCTTTTTATGCATAAAAAACCTCAAAACTGCTGAAAGAAATGGGTTGAGTGATTCCCTTTTAACATTCTTAGAATAAAGACTAGTACCATAAGAGCAGATATTGAGAATATTATAAAAGGAAAGCAATGACAAAAATCACACTGAACTTATTTTATTTTGTGTATGTATAATTTCTTTTTTCTACTGTCAATAATACAGTATTTTTTGTAATTATATATATTTGTTATTAAAATTTGATCTTAATGTTTTGAACTTTTTAAAAGCATATTTATATAAAGAACTTTTGTGACCCGGCAAATATACCTAAATTTCTAATTTGGCCAATAAGGAAAAATCTTGGACAACCCTACTTTAAGGTATTAATCTCCACTCTATGTATAAGGTGGACAAACAAATGACATGATCAACTCACTCAATCAGAGCCAGTGCATTAAACATAAGAAAAAGGCTTATTAGTGATCAGGTAAGATGACTAAAACAGTTGAAACATTACTTCCATCATACTGACATCTATTCTAGAGCAATGTTTAGCAATTTTGCCATGCATTGTAACACTGATAGTCAGTTGAATTCCTAAGGAGAAACCCACTATTATGACTGTTTTAGATAAAGTTGAACAATAACAACAATTATATATACTAGTTTTTACCTGTGGAAATTTAATGGTTTTCCTATTTTAATATTCTGACGAATCTTAATGCATCAGTTAATGATTGAATAAGTTCATGATGAGTCCTCCAAAAATAAAATATCCATAGAAATTCCCCTATCACATAGTTAAATAATTGAGCTTAACAACTTTAATAAAATATTGCAATAACAATCATAAATATGATTTCTCGTTATTTTAAGAAGTAAGGAGGTACAAATGAAAAGGTTTGAAATTGACAACTTTTTGTGCAATGGTCATGCAAACTAATGAAAGGAAGGTCAAGCACAATTATTAAATGATTTTTATCACTTTAAACATTATTTTTAGTAGTTAACCATATTTGAGTATATGCGCCATTTATTTTTGTCTACTGGCCTGAATATTTGAGAAATCTTAAAGAAAAAAAATGTCCTTTGGCAGGATTCGAACCTCTTTGCAGGAGAAATTGTCATTAGATACATGTTTTTAACTGACTCAGCCACAAAGAGTCTCATCAATTAAGGTTCAATACTACATTTTAAGCACATCCCTCTTGTGCTCAGTTTCATATCCAAAATGTAAACAAAGCAATTTCTATTTTTCCCTTTATTAATCCGAAATTTTTATTACTTTAAATGTTATGGGTATCCATTAAAAACAATGTTTAAAGTGATAAAAATATGTTGGATTAATAGATAAAAAATTCATTACTTCTTTAGAAATATATAAGACATATTGAAGCAGTAAGAATTCATCTGAACATATTTTATTAAATTCTACTGGTAAGGTTCTCAATTCAACTTTTTATTATATCTTTCCAATTTCCAAATTTGTACATTGAAGTTATGGATAAATTGTCCAAAGTTCATATATTTTTCTTGTTATATTTAAGTACATTCAACTATCACAGTTTTTTTTTTGTCAAGAGCTGGATGTTATCAGAATGGTGAATAAAATCTGTCTAAATTCTGGCATTTTTAGTGCTGGAATTTAAATTGGAATCAATTCAAAGTGATGTCATTTGTAATATTAAGCATGTATCAAATATCTATATGTGTGTCCTTTTTATTTTTTTTAATATATTTTTATAAGTAAATTACCTACCATGGGGCAGAAAACATGTTGAAGGGAATAAAAAATGGCTCAATGTCTCATGACAGAGTAAATATATTATTATTCCCAAATAATGGTCTTCCGGACGGCCATTATTTTTAAGCTTCATGCAGCCAAATACTGAACATTTTATACTGCTGTATGCATGAAGCTTAAAGTTGTGATCAGTTGGTAGAGAACCTTTTAGGAATTATATATATATATATATATATATATATATATATATATATATATATATATATATAGTGACTGCTAATTCTTGGCACAAGAAAGCTATTTGATTGATTTTGAACTGAGCAGCATTTGACTAAAGGGTCTTGCCTCACTTCTGCAGGTTTTCCTGCATATTAGCATATATGTGGATGACCTTAGAATTTATCTAGTCCTCATGCATACTCATGTGACTCTTGTCCCACATATTTTATCATAAAACTGAAATAATTTTCCTGTAGGTTATTGTGCATGGCTACCAATGTTGTTTGTTTGGGATTGCTTAACATCATGAGATAGAGAAATAGTCTCATTTTAGATGAGGTTATATCCTGTTTTCTAAGAGCCTATTTCAAGATTATATGATTATATGATTAACACTCTTTTCCTCAAATGTGTTACAACCAATGTTTGACATTTTCTGCCACACAGATTGATTTTCTGCCAGTGTTTTCCAAACATCAGCATCAATATCAAGAGTTTTAAGATTATTTTTAACATATTTTAAATATATTATTGGTTTGTGTTTTGAACATTTACCACATGGTAACTCCTCAGTAAAATAACTAGTATTTTGTCATCTCTCATTGTAGTAAGGTATTTTTCTCCATCTCATTTGGTTATAGATGATAAGCTTTTTGATATTAGATATCTTGGTCCACTGAAGAACAACAGTATTGCTACTTGATTTTCAAAATTCTCCTACTTCTGAAAGAATCTCTCCAAAGCTTTAATGTGATGGTAGGATGCAGTCCAAGTCTCAGAGTAGTACAAAAGTGTGGGTATACATACATACACATACAAGTTTATTCATACAGTTAAAAATAATAGCATATTTTCTTTTGATTCTTATTAGGTTCTTTTAATGTGCATATTTACATATTTTTCAATTATTGTGGAGTAAAGAGTACACCCCCCAGTGACTCTATGTACTCGTCCAATACTATAAAGAGTTGAATGGTATGAGGTTGTGGATTGTCATATTAGAGTCAGTCTTTATACTAATTATACAAGCATTACAGCAATAGTCTAAGAATTATGTATAGAGAATATCTAATGAATTACATTATACCAAGTACAAGTATGTGTTATAACAATAACCTTAAATAGAAAGTTATAATAGTGATGAGGATACTCATGGATGGGATAAAATTGCAACATTATAACTAAAATTATAATAGTTGGTGATGAGGATCTCTATATCAAGCACAACATTATAACTGGAGTTATAATAGTGGGCAACCAGATTTTCAAAACTTGTGTGTACAACAGGAGTTACAAGAATTTCAAATGTATTGGTAAAAAAAAAAATTCTTACAGATACGAGAAAATTTTGGTTTCATTAGTTGAAATTCAACAACAAAAGCAACAACAAAATACCCAACAGTTGCTACAGTTGCAAAAACAACAAGAGTTGTTGGAAGTGATTTTGAAGAGAAATGCTTCAATGTCTCTTACACCAGATGCGGTGCAAAACACCATATCAGAATTCATATAAAATCCTGAAGATGGACTGACTTTTGCTGCATATTTTCACAGAAATATTTAATCAGGAATGCTGATCCTTGGAAGAAAATAAAAAAACAGATTGTTAAGAAAAATAGCTCCAATAGAGTATGAAAAGTACTGCAATTATATTTTACTGAGAAAACCAGGTGAAATAGGTTTTGAAGACAGTACACATTCCAGCAAAAGTTTTTAGTGACAAGTGCTGTTTCATGCTCAATGGATATGCATGAAGTTAGCCAAGAAGAGGATGAAGATTTAGTCACATATGTGGGTACTATCAATAGAGAATGTGAACAATTTAATCTAAAGGAAAAGACTGAATATGTTCACGGTATTAATTTTCATGCAAGGTTTAACAGTGGAAAAAGATGCTGAAGTACAAATTAAAATTTTAGTAAACATTGAACATAATAATAACTTCATACTACAGGAAATAGTGGACAAAATGTTAAATGTGAAGCATCATTCTGAAAAACTTCAGAATAAAAAATGTGCATTGGTAAAAGCTAAGGAAAAATGCACACACACACACAAAAAAACTAGTTTCAAATGTGGAAATTTACATCTTGGGAAAGATTGTCCACAGAGAAAATGCAGACTGCTCTAACTGTGGTAAAAAAAAAGACATATTAAATCACACTGCAAAACTTAACCAAGAAAAATTTTCACAGGAAGAAATTAATACACAATATTGCAACGGAAAACAATAGGTATGTGAAACAAAAGAAAATTTTTGAGCATGCAAATCAATAATATGGGAGTAAATATGTTACAAGATAATAATATGGGAGTAAATATGTTACAAGATAATAATATGGGAGTAAATATGTTACAAGATACTGGTAGTGACATTTCAATAGTAAATGAAATCACATGGAAAGAAATTTGTAAAGTTGCAACTTCAGTTTCTGGTGAGAAATTATTTTTCTTGGGAGAATTAACATGTGATGTTTATTTTTTAAATATGCAGGTAAAACCAAAAGCATATGTTCTAAGAAATGCGACAAGTCTATTCAGTACAGACTGGATGGAACTATTTTAACTGTGGGATTTGCTGATAAATGCTTATTGTAAAAATATAAGTGGACAAGCAACAAATTTAAAAAGTGAAAAGCTAAGGGAAGAATTAAAAAAATATTTTCCTGATGTTCTATGGAACTGAGTCGGTGTTCAAAATTCAAGGCGGATTTTTAAGTAAAAAAAGGTTTGATACCAGTATTTAAACCAAAATGGAGCATGCCATTTGCAGCATTAGAACAAGTAAATGAAGAGTTGGACAGATTAGAAAGAATTGGTGTATTGCAGAAAACAAACCATTCAAAATGAGCTGCACCAGTGGTGGATGTAAAGAAAAAAAATTAACAAAATTCTTATTTTTGTGGATTTTTCAACTGAATTAAATAGTTGTCTCGAAACACACAATTACCCGTTACACAGTCCAGAAGAAGTTTTTTTTAAAGTTGAACAGCGTAAAAATATTTTCAAAGCTGGATTTCTCTGAAGCATATTTACAAATTCTGATTGAAAATCAATGCTATGAATTAATGACCATAAATACACATAGAAGATTGACTTGATTTGACTTCCTTTTGATATAAAGCTGGCACCAGCTATTTTTCAATAAGCTATGGATACCATGCTGGCAGATTATGATTTCGCAGTGGCATATCTGGATGATATTTTGATCAAGAGCTTGTTGAAAGAACATGTTGGGCATCTCAAAACAATTATGAAAACAATAAAAAATTGTAGGAAACCAGATCTATCGAGAGCAAATGCAATTAGAAATATGCTTACACCAATGAACGTAACAATGTTACAAGTTTTTTTAAGACTGGCTAATTATTATCAAATTTATGTACAGAATATATATAATTTGACAGCTCCACTTAACAATATACTGAAAAAAAGGAGTAAAGTGAAATTGGGGTCATAAATATCAAAAAGCGTTTGACAAGATAATAAAAGTCTTACATCTGATTTATCATCAGTGCACTACAAGCCAAAAGCAAAAATTGTAGTAGCATCAGATGCTAGTGATTACAATGTTGGAACAGTCATTTTACACAAATATGATGGTGGTAAAATGAAAGCTTTTGCTCATGCTTCATGCTTGCTACCAGAAGAGAGGAATTACAGCCAGATAGAGAAAGAAGCTCTAGCAATCATATTCACTATGGAAAAATTTCCAGAAATTTATTCATGGAAGAAATTTCACGTTTCAAATAGACCATAAACCATTATAAGTTATATATGGTTGAAAGGATACCTACCCATACAGCTAATGGAATACAGCACTGGAGTACAATCCTATTCAATTATTAGGTTGGTGCAAAAATAATGACGTAATAATGTCGTTTTTTGACGTTAAAAAATACGTCAAAAAACGACATTACGTCATTATTTTTGCACCAACCTAATATAATTTTATGATGGAGTACTAATTGTCTAAATAATTAGGACATGTGGATGGATTGTCTAGGTTAATACCTAAAAATGCAGAGCCATTGCAGGACAAGGTCATAACAATGCTAAAAAGTAAAATGGAAATTAAAAACATACTGTGCCATGTAACACAAGAATTACCAGTTACACTGGATGAAATTAAACAAAATGCAGAAAAGGACATCTTTATTGCTAAAGCTAGCCATCTTTGACCGGTTCTTTCATTAATGGGAATTTTTACCGTTCAATTGGAGCAGTTTAAATTTAAAGTCAGCTCACCCTAAAATTAATATTAGTAACAACAATTGGGTGCAACTGAGGCATATCCCCAAATGAGGAGTTAACAATTTGAGGTGGGGGCTGAAAAGGGCCATTTTTGTGTTCTCAATCTTGTTTCAGCTTCACACAGAGCAGCAGCTGAAGAGGTGTTTCTCCTCAACCATTGAGTCCTATGATCATCATTTTCAGCCTCACGTGCAGAAGTGTTCAGGTATGCTCTTCTGGAAAGCCGATGACAACACTGATCTTCGAACTTAGTGGCTCGAATTGATGCATTCCGAGAAGCATTTGAGACGGGCAAACTGAACATTCTAAAGACGATTTGTTATCTCTTATTTGCATGGTGGACCTGGTAGCAGCGTTTTTGTGATCTATGCAAGTTCTTTTCTTTGGTGGCATGTCTTAGGCAAGTATAAATTGTCAAATGGAATGCATGGGAAAAAAACCAGAAAAGAACGCTGTAAAACTACAGGAATCACTAAACACAAATAACTTTAGAAAAGGTTGGAAAAATAAATGTTGAGTAATAAAAAAACAAGCTTACTTATTACTACGGTGAATGAAAAGCAAAAACTGGCAGGAGAATAAAAAAAAAAAAAAAAAAATTAAATTGGCAATGGCTATAAATGACAATGAAAGCAACACATTAAAACTGTAGTAGTAGACTTTATGTAACAGAAAAGGTAGCCTCCTTTGAGAGAGATTGACTGCTTGACTAAGAGAAGAGGAATGTGTAATTTGGACTTAAAATTGGCACTGAAGAATTATCTATCCAACAAAAAAAAATTTCATCGAAATCAGATGAAAACTGTGGAAACATATAAACAACATCCATTCACACACACGCATTTTGAGAATTAGAGGTAGAAGATAGAGAAGCAATTAAAAGAAACTAAAAAAGAACAGAATCAAGAATTGAATGCATACTTGATATGCAATGTGTTGTAATGTATGGACAAAGAATTGTGATACAGAGTGTGTTACAGAAATATTAATATTATCATTCCGGATATCCTGGCATTTCAAGAATGAAATCTCTCATAAGAAGTTTTATATAATGGACCAGAATAGACCAAGATGTCAAAAAAACAGTAAAAGCATGTAAAGTTTGTGCTCTACCAGCAAGACTACCTATCATAAAGATAGAACCTTGGCCAAAAACAGACACACTGTGGTCAAGATTGGTTATAGATTTTGCAGTTTATATATGAGGATTTGGTGCTTTTAGCATCTTAACATATGTCTTGATAGAATCCAAAAGCGTATCTATGTCCTTGTGAGTGATGATTTATTTTTCACCTTAAAGCTTTTCTAACAGATAAAATGCATCAAACCTCTCACTGCTCTATTGCTATTTCCATGAAAAGTATTCAGATGAACTATATTCCTTAGATTTACCAGTTCTAACCTTCATATCTAAGACCAACCAACGCTATACATATTGTAGCAAACTACCTTCATTCCCTTTGTATTCCATTGGCATTTGGAAGTTCCACTCAAGCAGATTCTTTCCACAAACCACATTTTTGTGGAACTGACTCCCAAGAAGAAGCTTCCTTGATCACTAGAATCTTAATCCATTCTAGTCTAAAGTTAACTGTTAACTTCCTCATATATCTGCATAAGCTGTGCTTCTTATTCTGTAACCCTCTACCTTGAGTGGCTCTTGAATCTTATACAGGGTTAACATCATCATTAAGAAAAAACAAAAAAAAACAACTTTCTAGTGTCAGTTTAAACTGATGCCTTTTCTGCATATATTTTGACCAATTCACTCTTTGCATTTTCCTAACAGTGAAATTCTCACTTTCCAAAATTTGTAGTGTATTCACCCAGGAACAAAGTCACCATACAATAGTGATGCTTGGCTAGATTAACTCCCAAAGTGGTGGGGTTTTAAGGAATTCAGGTGTCTGTTGATCCAGATTACAAAACCGAACTGTTCTGTTGTAAGAAAGCAAATTATCCCAGCCAGAGTTTGAACTCTCTACCAATTTCATTCTTTGCTGTTACAACTGCATCTCCCTGAGGATTGTGGCTATTAGAATTCATCAATGAGAGAAAAAAATTTAATCATCTTGAGTATTAAGATAAGACACCGACTGTTGAGTGAATTGTTTTCTGAGGTTAGAAATATCATCAAATCAATAGAACTGAGTGTAATGTCAATGGAGGTGGAGTGAGCAATACTTAAGTGTGAGATTGAAGAGCAAGTCCCTTTTTTTTTTTTTACCTCTGTGTGTGTGTGTGTATATATATATATATATATATATATATTTCTCTAGACTCTATCTAAAAGTCTATTCATCCATGCTTAGAATATTGCTGTCACATATGGTCCAATGCCCCTGCTATTTACCTTGAGGTCCTTGATAAGATCCAAAGAAGAATCAGCAATATTATTTGTCATGATCTGACAGCTTGGCTCCATTTACTTTCCCACCATCATAGAGTTACTTGTGTCTTTTCTATAAAGACTTTCATGGTAATTGTTCAGATGAGCTCTTTGCTATGGTACCTAGACTTTGCGAATTTAAGTGCAGCACTAGACTGGCATCGAGATTTCCTCAATTTACAGTTAAGCTGGCTAGATGTAGCCGTAAATTCTATTCAAACAGTTTCTTCTCTTGCACTTCTCAAATGTGGAACTCCATTCTGACTACTTTTCAACCAAATTTATCCTGCAAAAATTTAAATGCAATGTCAATTGCTATCTACTGTTCTCCTGATTACTCTCTTCTCTTTCTGCTCATCATTATTGTACATGTTCCTAATTCTTCCACACCCTGTAACCCTTTGTGTTTCAGTGGCATTACTGACTTGCTTGGGGTGATAATGATTAAAAATTTATATTTATATATATTCTCATCTGTACAAAGTATTACCATAGAAAGTGATTTGTTTGAAAATTGGAAATGAGTTTTCACACAAAATTGTATAGGGTGAAGGAAATGGCATCAAAAATAGAAGGGAGGAAAAAGGGGAGAGAGATGTGGAAATGGCAGCAAAGAGAGAGAAAGAGACGTGGAAATGGCAGCAAAGAGAGGGATGTGGAAATGGCAGCAGAGAGAGAGAGAGATGCGGAAATGGCAGCAGAGAGAGAGATGTAGAAATGGCAGCAGAGAGAGAGAGAGATGCGAAAAACAGCAGCAGCAGAGAGAGAGAGAGAGAGAGAGATGCGAAAAACAGCAGCAGCAGAGAGAGAGAGAGAGAGAGAGATGTGGAAACGGCAGCAGAGAGAGAGAGAGAGATGTGGAAACGACAAGAGAGAGAGAGATGTGGAAACGACAAGAGAGAGAGAGATGTGGAAACGACAAGAGAGAGAGAGATGTGGAAACGACAAGAGAGAGAGAGATGTGGAAACGACAAGAGAGAGAGAGATGTGGAAACGACAAGAGAGAGAGAGATGTGGAAACGACAAGAGAGAGAGAGATGTGGAAACGACAAGAGAGAGAGAGATGTGGAAACGACAAGAGAGAGAGAGATGTGGAAACGACAAGAGAGAGAGAGATGTGGAAACGACAAGAGAGAGAGAGATGTGGAAACGACAAGAGAGAGAGAGATGTGGAAACGACAAGAGAGAGAGAGATGTGGAAACGACAAGAGAGAGAGAGATGTGGAAACGACAAGAGAGAGAGAGATGTGGAAACGGCAGAAGAGAGAGAGATGTGGAAACGGCAGAAGAGAGAGAGATGTGGAAACGGCAGAAGAGAGAGAGATGTGGAAACGGCAGAAGAGAGAGAGATGTGGAAACGGCAGAAGAGAGAGAGATGTGGAAACGGCAGAAGAGAGAGAGATGTGGAAACGGCAGAAGAGAGAGAGATGTGGAAACGGCAGAGAGAGAGAGAGAGATGTGGAAACGGCAGAGAGAGAGAGAGAGATGTGGAAACAGCAGAGAGAGAGAGAGAGAGATGTGGAAACAGCAGAGAGAGAGAGATGTGGAAACAGCAGAGAGAGAGAGAGAGATGTGGAAACAGCAGAGAGAGAGAGAGAGAGATGTGGAAACAGCAGAGAGAGAGAGAGAGATGTGGAAACAGCAGAGAGAGAGAGAGAGAGATGTGGAAACAGCAGAGAGAGAGAGAGAGATGTGGAAACAGCAGAGAGAGAGAGAGAGATGTGGAAACAGCAGAGAGAGAGAGAGAGATGTGGAAACAGCAGAGAGAGAGATGTGGAAACAGCAGAGAGAGAGAGAGATGTGGAAACAGCAGAGAGAGAGAGAGATGTGGAAACAGCAGAGAGAGAGAGAGATGTGGAAACAGCAGAGAGAGAGAGAGAGATGTGGAAACAGCAGAGAGAGAGAGAGAGATGTGGAAACAGCAGCAGAGAGAGAGAGAGATGTGGAAACAGCAGCAGAGAGAGAGAGAGAGATGTGGAAACAGCAGCAGAGAGAGAGAGAGATGTGGAAACAGCAGCAGAGAGAGAGATGTGGAAACAGCAGAGAGAGAGATGTGGAAACAGCAGAGAGAGAGATGTGGAAACAGCAGCAGAGAGAGAGAGAGATGTGGAAACAGCAGCAGAGAGAGAGAGAGATGTGGAAACAGCAGCAGAGAGAGAGAGAGATGTGGAAACAGCAGCAGAGAGAGAGAGAGATGTGGAAACAGCAGCAGAGAGAGAGAGAGATATGGAAACAGCAGCAGAGAGAGAGAGAGATGTGGAAACAGCAGCAGAGAGAGAGAGATGTGGAAACAGCAGCAGAGAGAGAGAGAGATGTGGAAACAGCAGCAGAGAGAGAGAGAGATGTGGAAACAGCAGCAGAGAGAGAGAGAGATGTGGAAACAGCAGCAGAGAGAGAGAGAGATGTGGAAACAGCAGCAGAGAGAGAGAGAGATGTGGAAACAGCAGCAGAGAGAGAGAGAGATGTGGAAACAGCAGCAGAGAGAGAGAGAGATGTGGAAACAGCAGCAGAGAGAGAGAGAGATGTGGAAACAGCAGCAGAGAGAGAGAGAGATGTGGAAACAGCAGCAGAGAGAGAGATGTGGAAACAGCAGCAGAGAGAGAGAGATGTGGAAACAGCAGCAGAGAGAGAGAGATGTGGAAACAGCAGCAGAGAGAGAGAGATGTGGAAACAGCAGCAGAGAGAGAGAGAGATGTGGAAACAGCAGCAGAGAGAGAGAGAGATGTGGAAACAGCAGCAGAGAGAGAGAGAGATGTGGAAACAGCAGCAGCAGAGAGAGAGATGTGGAAACAGCAGAGAGAGAGAGAGAGAGATGTGGAAACAGCAGAGAGAGAGAGAGATGTGGAAACAGCAGAGAGAGAGAGAGATGTGGAAACAGCAGAGAGAGAGAGAGATGTGGAAACAGCAGAGAGAGAGAGAGAGATGTGGAAACAGCAGAGAGAGAGAGAGAGATGTGGAAACAGCAGCAGAGAGAGAGAGAGATGTGGAAACAGCAGCAGAGAGAGAGAGAGAGATGTGGAAACAGCAGCAGAGAGAGAGAGAGATGTGGAAACAGCAGCAGAGAGAGAGATGTGGAAACAGCAGAGAGAGAGATGTGGAAACAGCAGAGAGAGAGATGTGGAAACAGCAGCAGAGAGAGATGTGGAAACAGCAGCAGAGAGAGAGAGAGATGTGGAAACAGCAGCAGAGAGAGAGAGAGATGTGGAAACAGCAGCAGAGAGAGAGAGAGATGTGGAAACAGCAGAGAGAGAGAGAGATGTGGAAACAGCAGCAGAGAGAGAGAGAGATGTGGAAACAGCAGCAGAGAGAGAGAGAGATGTGGAAACAGCAGCAGAGAGAGAGAGAGATGTGGAAACAGCAGCAGAGAGAGAGAGAGATGTGGAAACAGCAGCAGAGAGAGAGAGAGATGTGGAAACAGCAGCAGAGAGAGAGAGAGATATGGAAACAGCAGCAGAGAGAGAGAGAGATGTGGAAACAGCAGCAGAGAGAGAGAGATGTGGAAACAGCAGCAGAGAGAGAGAGAGATGTGGAAACAGCAGCAGAGAGAGAGAGAGATGTGGAAACAGCAGCAGAGAGAGAGAGAGATGTGGAAACAGCAGCAGAGAGAGAGAGAGATGTGGAAACAGCAGCAGAGAGAGAGAGAGATGTGGAAACAGCAGCAGAGAGAGAGAGAGATGTGGAAACAGCAGCAGAGAGAGAGAGAGATGTGGAAACAGCAGCAGAGAGAGAGAGAGATGTGGAAACAGCAGCAGAGAGAGAGAGAGATGTGGAAACAGCAGCAGAGAGAGAGATGTGGAAACAGCAGCAGAGAGAGAGAGATGTGGAAACAGCAGCAGAGAGAGAGAGATGTGGAAACAGCAGCAGAGAGAGAGAGAGAGATGTGGAAACAGCAGCAGAGAGAGAGAGAGATGTGGAAACAGCAGCAGAGAGAGAGAGAGATGTGGAAACAGCAGCAGCAGAGAGAGAGATGTGGAAACAGCAGAGAGAGAGAGAGAGAGATGTGGAAACAGTAGCAGAGAGAGAGATGTGGAAACAGCAGAGAGAGAGAGAGATGTGGAAACAGCAGAGAGAGAGAGATGTGGAAACAGCAGAGAGAGAGAGAGATGTGGAAACAGCAGAGAGAGAGAGAGATGTGGAAACAGCAGAGAGAGAGAGAGATGTGGAAACAGCAGAGTGAGAGAGAGATGTGGAAACAGCAGAGTGAGAGAGAGATGTGGAAACAGCAGAGAGAGAGAGAGGGAGAGATGTGGAATCTGTAGTGACTATGCACTTTAAACAATTGGATACAGAAAGAGAAAAACAAAAAAGAAGGAATTAATAAAAATCAAATGTGAATCAAATAGATTGGACCAAGGAGGGAAAGTCACAGAAAAGAAACACACACATGCAAACACACACTCAAAAAATTAAACTAGGAAAATGTATACAAACTGTGTGTGTACATGTGTGTGTCCAGGGTATCATCTTGTTACAAATCAGCTGATGTCATTTTTTGTCCTACTCTTGTTCAGGATTGCTAAATACATAGCCACCAAATTTCCTTTGGTTACTAAGTTCACCGAAAAGTATGTTTTCAGATTATTTGTGTTTTTATTTTAATTCACAAACTAAAGTTTTCAATGAACTGATTCAATTTACAGTGGAAGTATAATGCTAAACTTACTTTTGTCCTAAGTTGACTGGACTGGCTTTTGGACCAAGTTGGCTAAACTGAATCTTTATCTAACTAAATAGACATTTCCTAGTTAGAAACCAAATTTAGGACTTTCTTCTGTTAGTTTTTCAAGCCACTGGAAAATAAAAAAACATGGTGTTTACATTTGTTATATGAGCAATGGTCACCAGTGAGCCATAAATGTTTACCTGTCACCAATGTTTATCAATTCATAAATCCTCACAAAAAAGTCTAATGCTATGTTTATATTTATTGTTGCAATAAAAATCAAGTAAAATGTAAATCTAGATTTTGAAAAGAAATGTTAGTACTAGAAATATTTTTAAAAATCTCTCCAGAAGTTTCAAATTAAATATGACCCATTAGATTGTGATGGCGATGATTTTAAAATAAAGTATAATTTGATAAATATATAGTTCAAATCTTAAAACCCCATCTGTAGGGTTTATTTTAGAATAGTAATTACAATTATTGAATAAATAAAAATGGATATTAATGCACAGACAGAAATTCAAAAAACACAAACTTAATGTCACTGCCCTTTGGAGTTCTCTTCTCATTTTTACTTCTAACTTCTATCCCTCATTTAATACTTCCAACACTTCATGCTGAATAGAAAACACACCAGAAGAATGTGAATATTAAATCTAAACACAGTCCACTGATGCTCAGTAAAGTTCTTTCTTCACATCACTTCATTCTCCATGGCAACTCCAAGTAACCAAGTACTCCAAGCTTGCATCACAAAAAGGCCGATCTTTTTATGATCTAGTTCTTTTCACTCATAAAAAGAACATTTCTTTGTGGAAATACTGCAAGACAAGTATTTCTTTGTCACAGCCAATCAGAATTCAGAAAGACGGTAACTGAGTTAGGAATTGATAAACAGTTTCTTCATTGCTTCGTTCAATCTTGTTGCAATGAATACAAATTGCTATTTTATTTGTTGAAGCAAACCTTTGGTATGACTGTGTTATGAGAGTTGAAATAAAACATTTAATTTCAACTTTAACTCTAAGTAAATTTATATTTTTAACAGTTTTTCTCTTCTTCAGTTTTTTCATTTTCTACTAGGATCATTTTTAAGAAAACGTTTTTGATTTTTAAACTCTTAAGGAAGAGAGTGTGTACACTGGTGTGCTCCTGTTATATATCGCTAGATTCTTGACAAAATTCATGAAGGGGTCTGTAATGTAAGCAAATCTTAAACTGGCATCTTGACTTCAGTCACTTTCCAACTACCATAAGACATCTTCATTCCATCTTTTCTACAAATATTTTCATGGCAATCATTCTAATGAGCTTTCCTCCTTGGTGCCTCAACTGCATGAATTTAAGTGTGCTACTAGAGTGGCAATTAGGTCTTACTATATTACTGTTGAACTAGCTAAACGTGACTATCAGTCCTATTCTAAGAGTTATTTTTGCTTCCCTGCCACCTACAATTTAAATGCAACACCAATTGCCATCTTCTGTCTTCCTGATTTCTGTTCTTTTATTATCCTTTCTCTTCACTAAAGTCTTCTCATTTTCTTTTATTCCTAATACTCCTTTGAGTATGAGTGGCATTATCATATTGAAATGATTAAAAAAAAACACATAAAACAGAAAGTCATTTATTAAGTCACTTCAACCATCATTCACTTCCTCAAGGCTGTAATGTAGCTTCTTTGTGTTTTTGCCATAAATACTTTCATGATAATTGTTCTGATGAACTTTCTTCTATGGTACCTAGACATTATTAATCTAAGTGCAGTGCTAGATTGGCAGCTAGGTCTCATCATTTCTACTTGAAATGGCTGGATGTAAACTGTAAGTTTAATGCTGGCAGTTTCTTCTTTCAAACATTTTGCTTGTGGAACTCTCTTCCAGCTTCTTGGTTTCCAGTTTTGTTCTATCTTCAAAAATTTAAATGCAATGTCAATTGTTATCTTCTGTCTTCTCAATTCCTATTCTTTTATTGTTCTCACTCCTTAATAATGTTTTTCTTTTTTCTCATATTCTTTCAGGTTCAGTAACCACCTGCACTTTAGCAGCTTTGTTGTTTTTTTTTATCTTCATAAAAAAGCATTTGTATTTTAGATCTAAGGAGTTGGAGGGTCAAAATTGTAATACAGTTACTGGTTGATCCTAAAACTACTGGCAATTTCATGGTCTAACCAGGATTGACAATTTTTTTTGCTCTTTTGGATAAAGCTATTCTTCAGTGCATTTAGCTCCTGTAAATCAACATCAAGTTCTTTTTCTTCTTTATGAAATAATAAATAAATCAAAGAAACCAAGAGTAGATAGATAATGTACTGATGGAAAACTTATTTGGAACAGTAGAGAGATTAGCTTAACAGCTCAGTGGAGAGTTTTTGCTAAGGAGAGTTGATATGAGATAATATACCAGTCAGAGTCTTATATGGCTACATTTTAAAATAATTTTATTTATTTTTTTAAAGGTAAAATTGTATTTCTCATTTTCATGATACAGGAGCAATGTAAAATAAAAATATATATAATTTCATATTATCACTTTAAGTGTTATTTTAATGGATGCTTATATTTGAATAGATGCTCAGTTTGTTTATTAAACCATATATTTGTTTATTTTCATCTATTGGCTTGAATATTCAAGAAATCTGAGTAATGAAAATATACACACTCTGGCAAGATTTGCCCCCCCCATTCCTGCTGAGGAAACCGTTGTTAGATCCAATGGGTTTTAACTGACTCGCCCATGAGGAACCTTTGCCACTCAAGCAAGGCTGAATAGTGCCTTTAAGCAAAATTCTTTGCAGCATACTCTTGAAATTTGCATATCTGCTTAGTTTTGTATCCAAACGTAAACAAAGTGATTTCTAAAGAAATAATGCATTTTTTATTTATTAATTCAACAGATTTTATTCATTTAAGCGTTATTTTTATTGGATACTTATATATGAGTAGATGCTCCATTTATTTATTAAACAGTATTTAGACATTGTTGATGAAATTTATTATAAAATACTCTAAACCTAAGATATTTGTGTTGAAAGTAATGCTTTCTATCATGTTAGATGCAGATGCTGCTGGTATAACACTAGAAGTTGAACCTTCCTACCAATAACACATATATATTTTTTTTGCCTTGTTATAGGCAGCAGTTGAGTGGCAATAGAGTAAAATAATGTTTTATATGCAAGTGTTAGTAAAATCTATGACAAAAAGTTTTTTTTTTATGTAAAGCATTTTATATTTAGCACTTCATTGGACTAAAGTGATGTTTGTGTTGATATGATTACACATGCACATGATAAAAACATAAACAAAAACAAAATCAAAATCAAATTGGTTGGATTATATATTCAAAAAACATATTAAAAAAAAAAATCAATTTTTAATTTCAATTTAAAATTTCAGTGTCCCCTCTCAACCATATGTATGGTGTATTCATATGCAAATCTGTATGAAGCTAAGGTGTTTCATACAATTCTTGTATGCAAAAAGATTAACATTTATCTATGCTTGTTGAATGTTTGTAGAGACCAAATAATGGATGTAATCAGTGAGTAATATATTTCAGCATTAGGTACTATAATATTACCTGCACTAGTGCATATTTTTATGAGCTTGCCATAGAGGCTCTTGTCCATTGCTGGCGAAACTGCATAAAAATTAGTAGCAACTATGTGGAAAAATAATGTTTCATTGTGGAAAACTTGCTCTATCCAATGGCATTACTGCACTGCTTTGTGTGTGTGTTTTATGGATTTGGCCCAAATAAATAGGAGGCATTACTTTTGGATTATCTCTCATGTATAGATGACCAATTGAAAACATCATTTACCTCTCACCAACTCCATTGAACTCTTAATTGTTAGTAGGGGAAATACATAATTAGGCTGCCTTGTATCTTTGGTTATACAAAATAAGAGAGGATTTGTAAACAAAATAGAACAAAAGAAAAATGGCAATTTTTTTTATTTAACACCGTGTTTATAGAAAAGATTTTATTTAGTAGGTGAGGTCAGAAGAGACAATGGCAGCAATATAGGAAATTAAAAAAATAAAAATCTCTTAATTTAATATTTGTGTCTTCTCCATACAGTAAAAAAAATTAAAGAAAATCAAAAAAAATCACAGACTAAAGCCATAAACTAATAAAAAAAAAAAAAAAAATCTACTTATTTTTCCCAGTATTATTTAAACAAAAATTACAAGAGGACAAATATACTTGAATTTCTATGATGGGACATTATCATTATTATTAAAACTAATGTATTCATCTTTGTGGATCAAAGATTAGGACATTAATTTGAATGTAAATAATAACTCCTTATCCAAGAAATTTAGACAGAAAAATATTTTTATCTGTTTGAGTGAATGGATCAATAATACTTTATTGATATCATAGTTTGTCTAATTATCTTAATTATTTTGAATATAGATTAACAATATTATGTTCAGTTACCATCAATTAGTGTGTGAATATGTATATATATTTTTACAGACAGGTTTCTTCATTTATAGATTAAGACAGTTTTCCTCTGTGCTAAAAAAAAAAGTATCAAGACAGACCTGTTTCCTTGAAAACCGTCAATAACAGCTACTGTAATGGTAATAACAGCTACCGTAATGGTAATGGTAATAACAGCTACGGTAATGGTAATAACAGCTATGGTAATGGTAATAACAGCTACCGTAATGGTAATAACAGCTACGGTAATGGTAATAACAGCTACCGTAATGGTAATAACAGCTACCGTAATGGTAATAACAGCTACCGTAATGGTACTGGTAATAACAGCTACTGTAATGGTAATAACAGCCATGGTAATGGTAATAACAGCCACCATAATGGTAATAGTAATAACAGCCACCATAATGGTAATGGTAATAACAGTCACTGTAATGGTAATGATGATATTAGCCATCTTTTTATAAGGGAAATGCTAAATATATTGATGATTTTAAATGACCTTAACTAATGGTGTCAATTAGTAAAATATCCAGAAACCTAAAAAAAAAATAAAAAATAAAGACTATATGAGTATTACAAGGATATGCTGCATAACACTTTAAATCTACTGATAGTCCACCATAATATCTTTGATCTGATTTTGACTTAATAAATGCCAGTTTGATCAGGAGAGCAAAGGATTCACTAAGAAGAAAATGCATTGAAAGCACACTAAATAAATAAAAAAAAATTCTGGACTCAACAGGTTGATTTATATCAGACTGACACCAATGGCTCATATATATATATATATATATATATATATATATGAAAAACAAATAAACACTTTCTGGTTATCAGATCTGGTAAAGGAATGTAATTTATTGTCCCTCTTATCCTAAAAAAATCCCAATGAATTTTCCTTACAACCAGCTTTGTCTTTCATTCTGACCTGAAGATGTTGAGACCAACATACATTGGCATTTATAATTTCCTACTTTGTTTCATCATCTTCACTTTTATTTTGAATACTATTATACATCTTACAGACATCCTATATATATATATATATATATATATATATATATGTTTGTGAGTGTGTATGTGTGTGTGCTTGCTCAATGCCTGTGGGTGGCCATCAAACAGGCTGGAGCAAATCATATGATTTTCCTCCCAACCCTTGGAAATCCAATGGTATCCATATAATTTTGTTATAGTTATTCACAGATTAAATAAGATTATGTAGATTCTCAGCCTCATACAGCCTTGATTTAATAACAAGAAACTAGTAAAGACAATTGGAGATTGCCTGTAATGCACATTATTTGAGCAATCAAAGAGTAAGACACTAGTGTGAAAAATAATGATATCATATCATTTCTGCCTATATATATTTACAGTGCATTGCATTTTCCTATATCACCAGAAGAGTCCACCACATTAGAGATAGGCAAGTTACTCATCTTTATGTATTGAAATCTTTAAATAATGTGAAAGAAGAATTTTTTTCTTTTTGTAAGCTTGACAAATAAAACACAATATGTCATAAATTACTCTAGGTTTATGGATAAATCAACAGTAATTTTGTAACTGTATTGTATTTATAAAATATTAAAAATACTGAATGATTCAAGTAAATGTGTGTGTGTTGTCTGAGTTACTGTGTGGTAATCTTCAAATTAACAATATTTTCATTTTTTTTACATTGATAAACAGCAAAGGTGGCCATTAAAACCATTCGAAGAGTATTATCTCCATCCTATAATTGTTGTTTCATATGGTGTATAAAATGTTTGTGGGAACATAACAAATATTATGTGGATGGGAGTTACCATTTTTATATTTACTATAAATAAAAAGGCAAATGATTTTAATAATTATAGGATGTACCAAGAGAAGAGTCTGAAAGCAACCATATGTTGAACACCATTTGTAAAGAGGGTAAAACTATATCACTTGATATTCTTCTCCCAATTGGTTGTGAGAAAACACATTGTATGAATGCATAGGTCGACTTGAGAGAGGTAGTTATGTCCCTTGCATCTCTCATCAGGTTGTGGCTGATCATGGTTGTTCATGTCTTTTGTTGCTCTGAGAAATACCTGCTTCTTTAAACACCCCTTTAACTTATATCTCCATCCTTTTGTTCAAACTTGTCAAGAAGGTTTCTTTTGATGTGTCCTGTCAGTGTTAAATTCAAGATTTTCTCAGAAAACTTGAACCTTTGTGCCCACCAAAAAATGGAGTGTCAAAAAGGGCATTATTATCCTTGACACTGCTATTACTTTAACTACTTTTCATCCTTGGCAATGTTTATTTTTTTTTAAAAGTGATGAGTAGATTTGTAATAAAATCTAAACATATGATGAAAGTGAATTTATACATTTTCTTTTGTTCTTGAGAGTTCACAACAAAAATATTAAACATTATTTATTAAATTGCTTATTTACAAGTTTATATTTCCAACATTCTAAAAACTAATATAATTAAAACTAATGCAATGCAATATTTATCATTTACCAGTTTACAAAGAAATAAATATGAAAATTTTGTATTTATAAATTTATAAACACTTATTAAATTATAAAAATATATGAACCAACTATAAGGAAATCCTTATCATTTATCATTTTATAAAGTTTGAATCAATTAGCAATTAGCCAACGTTTTGCCAATTTTTCGTATAAACAATATGATAGTGTAAATAAACAATCTAAAACAGTGTTTCCGAAACAGTGCAGCATGTCTTATATGTGCAGCAAAAGAGGACAGCAGGTGAGGTGGAAAGACAATCAAAGATTTAGAAACAGTTTCAAAAAATTCATATGCCAAAAATAAATATGATTTCCAAATTGAAAATATTATTATGGATTACTTGTAATTGCATGCATGCACGAGTCCCAGTATAAATAGTTATAAATAATTATTGACGATTTTATTATTGTGATATTTTTGCATTATATGAAGTATTAAGAATATAGTAACTGGGATCTGCAAATTGGAGGAGAGAGTTATCAATGATGATGTTCTGATTTTAAAACCTCAGTTATCTCCCTTTAACCCACCCTCTTTTTTTTTTCTTTTTTTTTATATATACTTTTTATTACATAAGTTTAGTGAGGTGTGAGCAAATTTTAATTCCAAAAATGTGATTAAGAGAAAAAAAAGTTTGGGAACCACTGATCTAATAAATAGTGTTTATTATTTTTGTTGTCAATTTGCAAGGACAAAGAAAATGTATAAATTCACTTTCATCATGTTGAGGTTTTATTACAATTCTAATCATTATTTTTTAAAACAAGAAACATTACCGAGTGAAGGTAGTTAAAATAATAGTGGTGTCAAGGGAAAGAAAAAAAAAGTCCTTTTGACACTCTTTTTTGCAGGCATGAGGGTTCAAGTTTGCCTTTTCATTATACATCCCCAAAATTACTTTGTACATTCTATTAGCTATAAAACATCTTCATTTCTTACATAATCTTTCCATGGCATTCTTAATATTTGCTGACAGAATCATTTCTTACAAGTAAAATATTCATTTAGGGGATTAGATATTATATTGCAATCGAGCATTTTTTCTTTGAGTGTAAATATTTCAAGTATTAAGTTCAGAGAAAGAAAAAAATCATATAATAATCAAATTATAGTGTGTCACTGAAATTAACGTGTTTGCAAAATCAATCGGTGTTTATAAATTTATTTTTGGTTGCTATTCTTGCAAAAACAGTAAGCAATTCACTAAGGAAATTAAAAGATAAAATTATTCTGCAATCTCAAAGAACTATGAAAAATAACATTATTCAATGTAGCATACTTAATTAGGCAAGTTCTTTATTATGGAAAACTAAGTATAGAACAGAAATGATTATACTGCCAAGATAATTAGTTCAACTATAGAACATGATACACAAACAAATAGGAATGAAAGGAAAAACAATAATGAATAAGTTGGATAGAAGTAGAACATATTTCTTGTGGACCATTAGTAAAATTCTTAGATGTTAAATAAGCTCCACAGCTTTCAAAGAAAACTGACATGAACTGAATAATGGTATTATTAGCCATTTCTTTATAAAGAAACATTTGGCATTCATTGACCAAGCAGCCTGTGCTATTTAAGTTATGCTTTTCTTTACTTCCAGGCCATTGGACTGGGATCAAAGTGTAGTATCTGCCCTCAGGCAGACAAACTACATTTTATCTCTCAATTATGTTGGTCTCTGCAGAGCAAAATGAAAATGTTACTGAGAGGTGCTTTGTCTTGGGGAACATCTGTCTATGAGAAGTACTTTCTTCATTGCATTATAGAGGGAGGATCAGTAGTCACATTGATGCCAATGCAACCAAGGTTTCAGTGGCTGGGCTGTTTTGGAACCTCGCCCAGGTACATGTGCTCCAGCACCCCACATTAAACAAACCTTGTATAATATCCTGTCAGCATGGGGCAGCTAGTAAATACTAAGCATAAGATCTGTTCTCCTTATCTCTAATTGTAATGGTTAATATTAGCTGTTTCCTTATAAGGAAACATTCAGTATTCATGGACCAAGTAGCCAATACTAGATTCAGTTGAAATTTATAAAATCTTTCTCTTCAAACAATTTTTCCAGAAAATAGGTTTCTCAAGTAGCTGCTGTTGTTGCTCTTCCCAGTATTGGCAGGGATTATTTTGTTTGAAATAGTATGGAATGTGAACATCTTGATTATATCTTTGAGTTACATGTGCTGTCCATTTTAGTTGTTGCTGCTGTTGAACATCATTAAGTGAGGCCATTTCTGTTATCTGGTACAATTCTTTGTTGGACTTCCATAGGTTTCACTTGCTAAAAGCCACTTTTAATCATTGATCTGAGAAAGTGGTTGAATATAGATAACAGTTTAGAAATTTCTGAATGAGTTTTGCTCATGCATGACATCTTTCTGAAAGTTCCAATCTCACAAATTTAAGAACAGGATTTGGGTTTTCAGGTTAATGTTTTGGTTTTGTAGCAATTTGCAGTGTTGCACAAAAGTATCTCTATGTTCAATTTCCTTAACTCTAATATTTTGACAATATTTGTTCTTATTTCAAGATGGCAGTCCTTGAGGCTTTTGACTGATTTTAGCAATGGTCATTGCAGACTAATTAACCATGGTTAAATGTAATTGTCAGAAATGCTGAAGAAAAAGAATTGAAAAAGTTTGCAATAAACGATAAGGAAAGAAGAAAGAACAGAGCAAAAATAATACTAAGCAAACAATATATCCAAGACAAAGGTAGGCAAAGCAACAATAATAAGGCAAAAACTTCACAAAGAACAGTTTTAACAGACAAAAGGATTACAGACAAGTGATCACAGCCAGACAAGAAAGAACAGAAATACGGTGCATGAGACCAAAAAGTGGCTTAACTTATTGGCTAGAAAGAAATCCCAACATGCATTTGTATGATTTATCTATAAATTTAGGGAGGGGGTATTTTTGCAGTAATTCATCTGCTGGATTGGAATCAAGTCATTAGTAAATCAATTAAGTTATTTCTCTTTTATCAGGAAAATTTTTACTTTTTTTGTTTTCTTTCTTGAAATATGAACAAAGACAGAAACTAACTTGCATTTGTATCAACTGCTTGCATCCATATTGAGAGTATGGATCAGGTTAAAATTTCATTACACAGTGCAAGATCATTCAGGAGAAACAGTCCAAAATGCCTTACACACAGACAAAAATATCTACTCTCAAATAATGACACCATTTTCCTTATGGGTTGGGACAAGAGAGCAATAAAAATGAAGCATGAATGCCCCCACCCCGCAAATAAGCTTTGAATTTATTGATTAACTGTCACAGCATTCATCTTAAGTAATGGCTATTTTACTTAATATTGTCTTTCGAGAAGAAAACAAACCTAATCAAGAATAACAGATCAGTAATCCTTATTTTAATGCTACCACTTCAAAGGACACCACTATTAAAACAGTAAATAATCATCAATTTACTTTACTATTATTTACTATACATTAGGTTGATGCAAAAATAATGTCGTTTTCTCACATATGTTACTATGTGAGAAAAGACATTATTTTTGCACCAATATATATATATATATATATATATATATATATATATATATTATTCCACCAAAAAATATGTATACAAACTTCAGGAAAGGAAAAACTTGTATGGATATTGCAATATTAAATTGATTCAGACATTCAGAGATTAATACATGTTGCCTTTGGACTCTATAATCACAATAGATGTTCAAAATTGTGGCCTTTATTAGTACAGCAAACTACGACTTGAGCAACATTGGCCAAAGTGCCCAGTGGGATTGCTGCACATGCATGTTCAATTTCTTGACAAGAAAATATTGTACTACAGAAAACAGTGTGATTGCAATTTTCTAAAACTACAAAAGACAAGTTTTTCCTTTCCTGAAGTGTGTATACATTTTTTGGGTGGTAATCAATCTCTGAAACAAATAGTTGGCTTCCCCACATGTTTTCCCTACAACCTGGACAGTAAGGCTTCTCTTCTCGATCTATGTTTTGCCTCCATCCCCAAGTCCTGTAGTGCCACACAGCTCTGCCCTCTTGGCAACTCTGATTATGCTGTAGTGTCTATCAACATCTCCTTCAACTCCACCCCCTGCAAAGAACCTCCTACCACTAGAACATTGTTCTGCTATCAATGAGCAGACTGGGACTTGTTCCAAAACTTCCTTTGCGATGTCCCCTGGGATGTTGTCTTTATGCACCCCATTCCAGAATGTGCTTCCAAGGTCTCCTCCTGGGTTAAAGCTGAAATCGAGGCTTTCATCTATCAAGGAAATATAAAGTCAAATCGTGCTCCTACCCTTGGTTCTTTGCTGCTTGCTCAGCTGCCATTGCCCATAGGAATCACTTCTTCCACCTATATCATAGCGACATGTCTGATTGCAATAGACGTCTCTTTGTCTCTGCCCGTACTGAGTGTAAGCATGTCTCCAATGAAGCAAAGTCACTATTTGCTGCTCAAATGAAAGAACTTATTGCATCTCACAAATTTGGCTCCAAGGATTATTGGCATCTCTGCAAGTGCGTACTTAACAATAGCAACCCCTCTATACTGCCTTTGTTCAACCAGTTTGAGGTTCTGACCTCTTCTGCCGACAAGGCTGAAGGCTTTGCTCGAAAATTCTCATTCAACTCAACACTCGACTCTTCTGGTATAACCACACCAGATTTCCCCCTTAGAACTGAGGCTCTATTGAGTAAGTTGCACATAATCCTGTCATCAGTATTGGGCATTATCACTAAATTAGACCCCCACAAGGTGTAGTGGAGACAGAATACCAGCCATTGTCCTGAAGAAATGTGCACCTGAACTGGCCCCTGCCCTCTTCAAATTATATAACTACTGCCTCAATGAATCTTGTTTTCCAGCCTGTTGGAAGTCCTCATCCATTGTTCCTGTCTTCAGGAACTCTGGAGACCCTTCTGACCCTTCTAATTACTGTCCTATTAGTCTCCTACCACTCTTCAGCAAAGTCATTGAAGCTTTAATCAATGCTGAAGTGGTTATGCACCTTACATCCCATAATCTGCTCTCAGACAAGCAATATGGTTTCTGCTTTGCCTATTCTACAGCTGATGTGCTTACGGCCATCAATAAAATTGTTTACCAAGCCCTTCATAATAATGGAGAAGCTTGTGCTGTGGCTCTAGATATCTCCAAAGCGTTTGATAGGGTTTGGCATGCGGCCTTTTTTGCAAGCTTCAGGGTTATGGAATTTCAGGTTGATTGTTTGACTTAATACAATAATTCCTGTCAAACCATGTATTGCAGGTCATTTCCAACGGATTCTCCTCCAGCTCCTATCCCACGAATGCAGGTGTTCCCCAAGGCTCTGTCCTCTGTTCCTTATTTTCATTAACGATCTTCCTGATGTCATAGGTTCCCAAATAGGCATCTATGCAGATGACACTACTATTTATTCCTGCCTCAAAAACAAATCTAGTGTCACTGACAAAACTAACCTGGCCGTTTGTCTTGAAAAGGACCTCCAATTGGTTGTGGACTGGGGCAGGAATTGGCTGGTTAACTTTAATGCCTCAAAAACAAAACTGCTCTCTATTACTCACCATGGAGAACCATCCCTGCCTCCCATTAGAATGTGTGACACTCAACTCCATGGAGCACCTCTTTGTGACTGCTCAGTATCACATTGTCTGCTGATATGAGATGGAACAAATACATTGAGTCAATAGCTTTATCCACCGCAAGGAAAGTTGGCTCCCTATGTAGCCATCTCTTCTACTCCAATACCTTCATGTCTTGCACTTCTAACCTGTGGAACTCTCTCTCCATTTCTTGTTTCCCTGATAGCTATAATCTCTGACTATTCAAATGTAATGTCAATCAATGTCTCCAGATGCCTTGAGCTATCCCCTATTCTTCTCTTCATCCTTTCCTCTATCACTTCTCTTTGCTCTCAATCCAACTCTATGTAACCCACCTTCCCGCCTTGCTTGGGGTGGAATACTTAAAGAAAAAACAAAAACAAACTCTGTGTGTTGTTGAATATTAGCTAGTTTGCCAGAGGTTTAGCACACAAGTAGGCAAATGTAGCCAAAGCCAAAACTGACTTGAGTCATTTATGGAGAAATATATAGCTGAACAAAGACCCCTCATGCAAATGTATTGGGAAGGTCCATTCTAGCAAAATGGACCAACCCAACTGGTGTATTAGGCGCTCTCCTATAAAATAAGGTAAAATCAGCTTTTACAAGGAAATAGAAGGAGGCAGCCATGTTGGCAGGTAAGTCACTTGACTTCTACATGTGTGTGTGTATGTATATATATATATATATATATATATATATATATATATATGAATATAAAATGTGCATGTAGCAGTATTTTCTGTACAAATAACATTTTTCACAGAGTGTATAGTCTAATCTGAGGCAGAAATATCAGGGAGGGAAGAGGGTGACACTGATCAGAAAATAATAATGCACAGAAGGGGAAGTGAGCAATATTTTGACCAGAAGTGTTGGGAGTGAGAGGGAGCAATATTTTGATCAGAAGTGCTGGGAGGTAAGAGGAAACAACACCCTGACCCAAGGCAAAAGAGCTGAGTGGGTCAGTGACAAGGCAGAGGAGCTTAGGTAGGTAACACTGATATGAGGCAGAATACATAGATTTGATTTGAGACAGATGTACCAATCCAGACATATACAATCCTGTCATTTTTTTTTTTATGGGTACAATACTGACATATGTATTTTTTTAAAAACATACAAATGTGTGTAAACCATATTTTACATGATCTTGGATTTCATCCAATGGAAACAGCAGAAATTTCCATCATTCACACATTAGTCATAGAACTGTAATGCTGAAAATTCTCATGGCCTATGGTTAATGGTTTAATCGTGTTGTGAGTAGAAAATAAATTTGTAGTGTGAGGGATCCGAAATTATGTTATAAGGTTATTCTCTTTACATTGAAATTAGAGGCCCAAAAGCAGAAAAAAAACATTATCATTTTACCGCTAATAGTTGTCTTTATTTTCCCCTTTTATTAAAAAACCTGCTAAGCAACAATTTTCACAGCCAACAGAGTGGAAAGTAGCCAAGTTGGCTAATAAATCAAGCCAAACTTCTTTTTAATTTTTTTCAAAATGTTCTCAAGTTGATGAAGAGTTCTAATTCACTATATTTTCTCCTCCATTTATTAACTGCTTATATTCTTATCTGTGTCTGAAGTTTTAGATGAGGAATTACCATGACATTTATTTGGACATTTATATCAATTTTGTTTTGCTTTTTTTTTTTATATTCACAATGTTTCAGCTCCAACACCCTTTGGCTATTTTCAGTTGATATTCAAAATGTTTTGTGATGTAAATTCTACTCATTATGTCAAATGAACCCTTAAACAGCAGGGAAATGTTGCACAAACATGTATGACAAGTAAAAAAAATATCAGTTTTTAAAGACGAGTTTTCACACTTGTTTTCACTTCAATTATTTTTCAGTCTTCTACAAGGTGCGATGGATAGATTGTCATCTAAATTATACAAAATGAAAACAACACTGACAACTCATTTTAACAGATATATTTACCAAAATTATGCAAAAATATCTTGGAATACCAAAGAGCAAATTTATTTAATAAAATCGCCATTGGCTTCAACTATGGCCTCCAGATGACTTTGGAATCTCCTGCAACTTTTCTTGGATGGTCTCTTTGTTTGAGTTGGTGAATGTTGCCATAATCCTTGCCTTCATTTCATCTTTAGTGTTACAAGGAATTCAGTTGGTCTCTCGCTCAACTGCGCCCCACACTTAATAATCAAGTGTGTTGCAGTCTGGGAAGTTAGGTGGCCAGATGTAAGGGGCAATGTAGTTGCATGACTGAGTACTCCTGTTTATGTGGCATGGTGCAGAATCCTATTGCCAGACATAGGGTCTTTCAGCAGCCACTCTCTTGGCCCAGAGCAAGACTACCTCTCAAGTTACTTGATGTAGACCTCTGTGTTGAGTCTGAGGCAACAAATTCGGGAGTTCTAGTGAGTTTTCTGAGCTACTGTATCTTCATCATTACCATTAGACTCATCCAATTCTTTCTGAATCCTCTGCACTGTCTTCAGATTTAGACCCAAACACTCTGGAATGTTTGTATAGAAGCTTGCAGTGCCAAGCAGAACAGCATGTTGTTTCAAAATTTCTGGTGGAATGAATTGCATCATGGTGCTCTTTTTCTCAAAGACAGTGCCCAACTGACCCTTTTATACTGTGCAATCAACAAAAACAAAAAAAATGCACATGCGCTAAATTAAAAATATAAAATGGCTACAATTTATCCATTGCATCCTGTATGTGCCATGTCCCTTCTTGATATAGATGATCATGATTCTCCACAAATATGTCATTTGTTTATCTCTTGATTCCCGTTTAGGATTGGGTCTCCAGTTCCTTCTAAAGTCTTCTTATTCTCTTTCACTTTCAATAACTCCTTTTTCTTAGTGCTATTAGCACCTTGCTTGGGGTGAATAGATAAAAAAAAAAAAAAAAAAAACACCTTAGTAAAGATTTTTTTTTTTTTTTTTTTATTATATCTCCTAGGAGGCACAGTGGAGTAATGGATTGAGAAATCAGAAAGCCGTGTTTGAATTCCAGTCAAATCCATTACATTCACTTACGTGCTAATACCCTTGGGAAAGTTACAAATCCTCTTCTACTCCCACCAGCTATGGGTAACAGCAGGACAGACTGAGTTCTATGGCCTTGGAAAGCAATTGGTCTACTGCAGAAAGAAATGGCAACCTACTGCAGGGAAAAAGAACTGTATTGTCTGTCATGTATCAAAAGATACATGATCACCTACGTGTGTATCATGCATGGCACATAACTGACTGAATTTTAGGGGGATCAGTTTAGTACTAAATGATAACAGGAAACCGATCCCCTATGAATGTCGATCATGAATCGGGAAGAGACATGATCACCTAAGCGTGTATCAGGCATGGCTCCTAAGGAAGGATATAAACATAGTAATTTTAGGGGGATCAGTTAAGTACTAAATGACAATATGAAACCGATCCCCCACTTTATGTTCAGTAGAATCATATGAATGTCAATCATGAATCGAGAAGAGACATGATCGTCTAAGCACGTATCACACATAACTGACTGAACTGGATTTCTGTTCTGCAAAATTCTCCAATCCCTCCAACTGATGAATTTCAACTCTTTCTGATGCCACATATAATAAGTGTCCTTTTTCATTTCCATATTCTCTAAAACTTTGTCATTGCTCATGTTCAAAAACTATAAAGATTATATTTTAACACTTTTAGATTATAAAAATATGTTAGATTCCTAAATGTAGCATTTTTTAACAGCATGATATTCTTTGAATTATTACATACACACGACTGTTACCATTTTTTGTCTATTTTCTCTTCGAGAAGTGTGCGTGCCTGACATAGCATTGTCTTTAGCTCATTCTAGCTTTATTTGTAGATACTCCGGGAAATGATGTAACCTCGGGAATCCTAGAGTTGCTAATTAGTCATTTAGTCTCAAATTATGGATGAATGATAACTTTATTATAGGAAAAAGTTCAATTGATGAAATTTACTGATTTCCAATGAGACATCAAATAAAAATGATTAAACATTAATTATTACAAGATACCTACTTGTATGTACAATGGAATTATGTAGTCAAATTTCAATTATTTATTTACTGACATCATTTTCAAGGCTTTTATCAGCTTTATTTTGAACTTCTGTATTATTAATTTTATTATCAGTAATGTAATGGATATCACCATAGAAAATGGCACTGGACAACTGAGTTCAAATTCTGGGCTAGTCTATTGCATTCACTTTTGAACAATTGGACTTTGGAAAGGCATGAATTTGTCTCTTCTTCCACCGGTGATGAGTTAAATAGCAGGGTAGACAGATCTCTAGACTTTGATGGTAACCCCTCTAAGAAGGAAAAAGAGGTCATTGATAATGTTATGGGACTTTGCCTAGTTGCTTTTGGCCTCTGACTTCAGTGATAGGAATAAGCTATGTTATCACATAATCTTGGACCCTCACACTGCTAATTTATTTTCTCCTTACTGATCTACATGATTGACCCATTATGTATGGACCATGAGAATTTTCTATGTTGCAATCCTATGACTAATGTATGAATAATAGAAATTTCTGTTACTTGGATGGAATGAAATACAAGGAAATGTAAAAGATTGTTTCCCCAAATTTGTATGTTTTAGAAAAAAAAAAATACAAATTTCAGACTGTGGAGAAGACAATGGAGAACCACTCCACTACCTTTCCAAAGTATACATGGCAGTTTACAGATAATGAAGAAAAATCAGGAGTGAGTTATGAAGCCTATATCTAGAAGAGACATGGCAATAAAGAAGAAAAAAAAAAACAAATACCTGACAGACATTGATTATTTCTGTCATGTCCCTATTTTCATTCTCCCAGAATAATCATGTCTTTTGTTCCTTCTAGCTATTTCATTTTCTTTGCATTACTTTTGATTTTTATTACATGTTTTTTTTGATTTACCATTTTAAGAGTATTGCACTAGCAGAAATCTTTCTATGATGCACTGCTTTTGCTATATAATGGTAACAAACAAAAAAAATAAAACAAACACATCAACAAATAGAAATCATTACAGTATAAATCTCTTATGAGTGGCTTTTTGTAAGGATTCCTCAAGAGATGATAATTAAAATCCTATTTATTCTGTCAGTGAAGCAGTTTTAGCTGTCACCTTTTTTTAATAGCCTATGTTTTACAGTTCCTGGATAAATATCTTTAAGTTTTTCTATGTAAAAGCATTTGAAAAGGTACAACACAAAGATCTATTTGAACTCTGAGGAAAACTTTTGGGAAAGATACGCGAACATTCCAGAGCAAAATACTGGAATATGGATAGAAAAGCGACCTGAGCAAGTACACAAAAATAGAAAAGGATAAAAGACATGAAGATCCTAAGATAAGTGAAAATCGTACCAGCATTTATTTCAGGCGTGTACAATTTTAATAACATGATACCCACAGATGATACACTGTTGATGGCTGACATAAAGGAAACTACAGGAATTTCTCAATAAGGTAGTAAAGGAAAATGGAAAGAAAGGACTAATTGTCAACTATAAGACAACAGAATGTATGGTTGCAAGAAGAACTGTCTGAGATGCAAGCTATGAATTGGAGGCATCAAAAGCAGACAAGTCTAGAAGTTTAATTCTTTGCCAACTGTTTTAACAAAGGATGGATAAATGTGAAATGGAAATGTGAAGGTTTATTTTAACAGAGGTTAGATAAATGTGAAACGGAAAATGTGAAGGTCTATTTTAACAGAGGATGGATAAATGTGAAACAGAAATGTAAAGGTATATTGGAATAGTGAAAGATGATTTTGAAAAGCTGAACAACAAACCAAGGACTATGAAAATTTTATTAAAAACAAAGAAAAGAGTGCTATATAATATCAATCCTCATATATGTCAGTGAATGCTGGACAATTTTCTCAAAGATGAAGAAAAAAATTTTTTTTTTTTTTTAACAACAATGTCCATCCCGTACAATGCTAAAGAGCCACTGGAGGCAGATTCTTAAAGAGCAAGATGCACAGATTATGGGGATATGTGAGAGAGATAATGATTAAATCTAGACTTGAACAGGTTAAGATTAAAGTGATTTGGGATGTAGTGGTTTTGATTCACTCATTTTCCATGGCCTATCAACACTTTGCAGGTTATTTAAAGCCAGAAAATATTTTTAGATTGCAAGAATTTTTTAGGTGATGAATTTAGTGATACAAGTCTTACTAATTAACCCATAGCTGGGAGGGAGATGTGAAGTCATAGGGTATTTTCGTGTAAGTGAATATAACGAACTCAATAGGAATGCATGAAGAAGTTGAAAAAGTGGAACTTATATCTGACTAATGGAATATGAAGAAAATGAGGCTGATTTTTTGTAATGTTCATGTCATGGCAGCTCTTAAGCATGAAGGTTAGAACTGGCAGAACTAAGGAATGTAGGTCATTAGAACCCCTTTCATGGAAATAGTGATACATCACATAAAAGTAGAAAAACAGAAAAAAGTGATTCTCCCTGGCAAGTTTTTATTTTTATCTATCTACTAGCTGAATTACCTGTGTCTTGCTGTGTGTCACACATTTTTTTTCTAAGAAAGTGACTGATTTTAAATCGTTGTCATTTGCGGGGAAAAATGATGCATTTCAATATTACTCAATGATCTTGCCAATGTGACCTCCATCATCTGGCTTTCTGCTTCTATATTTTGGATAGGAGTCATTTCCTTGTTCAAATTTAAATTTAATTTCAGTGAGATGTTTTGTGCCACCCTGAGGACCCCCTTTGAACAAAATGAAATATACTTATCCAAGTATCTTCGGTAATGTAGTTTCAGAATATATAGGGTTGTGGGGGTCTATCTCCAAAACTCTCAGAGGAGTTTGATAGCAGACAGACAGAGGCTACAACTATATATATATATATATATATATATAAATAATGACTTTCCAAAGACAAATAATTACCATTGCTATATTTAGAAATGGTTGAGCATATAAAACAGTCACAAGTTATCTAGTAGTTAGCACCAATATTCAAAAAATACTAACAGACTTTGTCCTCTTCTTCTATGTGCCATGTTCCTTCAGGACATAGGTGATCATGTTCTCTCAAAAATTTCCTAGCTCTTTTTGCTCTCTTAATCTCTGTTCTGCCAACTATTTACACAAGCTCATTAGGTATGTTATTGGTTGCTTTCCTCTGTCCCTTTTAACTTCAATATGTTCTTTGAGTATCAAATTTTCTAAGCCCTCTTTCCACAATATGTGCCCTAGAAATAGCAATTATCTCTTTCTGATGCTAAGTATAAATGTACTTTTTGTTTCCATTTTTGTTAAAACTTTGTCATTGCTCACATGTTCAGTCCATGGTATTCTCAGTATCCTTCTGTAGAAGTACATTTATGTTTCTTCAAATCTCTTTATCTGTGATGAGATATCCAGTACTCACTGTCATAGAAGAGGAGTGATCTTTAGCAAACATTAAAAAAAAACAAATGTCAAGATGATGTTAAGAAAATTACAAACACACACAAAAAAAAAAAAGATAAAATATTTTTTTCTATTTGAAAATCCAACGAATAAGATAGGGATAAAGTCTAATATTTTTAACCAATCATGATTCACAATTTATCTATTCTTAGGCTTGCATTCCCATGAGAGAATAGCATAAATATCTGAGATCAGATATCTATATAAATGTCGGACGTCTGTGCTTATCCAGGATTTTTCTTGAAAATTCTCATAGTTTAACTCATAAACTCATTTATATTCTGAATCAGCAAAGAGGGTGAGTGATTTAGCAAACCACTTTCTAAAAGTGTGAGCTATTTCTGTTTATATCCAATGTTATCATTTTCTTGTTAAAAACATTCCTATCTACAGACACTGAGTGTAATTGTTAAATTCACAAATTTCAACTTATAATTCAGTAAAATGAATAGTGAATTTCGCTTTCTACATTGGCCTTTTGATTTTCTTTCCAAAGACATTTACTCATTTTCAATTTCTGATTCAAACATTGCAAAATAAATTTACTTTACAAAGTTAAAGTAAATACCCACAATCCTTTCTTTGCAAAAAGAAAAAGTATTTCTTCTTTACTTAATAAATATACAATGACTCATACAAAATGCTGAAAAATTCTCAGCTGAACCCATCATATTGAACCAAATGATCAAACATTCAATTTTTGGGAGAAGGTTTCTTCATTGGGTCGAGAACATTTCATCACCATTACTGTGTGTGTGTGTATATATATATATATATATATATATATATATATGTGTGTGTGTGTATGTGTGCCTAAACAATTTTATTTGCAAAGTTTCAGTCAAACTGTCATATGATTTTCAGTTACTTTTCAAAGATCATCTCACCAGGTCAAGAAATCATCTCTTTAATTCTTAAACTGTGGTGGGATTTGAACCCAGGTCTTAGAATTGGTATACTACTACTCTAATCACTCAACTATACACCTTTGTATATTATAATATATATATATATATATACATACAGACAATCCTTAAAAATTAATTCAGTTTAATTTATTTCATGAATATCCAAATATTCATCTCTTCAGACCAAAGTTTTTTTTAATAATAAATGAAATCAATTTGTCCAGAAAAAAAGAAAAAAAATCTATATTAAAAGATGAAGAAATATACATTTGAAGTGATGATTCTGTTTTATATGGGTACTGACATGTATTCACATTTTTGTATATGATCATTTATATGATTTTCTTGTTTACATCAATTATAATCTTTATTTTTATCCTCATATATATATATATATATATATATATATATATATATATTACACCCTGTTCATTATTTGTCTTACATGCATGTGTGTGTGTGTGTGAGGTTTGCTGATATCCCCCGAGGAGTGGACAGACATGTCCGCCTACAAAACACTGGAGTCAGGATTCTGAATGTAACATCAATCAGCTAAGTGAAAATTTTTTACTCCTATTAACCCTATATATATATATATATATATATATATATATATATAGATAGATAGATAGATAGATAAGTCCATTAAATTTGTTCTTTGTCTATTAATTTAATTATTTAAGTAATATTTTTTATATATTTTAAATTTTTAATTAACTTACTTTATTTTATTGATGTCAAATATTATTATTAATTTGAAACTGTGATGATTATAATGTAATGATGATTCTTTTGCTGTCAAAAATGACATGACCATTAGACACATTAATGTAATTATTTTAAGTCTGATCAACCCCTCTCTTACCCTGTATGTTAACTTATTCAGCCCTTGAAAAACTAATTTCTAGGTCACCCTATCAGCTCATGTTTAATTCTTCTTTCCTTTCTCTTCTTTCCCTCCCTCTCATACTCTTTTTTCCTTTTTTTTTTTCCTTTTCCTTCACCTTTTCTTTTTGTCTGGAGAAATTGATTCCATTTATTATTAAAACAAACTTCAGTCTGAAAAAATTAATATTTGAATATTTATGAAATAAATTATAACTGAATACATTTTTGAGGATCGTGTGTACTTATTATTATTATTATTATTATATTGATCTGATTTTTACATTGGGCTCTCTTTGGATCAATGTCCTCCTTGGAATTATCCCTAGTAATTATCAATTTATTTATATATATATATATATATATAAGAGAGAAGAATAAATGCATGTTGATTCCTCTCTTATAATATATATTCTCTTTAAATGTTATTTTAACAGATACAATTTATTCAAGTAAACGTAAATGCTTCATTTTTAATTAAACATTATTAATTACATTTACCAGCCTGTTTGAGCAATTTCATAGAAAATATGTACTCCAACAGGAATCAAACCTGTGTCCTATACAGAACCGTCATTTGATCTGATGTATAATACCATTTAGCTATAGAGAAGCACCTAGTTTGCAAAGTCCAAATTAACGTTTTTAAACAACAAATTTTCGATGATTTTTCTTGATCGATCATATCTATTCATGAAATATATCTTAATGTAAACAGTAACAATATATTATGAAATGGATTGTCTGACAATTATTAGATCAAATCACAGTTCCATATAGGAAACAGGTTCTATTTCTGTCAGAGAACGCATATTTTCTACAAAATTTCTTGAACATTCAGGTCAGTAAATGTAATTAATATTGTTTAATTAAAAAAACAAAGCATTTACTTGAATAAATTCTATCTATTAAAATAATGTACAAACAGAAAATATATTGGCAGAATTAATCCATTTCATTATATATATATATACACACACACACACACACACACACACACAGAGAGTGAGGTAAAAGATATACACCATAGAGGTTAATAGGTTAAAGAGGTCCTGTTGAGTGGTCACCAAGTTCACCAGACCTCGCACCCATGGATTTTTTTTTTTTTTTTTTTTCATTTGGGCCATTTCAAATCAGTTGTTTATCAGCCATGCCCAAGAAATAATGAGAAAATTAAAGAAAGAATTAAATATGAAGACTGTAAAATGTCAGAGGAAACACTCCAACGTGTTAATGAATTAAGCAGTACAGAATTTAAATGTGTTCTGAAAAAAGAAGAGGACATTTTGAACAGCAAATATAACAATTAAATAATTAGTAAATAAAATTTTCATGTGTAATTATACTTTTAATAAATTATCCTTATGGTGTGCGACATTTGCCTCTCTCTGTATACACGCACGCGCGCACACACAAAGAATAAAAACTATTTTTTATTCATTTTTTTCCTTTCAAGGAGGGTGGGAATTTGTGAAAAACACTTGAAGGAAAAAATTTAAGCTTGTAAATCATAAATGATTGGACTGAAATCAGTAGGTAGATGAAATGGTGGTTGACAGCACCAGAATCAACAAGTCGATTTAGAAAAGGAAAATGTTAAGAGAAAGGAACCTATAAAGAAATAAAAATGATGAAATCTAGATGAAGGGGTGAAAAGAAGAGAAAGTATAAACATTAAATAAGGAGGGGAGAGAGGCTGCAAGAGAAGAAGAGAGAAACAAGAATTAGAGACAAAGATTCAAATGGATTTAGGCAATAAGATTTAAAGAGAGACAAAGCAATTTGGAGAATGAAAACCAATTTATAATAGCAAAAAATGATTTTGCCATAAAACAGAATGTGAAGAATATTTATCTGAGGATATCTTGCAACAGTTATCACATAGTAAAGGATCTTTATTTGTTTAGTGAGAAAGTGAAAAGCCTTTTGACTGATCAAGAACTGAGATAGTAATCTACTGATAGGTGGATGTGAATTCCAGAAAAGTGCCAGTGAGAATCAAAGATTATATACTGAAGATAAAAAAGAATCCAAAATAATGGAAAGACGGGAATGGTGGGAATTGGTAGCAGCAGTTATTAAAAGACAACAGAAACACAATGCGATGATAAAAATAATCTAGAAAGATTTCAAAATATAGAGAACTGCAAAGTAAATTAGATATATCAAAATACCTGTGTCAGAAAAATAGGCAAAGTCCCAAATTTGAAAGTGTCAGGTAAATCTTGAAATCAAGTTTTGTTGAAGCAAAGCAGCAATGATTTGGAGAAATAAGGGGATATGATTCTATGAAAAAAAAGCTTACCCCAATGCATTCAGGTGTCTAGTAATAGTTTATAATGGAGAAAGGTATTTTTTCAATCTGCTAGAAAGCACAGAGTCTTCTGACTGATCCAGAAGTGAGATTGAAATTCACTGATAATGGTAATATTAGCCATTTCCTTATAAGTAAACATTTGGCATTCATGGATTGAGCAGCCAATACTGCTCTTCATTGAAATTAAAATCTTTCTCTTGAAACAATTTAAGAAAACAGGGTTCATTGGGCTATGCAGGAGAGATAATGGTTAACCCTAGATAAAGAGGTCAAGATTGTATTCATTAGGTTTGGTTTATTGATTGATTTTGTTTTGTGGCATGTCAACCTCTATGGGTAATTTAATGCCAAAATCTAAATATTTTGAATGCAATTTTATGCGTTCAACTGCTGATAAAATATAATAATAAAATGTATTGTTCGTTATTTTGCTTTAAAAATGTATTGCTGTTAATTTTACTATAAATATATATTTTTATACTTTCATAGTGTTTTGTTCTTGTTTGGGAGTTCACTATTTGCCCATAGCTGGGACCCTAACAGCTGCTACTACCAGGGGTCAGGGTGGACCTGGGAATAACAGCAATAAAAGGTGGTTCCATGCTCCTCAAAATCTCCAATCTCCCAATCAAAGGCCTTGTTGTCGGATGAGTATTGATTGGGAAAATATCCTGCCAGGAGTTTGATCTAAAAAGCAACTTCTTGAGAAGAAGCGGTCCAAATGAAACTTATGTCTTACTATTTGAATTCAAAAAGAATGGGAAGGATTCACTCTTGTGTAGATGACATGGCAGGTCCCAGTTGTAACATCAGGGGTGATGATCTAAGGAATGTAGCTTGTCAGAAGACGTGCCATGGAAATAAAGACAGGATAGTGGAATGTTTTGTCTGGGGAAAGAGGTTGTAGAGTGGGAAAACTAATCACCCACAGGACTGTGTAGATGATTTTGAAGACAGGCAAGTGAGAACTTGGCAGCTCCAACTCAGATATGGCAACAATACTCCATGTTTGGTTTGATCTGGTTCTTGTAAAGATAGTGTATAGCAAGAGGAGAGTGAAATTGAGTAGACAACAAAAGCTGTTGATGGCTGTGTTAATATAAAATCAAGTCATCATGAGAGTTTGAGTATTCAGACCTTGTTAATCTACTGATCCCAACAGACTATGCACTCTTTCCCACAAACTCTAACTAATGTCTGTTCAGCATAATTGCCATATAATGTACAGGTTTGCTCTCTGGGTCTCCAAAAAAAACAAAATTAAAAAAAAAACAAAAAAAACAGACAAATGTGCCTGCATAGGCATCTGTAACATGGATTAACTTGAAGAGGAAGATACTTAGAAACAAATTTCCAACTATTAAATTAAGCAGTAATAAAAAAAGATTATATGAGTACTGATCTTCACTGTACAAAAACTGAATTTTTAGTGTTTAATGGTTACGGTAACAAACTGGTGGTTAGGAGATTTGGAATTAGTTCTTAAGATTTTAAGATAAACACTTGATTTAGAATGAGAAATTCTGATTATAAATTCTGAAAAAGGATGATAAAAAAGAGAAGAAATAAAAGAGGATAAAAAAGAGAAGAAAAAAAGAGGATAAAAAAGAGAAGAAAAAAAGAGAAGAAAAAAAGAGAAGAAAAAAAGAGAAGAAAAAAAGAGAAGAAAAAAAGAGAAGAAAAAAAGAGAAGAAAAAAAGAGAAGAAAAAAAGAGAAGAAAAAAAGAGAAGAAAAAAAGAGAAGAAAAAAAGAGAAGAAAAAAAGAGAAGAAAAAAAGAGAAGAAAAAAAGAGAAGAAAAAAGAGAAGAAAAAAAGAGAAGAAAAAAAAGGATAAAAAAGAGAAGAAAAAAAAGGATAAAAGAGAGAAGAAAAAAGAGGATAAAAAAGAGAAGAAAAAAGAGGATAAAAAAGAGAAGAAAAAAGAGGATAAAAAAGAAGAAAAAAAGAAGAAAAAAGTAAAAAGAAAAAATAAAGTAAAAAGAGAGAGAGAAAAAAAAAGGTAATAGACCCTACCCTGACACTGACACTGCTTGAGATGGGGCAGGCGGAATATTTTAGTGGAGCACCAATTATTATTATTATGGTGCTTGGCTTCAATAAGAAAGATTTCGGCAACACTTTCATATCTTATCTGTTGCAATGAGTTGTGAGGACCATACAGGAGTGGCATACTTTTCCTCTTCTATTGTAGGAAATGGCTTGGCAGCTGGTGGAGACCCTTGCCATACTATGTTTCTTTTGCTCTTACTGGTCCATGAAATGAACTTAATCTAAGTTAACCATCTTGGATGTCATCAATACTTAATCTGCTGAGACAGAGTCTAAGTATCCTATTTCCATTGCTTTTCTAAATTGGAAATGCTAAGGTACATTAAGTTCTTATAAAGGAATCTACAAAGCATAAATATCGACACCGGATAAATGTATCCATGTTGTTATTGATTTGGGGTTGACCTAGTCAACCCTTTCCAAACCAACCTGAGCCAATGATGGATTAATCTTAACATTTAGCATAAGAAATCCATCTGTCCAATACAAAATGACATTTTTCAATTTCTTTTTCAGACTAAGCACTACATGCTCTCATTTAATAGATTTTGTTTGTATGAGTGACAAAGTTCAGTGGCCAATTTTCTTGAAGGTGGGAGCCATTTATTTACTCAGATAACCTGGAGATTTGGCAAGAACACAGCTGAAGTGATTATACTGTTGGGGTTATTTGGGGTTAAGCTATATTATACACTTCACTGTTGAGTCGTTGGGTAATACTGATTGAAATAACATATCGTTTTGTTTTCTATAACAGTTACTTTTTGATATGATGCTGATTTGAAGTAATTTAGGAAACAATAGATCTTTTTGTTAAAAAATGAAAAAATTAGGAAATTATAGATACACATTGGCAGTAAATATCCATGTATGTTCCTTACATTATGTAAAAAAGCTTTATCAAGTGCTGTAACCAAATGATTGGAGATTCTTGTAGTGAATCCATGGGATTTGAAATTTACCCAGTTCAAAAAATACTATTTAATATCAAACACAAATGAAAGCTGCAGCAGTAGCCAAAAACTTTATTTTGCAACCACGTCAACTAAAGAAAAAAAGAATTAAACAACGAATACCTTTATCAACACTTCTCTCTATTTATTTATTATATATATTAGTGAATATACATAATATCCAACGTCAATAGCATGACTCTTAGTTTCATGCAGTTTCTGCAATCTTCAGGTGTGTTAGATATTATGTATATTCACTACTATATACTTATAGCTCTGTCTTATAACACTGAGCACTGTATTTATAACACCTGTAGAAGGAATATATTTATACATAAGTAAAATTTTTCATGAGTGTATGTGTATTTTTTATCATCCACATAACTATATATATATATATATATATATATATATATCTCATTCAATAAAAAAAAATAAAATAGAACGGACAAATGAACTATTTGTCAAAAAATGGTTATGTATAAAATTCTATGATTTCCATTAGTCTGTCTGTCACACCCTCTAAAACAGTAAAATATTGACCGATCAAAACCAAATTTTGGGGAGAAGTGCAAATAGGTAAGGGGATACAAAGTACAGTTGGTTTTACTAGGGTGTGTAGCTTAGTACAAGAAATTTTCATGAATTTTTTTGTGAAAAATTAAAAGTTTAATTATATAACATACAAAATACTCCCACTATTTTAAAAACAATTTAATGATTGAAATAACAAATGCTTAATTAATAAAAATGCAATATTGTTTTTTGCATATCTTTTCTTTAAGATTTTATATATATTTAATTCTGGTAAAAGGTAATGCACAGTAGTAGGATATCTTTTCTTTAAGTTTTTATATATATTTAATTCTGGTAAAAGATAATGCACAGTAGTAGCACTCTAAATATAAAACACAGTAGGGAGAGTTTCAAATGAGCAGATCATGTTACAAAATAATTCTTGTATGAATAAAAAGTGCTCAATGCAAATTCAAATCATGAAAATGCAGATCAATTTAAGATATAAAAGTTTACAGGAGAACCAACATTTCCTGGTATATATATTTATGGGAAGTCTTATATAGTGAGTGTATATATATATATATATATATATATATTAATTATACAAAGTCTAACTGCTTGATGATACCAGATGGGGCAAAATTGGAGTAGGAGGAAGGTTGGTTTTCCTTTAAAATCATAACAAAGACTGTTTCGCCACCAAATTTTTCAGCCAAGGACTTTTTAGAATATGACTTTTTAAGGTAAACAGTCTTTCTAATTACAATGCTTGACATCAAGAGATAGAACATTAATAGTGATAACTAAAATCAAATATTCACTTAGCTTGATCCCACTTTGAGTTTCATGTAGATTACATCCACTTGTTAGGAAGATCTGATTGTACAATTTTAGAATCAAGTTTCCTGATGAGGAACTTTTGGCCAACATGCAGATGCAAAAGTTTACATAATTTTTTTTTTTTTTTTTCAGACAAAATATTTGATTTCTATAAATCAACTCTTTTCTCTTGAATGAACTGGGTGAGTTTTGAAGACACTTCTAATATTTCCTTAATACTATACAAAATATGGTACTGAGAACTTTTCATTAACCTAATCAATGCAAAGGGATGATGATGGTGCCTTTCAAACAGTATAAGTGGATTTTTATTTGTGGCAACACACAGCTGTACAGACACAAAAGAGGCCGCATGTGTGGACATTTCTGTCAACAGCAGTTACATCTGGGTTTTCTACATTAGAACTGGTCAGATCCAGGTCTTTGTAAGATGTCTTATGCCAATAAAAGCAAGGGAAAAGCCAGCAGTCAAGGGTTAGCAAGACACAGTGTTTTGTGAAGTCGGTCTGGTGGGCATTTTGTCCTAAAGTTGCTGTGGTTTCCGAGGCAGGGTTATACTTGTTGCTTCTTGTCTCCTTCCCCTCTCTGCCTATTACCCCTGTAGGTGCTGGAAGAATAATCATTTAGGTGTTTCCTCAATCTCAATGCACTTTTGCCATACATTACAACATTATTTTAAAGTATAATGGATCTGTATATATTTCTGAGATGAGGTATTATGTACACTATTTACATTATTTGGACTATTGTCATCTTTGTTGCCATATTTATCACAATGTTTCGGCCATTGTATGATCCAACCTTCTTCTGGTGGTTGGAATGTCGAACTGAACCCTTCATTTCACTCACTGGCGTAGTCTGTTCCACTAGCCATGTCTAATGGATGTCAGTTATCAGTTATCTCCAGTTAATTTCCCTCCACATTTTCTCCAATGCCTTAACCAGGTATTGAACTCACACTCTTTGGGATATTGCCATTGGATTTAACTAAAACCTTTATCCACTGTGCCATGTGTCCTTGACAGGACCCAAAGAGTGTGAGTTCAATACCTGGTTAAGGCAGTGGAGAACTTGGAGAGGGGAATTAACAGGAGATAACTGATAACTGACATCCATTATAAACATGGAATGTGGAACTAGAACAGTCTACCTCAGTGATCGAAATAAAGGTTTCAGTTTGACATTCCAACCACCTGAAGAAGGCCGGAGCATACAACGGCTGAAACATTGTGATAAATATAGCAACAAAGATTAGGACAATAATCCGAATAATGTAAAGTGTAATGGATATTGCTATTATAAGCAGAATTCTCAAGCCAAGTTCAAATTCAAACTTTTTTGCATTCACTTTAATATTAATATCATTGGGGGATGCATGAATCTATCTCTTCTTACCCTCAGCTATGGGTTAAATAGGAGGGTAAGAGAAGAAAAGTCTGAATTCTGAACTGTATAGAAGGCAATGAGAAACTGCTGCATTCTTCTCAAAGAATGGATGGCAATTCATACAATAAAAAATAAGCTATCTGTGGAGAGCCATGATTACCTACATACAAAAGAAAAAGTCTTGCACAGATCCAGGCCCACCTTCTTGATAGCATCTCTAGGATCCAGTTGCAAGGTGGAGTTCACAATGGCTGGTTGAGAATCAGTGAATAGTCAAGCTTTAAAAGAAGGAATGTTTTTCCCATACTATATTTTATGTGTATTACAAATCAGTTTGAATTCTGTATTCCTTAGACTGGTTGCCATTCAAAGCTACAGAACCCATAGCATGAATCTATCAACTGGATATATAGTAAATTAGCATAAACAAAGAAAATAACTTAAGCAGCATATTGACACACCCAGCTAGTAAAGTTTCTTCATACATGATCCAAAGACATCTCTTTACCAGAGCAAACAATGTCACAGGCTATCATTGTATACTGCACCAATATCTGGGTTTAGATACATAAATAAATGTACATATGATACTATGGACACCATTACAGAAAGAGAAGTCATTTATCCCAATTTCAAATAGGGTATATACAGGTACTGATCTGTATTAGGGAGAGCTCTGGTCTGCCCTTGGTGGGAAATGAACGTGCCTGTCAAGTGGCTCCAAAACCCCACAATTTGTATTGTCAAGTCACCACATAGGGATTAGTATATGGACGAGAATTTGTTAGAGAGAAGAGCTGACATAGCAGATTGATGAGAAGTTAAAGCCCTGAACAGAATATGGAAAATAGGGTTTGTATTCTTATTTCTTAACATGGTGTTTGTTTTTTCATTGTTACCTTTCAGCTTTTGGTAAACACTGATGAGATCAAGGATTGAAACATGGAATAATCCCTGGCTGGTTGGTGGAAAGCTAGAGCAAGGATTATGTTGTATGTTTACATACAGGCAATTTATTATCTATTTTCATTAGCTGTATGAACTACACTTACTGGCCTGAATTTTCTAAAATTTCTCGAGCATTCAGTATACGTAGTAAATACTGTTTATTACAAACAGAGCATTTACTTAAATATTTGTATCTATAAAAATAATGTATAAA
>OZ010588.1:20349299-20381799 GCA_963932145.1 Acanthosepion lycidas | reverse complement strand
CAGAAAAGTGTATATTTTAAAAAGAAGAGAGAAATCAAAAACGTTTTTGGATATAATGTGGATTTTTTAAAATATATATTATACTTTATTTTCCATATCTTTGCTACATGTTTTTCTGGTCTCACAACCTTAATCAGGTTTGGTATGTTTTGTTTTACAGCATATCAACCTCAATGGGTTATTTAATGTCGACAAGATTTTTATTACTGGTAATAATTTTTCCAAAAATGTATTATTGTTAATATTTATTTTTCCAAAAAAGCATTGCTGGTAATAAAACCTATTTTTATACTTTCATAGTGTTTCAACTCCTTTTGGAGGATCAACTATTTGCCCATAGCTGGTACCCTGAGAAATGCTACCACCCTGGGTTAGGGTGGACCTGAGAACATCAACAACTAAGAGGTAGGTCCATGCTCCTCAAAACCTCCTGATCAAAGTTCCTGCTGCCAGATGTAGTTTATCGTCATACCCAGGAGAGCCTTCATCCGGCAAAAAGAGGATATTTCCACACATTATATAAAAGGAAATAATTTTCCTTATGTTTTTTGATGTTTAACCATCGTCTTTTTTGTGTAGTAGTAACCCAAATGTTTTTTTTTTTTGACTGGTGGCAAAAGTGTTTTTCTGTCAGTCACTTTTGCCACCAATCCAAGAAGAACATTTGGGTTACTACTCCACAAAAAACAAAACATAAGGAAAATTATTTCCTTTTAATAATATGTGGAAATATCCACTCTTGACTGGAAACATATGTAGCAAAGATATGGCAAATAAAGTATAATACATATTTTAAAAAAATCCACATTATAACCAAAAATGTTTGTGGTTTCTCACTTCTTTTTAAAATATATATATATTATATATATATATATATATATATACATACATACATATGTATGTATACACACACACACACGTGTATATCGAATTAATGAATTTTGCTTCTAATCCAACATTATTTTAAACATCGTAAGTGGACAGAAATGTTTCAGTAAATTTTTTTTAAATGGGGTGAATTACATCTACTGGTCTGTGCAATTGAGAATTTTAATATAGGAGTACATATCTTTGTTATTAAAACTCTTGAATCCACAGACCAGTAGATGCAATTCCCAATGTTTAAACACCCCCCGCAACTACCACCACCAAAAAAAAAAAAAAACCCAACAAAAATAGGGTGTCTCCTCAAGCACAAATATTCCCAAAATATAACATTCAAAGTTATATATATATATATATATATATATATATATATATATATATATATATATTACATACAAAAACATCAATTAGGATCAAATATAAATTGGAATTCAGTAGAATGATAGGATAAAGAAAAATATGAAATGTTTAGCACTCTAATATGTTTCACTTTTATTAAAACTGCATTAAGAAGAATAAATAAATTCTGGTATTTTTATTTTTGTGTTGTTTGATTTTCATTGGTTAATCAGGTTTCACATGCATTTGGCTTGTTAAACAACATTAGTATAATTTATGGTGTTTCAGTTCCAAGAATAGACAATGTGTTCTTTTGAATCGCCAAGAAATTAATAGATTCCAAGCCTAACTGAAAAAAGTAAATATTGCTTCATGTATGTATGTATGTGTGTGTGCAATAATTCTGTTAATGTCAGATTTGGATGATAATGTGTGTGTGTGTGTATATACATGTATGTCTAGTAGACAATGTTTGGTGGTAGTTTGTATGTTGATTTGGGAATGCTTTTATGTAATCACCATTTGTTTTAGATAAACATACATTAGATTCTTTAAGAATAGATTCAATAATTGGTGGTGATGTAATATAGTGTTTTTATGTGTGTTTATAGTCAGTAAGATATTTATTAGTAATCCTTCAAAGTACTTTTGATGCAAAGAATTGTGTACTTTTTTTTAATTAGGTGGCATTTACAAAAACAAATTTATGGCCAGTTTTGTTCCTGTGTATTATGAGCAAGTTTAAAGTATTGTCCAAATGTAAATCCCTTTTATGTTCATAGGCACAGGCTTTTTTAGATTTTGTGATGTCTTATCAAGTGCTTTCATATTGCAAGCAATTAATTTGATGAGAAAGAATATATATATATATATGTGAATAAAATAAAGAGCTGCCCATAAGTGCGAGGAATCTGAACAGCAGATGTGAACCAAATGTTATATGAACATTGCCCTAATATTCTGGGAGCAATATCCTTTGTGAGATCTTTGTAAACATTCCCAAAGTAACTACTTCAAAGGAGAGATTAAACTAGGTGGTGAGTAAAGTTTTTATGATCAAATTCCATGAATGCCTGGGAAGAACCTTGTGCATGCACATCTATGAGAGGGGCTCATGGGATGTTCACTAAATTAAAATCAAAATAAAACAAAAATCAATCAATACATAAACTTCAAGGTGATGTGATGGAATCATGACCAGATAGATCATGCTGTCAAAATGCTTCTTAAGACAGGTTACAGATGCCATACAGCTGACATGGTCACCAGCCTAGAAACAACTAGAGATATTTGTGCCAGAATACTATCAGAAAATTTGAATTTTTTCTATTTTGGTTATCTATATTATTTTTCTATTTTATTTTTTATCAGGGCTCACTACAAGTCTATCTATAGGCTTCATGCTCTCTGTTTATGTTCAAGTATTAGATCATATTATGTTAGGTCACTTGACAAGTGTTACCAGCACCATGTAACTCAGTGCTATAGCATATTCAGGTCATTAGCAACTCAACTGGTTTCCCTATCAGGCTTTTCTGGTGAGGAGGGCAGTTAGGCACCTAAAAGGATTAAAAACAAGACCTGTCAATGGTTACAGATGCCATACAGCTGACATAGACATCTATTTAAGGGAAGGAAATGCCAACAGAAAATCTATAGCCACCCACATAACCTTACTGCCAATATCCCATGGAATGTAAAACTTTAGTCTAAGGGGTGGAGCCTGTAATGCACATGCTGCTCTTAATATATCCCTACTGCAGACCAGTGTGCTATTCTACTAGTCTTCTGCAAGATACAGGAGGGCATGTAACAATTATGGAATATTCTTGCAAAACAAGAAATCAAGGTCAGAGAGAGAGAGAGTGTAGGCTGGTCTTACAGCATATTAATGACTGATATTTAAATTGAAATGTGTCTTTTTGGACAAAAATCACAGTGAATTAATAGATAGGTAGACATATGTCTGGTTTACACCAGAATCAAAAAGGAAGATATTGGTCAGGTTTATAATTGAGTCTGCAAATATTTACTCAGAATCTAGCCTGTCTTGGAGTAGAGTTTTAACTTTGAGAGGATATAGTTACTATATATATATATATATATATATATATATATATATATATAAAATGAGAGAGAGATTTGCTATAATGGTTAAGATTGTTTTGGATTTCTCACAGCTGATGTCCAAGCCCATCTAAAAAAAACCTTTCATAATGTGCCAATCTTCCAAAGGAAGTGGGTGATAACACATTTTCATTTGGCCTTGTGTGAAACTAAGCTAAATTGATTAAGTTATATAAACACAAATACATCTTTTGAATTGCTTAACATGCCAAAGTATGGCTGAAGTAACCAAGAACAAGGCTAGAGAAAAACAAGGTGTCTTTTTTAGTGGAATTAATTTGTAAAAGAAACATCAAAGTCAGCGGGACATTTTAGTTTTATGAAATTTGATGCTGACTTTCTCAGCAACTGAATAACTGTAGCAATTGTAAAAAGACAACCACCTTTTATTTGAAAATAAAATTAGAATATACCATAATATTAAAAATGTAAATTTTAACAAAATGAAATGAAAACTAAAGATCAACCTAATGCTCTGAAATAAAAAGAATCATTTATGAAAAAGAAATAAAAGTTGCTCATAGCAAAAAAGCAATTGAACTATTAACAAATGAAATAAAAACAAAAATCTAAAATCTTTACTGATATTGTTTATATATATATATATATATATATATATATATATATATAAATGTTAGAAAAATCATTATCAGAGTTAATTTTAGCATTCAGTTTTATTCAGTCATAAAATAAGAAAAAGATTTTCTGTTTGTATGCATTTCAGAAATGACTTTGATTATCTTATACTCACCTGCAACATCACAAAGCATTATAATTAAATTTGAACCCCCCCCCCAATGTTACAAAACTCACACCTATCTATCAGGCATGTGACATATGAATTACAAACATTTCATTTGATATAAACAATGAACTGGGAAAAACACTTATCTCTATTCTACTCCACAAAATACTAAGCAATAAAGAATTTACTAATTCCAAACCATTCTAGCATTGGATTTTGTGTTAAGCACATGATATGAATGGAAAAACATGGTCTTATATTATTACACTGGGCAATAAAAACAAAACTATTTATATGCTATCTAGCTTTCTCAGCAATTGAATAACTTTATCCATTATAAAAAGATAGTTAACTCTTATTTGAAAGCAATAATCAAACCATACTATAATAATATGAAAATACCCTATATTATTAAATGGATTAAGTTCAGCAATTATTTTCATATATTTTCTGTTTATACATTATTTTTATAGATGTAATTTATTTAATTAAATGCTCCATTTTTTAATTAAGCAGTATTAATTACACTTACCAGCCTGAACGTTCAAAAATTTTTACAAACATTCAGGCTGGTAAATATAATTAATACTGTTTAATTAAAAAACTGAGCATTTACTTAAATAAATTATATCTACAAAAATAATGTATAAACAGAAAATATATCTCCAAAGAAATGGAATTACTCACTGAATTGTAGTAAACTTTTCCATTCATGATTAGTTAATACCATTTTGACTTAACAATATCATCTAACATGTACAAATTAATACAAAATTTGAAAAGATTTAAACTTCATAAGTTATTCTAATTAAAATTTAAAAAAAACAATGAAAACAATTCTTGTAAAGATTCTTTATTCATTGAAAAAATATTTTTTCTCATGACAATAGCATCCATAATATATCATATTCATGAAAACAACTGAAAGCTTTTCTAATTAAATAATGTTTTATTGCATTTTTTATGATTCAGAGTAGATTTTTGGTAACTGAGGGGTCCTGTTTTATAAACAATAAGAAAAAAAAAAAAAGAAAAAAAAAAGAAGGAAAGCCAAAATAAAGCTTATACATCAAAATAGAAATAATCAAATATATGCTATATGATTGGAATTTTTTGCAATAAATGATATAAAAAAATAATGATATAAAAAAATGAACTGTAAAAATATTAACATCTACCAAAAAAAAAAAAAAAAAAAAAAAAAAATTCCAACTTAAAAAGTACGTGTTTAAGTATACTGATTCCGAACAAAACTTAGAATTCGTCTAACATCGGATTTTGCTTAAGCACATAGCATGAATAGAAAACCTTGTCTTATATTAAAGCAACAAAAAACAAAAGTACTTTTCTGCTATCAAGCCAGACAAATGGAACCGTTCCAGACTAAATCAAGTATGCTGATTTGATTCTGAAGCTACTCAGAATTGTCTAAGCACGTCAAGTTTTTCAGATAGGTGCATCATATATTTATGTTCATTGTAAATGTATTAATCATATATAAGTATGGGATTCATTCATGTAAGCTGTACATAATATTCTTGACTCTTATGAAGCTGATTTAACAAAGAATTTTCCATGCTTTAATATTGCTGCCACATCTGATCTGGGGCTCCTTCTATATATTTAGATATTCTTGATAAAATCCAAAGGTGAATCTGCAATGTTATTGGTCCTGAGATGGCATCTCTGCTTCAGTCACTTTCCCACTGTCATGATATAGCTTCTTGTGACTTTTCTATAAATATTTTCCTGGTAATTGTTCTGATGAACTTTCCTCTATGGTACCTAGACTTTATGAATTTAAGTGCAGTACCTTTTTTGTCATTTATCAAGTAGCTCTTTGATACTTTTTGAGTAAATTTCCACCAGATTTAATACAAAAAGTTTTCAACAAACTCTTGCATTGGGTTTTCATCAGAGAAAGTTTATTCCATCAAAGCATTTTGTAAGGATCCAAAAAGGTAATAATTGGTTGGTGCAAGGTTGCATGAATATGGCAGTGACCTAAAACAAAGCTAGTGAGTTCGCAAATTTTTTTTCTGTGTTATTCTTGCTGTATGTGGAGTTTCATTGTCAACATTTTCCCAATTGATGAGCACAGGTCACTTTTACACCAAATATTTATGGACATGTTGCAGCTGCTGGATGTATAAATGAGAATTTTGTGTAAATTTAATGCATTTTAAAACTTGAAGTGAATAATGCCACAGAGATCCCAGTAGTTGTAAAACATTACCTTTCTTCCATGGAGCCCTGCTTAATTGTGTATATTTATGACCCAAAGGAATAAAAATGTGAAGGAACAGGGTAGCAAAATGAGTTCACATGAAAATATTGAAATGGCACACTGATACATCAAATATCTTACTATCCATGAGAATATGGTTCTTTGAAAATGGCTAGGATTTGAGTATCTATGTGTTCTTCATAGAATCAGAGTAACATCTGTCCTTTTTTTTCTGTTATGTTTCTCTGTTATGATGCTGGACAGCAGCATCATATTCCTGTCATCAGGCAGTTCATGGCTTGTGATGAGATGAGCCTTATCTCAAGAATCCCCACTCTATGACAGACCTTCCTCATTACCTTTAGGACATCATCAGATTAAAGTGATGCTTACATTCATGCAACAACACATGCTCACAAAGGAGGGGAGGTTGAGAATTAAATTTAATTTTTTTTTTAAATGTTTCAGGTATATAGACTAACTGATTTCATTAATTTATTTTTGTTTATGTTTCCATGTCTTATGTGAACATAAAAGGAATTGTTTTCAAAACAACAAACTAAATGCATTAGGATAAAATGCATCACATGAAAAACTTTCCACTTTGTCAAATTTTTGCCCTAATATATATATATATATATATATATATATATATATATATATATGTACACGCGCGCGCACACACATCACATCACATAAATAATATCTGGCCACTTGTATTCAAGGATACCTGTCTACTAGGGCGGCTAGCCAATCCTTAGTTCAGATGTTCACTCAGACTCATTTGTGTTTGTTCAACACCCACAATGCCAACTTTTGGTTTATACTGCAACTATGTTGAGCAGACCTTAGTTACAGTGTCTGGGAGAGAGCGTGATATCTAGCGTGATCAGCAATCTAAACAAGTCCAGCACACTCAAATCCTCACTCATGATGACTTGTGACTTTGTGCTAGCACAGCTATCGACAGCCCCCAAGGCTTCCATCTACCCAGTTTCACTAACAAGGCTTGGGTTCAACCTGTGGCAATGGTTTTTTCAGGCACTTTCCAAAGGTGCCGCATGCTGGGATCGTCCTCTTCCTCCTCCATATATATACACAGTGGAACCTTAATTTAACTGGCTAATAGGGGAGATAATCCATTAAAGCTGTTTGTCTATTAATTTGAAGTACATTTTTGTGGCCTAAAAACACTCAGTCCAGTACAAAATTATTGTAAATAAATGTAAATACAGTATATATGTATGTGTATTTTATTTTTAAGTTACTATATACCTTTAAATAAAGTTGGAAAAGTTTTAAAGTTGAATCCAAAGTCCATTAGTTCTGAGACTGTTAATTCAAGGTTTTACTTTTACTGTGTGTGTGTGTGTATATATATATATATATATATATATTATATATATATATATATATATATATATATATATATATATATATATTTATTCAGAGCCATATTTTCTATATAGGCAATGTCAACTTCTTCATTTTTGAGCATATTTGTTAAAGTTTCAGTTAATCAAAAATCATTTTTTGTTCTTTTAAAATTATTTTCCCCAGTATAGTTTTGTTTGCTCTTGATGAAAATATTTTTTTTTTCCTTTGGAGGATTGTTCATTTCCTTAAAAATTAAAAGGAGTATAGTGGTTCTAAAGAAGGAGTTCCATTTACAATTTGGGTAATTTTAAAGCATGGAACATAAAAAGGAAGTAAAAATAAAAAAAAAAGTGTAACTGAATTAATAACCTCAGGTTATGAATCAAAAGTTTGGGTATTTAGGGTCTTCCTAACATCAAAATTGTGTTCCTAACTGCAGAGAGAAAAAGTTTTCATATTTGTAAATAACAGATTTCATGAACTAATAACTACTATTTTCATGAAAACAGACACAAAGTAAAGGTCCAGTTTAGTATTAAAATTTACATTGTAAACTCCACCCTAAAGATGTTTGAAAGTTATTTCCCAAAGAAATTTAAGTTATATTCAGTGAAAATACATAAAATCTATTTTCCTACAAAAATACACACAAGTGAATCCTTCTCATGGTTTTATTGAAATGCAGAGAGAGAATCTACAGGGATTTATTTGTACTTTTTACTGCTCAGCTATTAACTTACATTAATGAGAAATTTTCTTTGAACAATGTTCATTTGTTTTATGATTATATCACATTAGAAAGGAGTTAGATTTACTATGTGACCTTTGATGGGAATTGGTAGATTGAAATGGATTTTGTTAGTTAACATAAATATATGAAAATGACTTTATTCAACTTAACACCCAATAGATCTTAATCATCCTTCTTACCCAAAATCATAAGGGGTATATATTACATTATTGCTAAGTACAATCATATATATATATATATTATATATATATATATATATATATACATACACACACAAAGGCTGGTGCAAGAGTCTCATGAAACCTCACACTCTACTACATCTCAACTTTTATAACATAGTATTCATATAAAACACTAATTATATTTTAACCTAATTATATACAATAATGGATCATATGCAAAATATATGAACAATTCCACTAGAAAATTGAAAATAAATACAATGTATCTAAATACAAATTACAGTCATGTCATAATAAATCATTTCATCTTAAATAAATCAACAATGTTATGCGACAATTTTTAACATCAACTTGAAATTTTTTCTGTTAAAATGTTGAATAATTTTAACACATTCAACATTATAGATAAAAAACAGTAAATTTTATATAGTGTTTTTTTGAGATTTAGCATGAGCAAAACTCATGGATTAGGATGAAAAAAAAAACAACAAAAAAAACAAAATGACCACAAAATTCTTTAATAGCCAGTTGTTCTTAGTTTAGTTTGTAATGTAGATAGGAAAAAGCAAATGTTGATAAAATAGCGAGGATCACAATGCACTACCCATGGGCCCCCAATCAGCAGTACCTACTGGCCATATATATATATATATATATATATATATAAAATGTGTGTGGGAATAGGAATTAAATATGGATTAGATTTTTAATGTATGCTATATCTATGGGCAAATGTGCTCAATATCAGGGATAAAGTGCATGTAAATATAAAAACTATAAATGTGCACATAATAATTAACTATGAATAATTAAATAAAAAATGAATAACAAGTTAACAAATCGGCAAAGCAGCTACAAATAACCACATTTGGATTCATGATTATTCCAACTCAATAGTCTCTAGAATAATTTTAAACAGACATTACCACCTACCCAATAACTGCTAGAATAATGCAATAGACTTTGCTAGCCATAATGCACCATTGATTAGCATATATAAATAGCTAACACAAAACACATGGTCTGAAGATAGCATTTAAGCATGAAACAGCTCCCAGTATCCACTTTATATATATTAGTTAATTGCTGAAACCTGATGAGTGAAGTAGTGGAAAGTGGTAGAATTATCAAAGTTTCTAGCAAACTTAGAGGTCATTGAAGGTGAAATTAGTTGGTGGCTTTATAGCAGCCAAACAAATACCTTCTTGGAGGTAAATTGGTACAGGGGAGTAACTTTGACAGAAAAATGATGTCAGAAGTAATAGTTCTGGTCTTCAAAGTTAATGTAGCTCACAAGAGTTCTATTTAGGGATAAATTCTTTTTTTTCAGCTAAAGTTTTACACAAAAATAAAAAAAAATTGTTTTCAGTTTTGTTTGAAAATATTATGTAATCCTAGAAAAAGCTTTCAAACACAAATTCTAAAATTCTTAGGATTAAACATGTCTTCTTTAGTTTTTTCAACTGTATGGAGTAATTGTTAATGGTTAAGTATAATTGACAAAAATGCTCAACAAACAAAATTGAGAAATTTTCCACTGAGCAAAGGAAGAAAAGAACAGAACAAAATAATACTAAGCAAAGATATATATATATATATATATATGTATGTGTGTGTGTGTAAGTCAAAACTAGGCAAAGCAACAGGTAATAAGGCAAAAAGTTCACATAGAAAGAATGGTGTTCACATGCAAAAGAGATACAGTCAAGTGACTTAAGTTATCCAACTTAAAGTTTGATTTTTCAGCAAAGTCAATCATTTGACAAAATGAAAATTTGATTTAATCAAGTGCTTTAAGACAAGAAAGAACAAAAATATGCTAGATGAAATCAAGAAATGGTCCTTTGTTATTGGTTAGGAAGAATTACCAGCATGTATCTGTATGATTTGTCTAGAAATTTGGGGAAGGGGATGTTTTTAGCAGTCATTCCCAATAGATTGGAACCAACATACTGTTTTAAAAAATGTCACCCCACAAAAAAAGGAAAAAAAACACACACTACAGAAGCTACTAGTCTAGCTGTGAGCGAGGCATTTTTATGCTGTTACTGAGTGGTCATTAGGAACCCGAACTCTTTGATAGCACTTAGAGAGGCTGTTCTGATCAACAATCGCATAATATAAGGGTATGTCATGCATGGGTTGGTGTCCCTGTATGTATTTCTGGTGAGCAACCAGGAGGTTACATTATGTTCTGTTCTCAGTCATGCACCTGATAGTTTATATTACTGTTGATGACAGATAGTGATTATTATGGTGGTCTTTTATCTCTCTCCTCAAAATAAATTTCATGGAAACACAATAAAAAGAAGTAAAACTAAACCAGTAAACTAAAAAACACCAACTTCCCTCAACCTTTCTTTCTCTAATATTCATAATATCCATTCCAACTTCTGCAGCATAGAATCTTTTCTCTAGAAATGGCTGCCAGATACCTTTGCACTCCATGAAACAAACTTAGATTCTTTCATTTTCTAGCAACAAATTCTTGGTTTCAGGCTATCTTCCTCTTTGCTAAAAAGATTCCAGCATTTGCATGCATAGCCTTGGTGTTTACATCCAGGATAATCTTCCAATAGCCAGGGAATTTTCTCTCGAGGCGCCAGACTACTCTTCCATGTGGTTCTATCTTTCATTACTAAACTTTGTTAGCTACCCTCTTTTTTTCTTTATCACTCCCCCTCTTCCCTGGACAACAGTATATTAGACATAATAGCTGACAGTATAGAAAAGGAACTATCTCTATATCCATCTGTGAACATTTTTGTCTTTTGTGACTTTAATGCGCACAACAATACATGGCTTAAACATTCTAAAAATAGTGATGTTGCCAGTATTCAGACATTAAATTTTTTAATTGCCCATCCCTTACTCAAATTGAGGACTTCCCTACTCATTTTGCTAGCAAAACTGAGCAACAGGCTTCTCTACTTGATTTATTTTTCACCTCTATTCCTCGCTCTTGATGAGTTTTGCAACACTGCCCTCTTGGTAACTCTGACTACTCTGTGGTAGCTATTGATATTTCATTCCAATCATCTATTAAACAGGAACCTCCTATTCATAAGACCTATTTCTATTACCAGTATGCTGATTGGGATTTACTCCATGATTTTCTTTGTGACACCGCTTGGACTGTAGCTGAATGGTACAGCACGTTAGGTCAAATGACAGTTTTCATATAGGAATACAGGTTTGATTCCTGTTGGAGAATGCATATTTTCTATTAAATTTTTCAAAAATTAGGCTGTTAAATGTAATTATTACTGTTTAATTGAAAACAGAGCATATACTTTAGTAAATTGCATGTATAAAAATAACATATAAACAAAAAATATATTAAATAATTGCCAGACATTACATTTAATATATATATATATATATACACACACATATCTATATATACATAAAATATATCTGTAAAAAGACAATATATATATATATATATATGTGTGTGTGTGTGTGTGTGTGAAAATGTATTTTTCATATTATTGTCTGTAGTCTTGTATCTCAGAAGAGATGAAATCTTTGCAAGGCAAGACTAAGAGGTTAAATAACTAAAGGACCTCCAATCTGTGGTTGACTGGGACAAGTATGGCTTGTGAACTTTAATGCCTCCAAAATGAAACTGGTCTCATTTAAACACCATAGAGAAATCTCTCTGCCTCCTATCAGCATGGCTGATGCTCAACTTCATGAGAGCATCTCTCTGCACCTTCTTGGTGTCATGTTTCCCGCTGACCTGAATTGGAACAACTACACTGAATCCATAACTTCATCTACCACAAGGAAAATTGGTTCTCTGTGTCGCATCAGAAGGTTTTTCTTGTCTGAGTCCGTCCTTAACATCTACAAATCTACCATTTGTCCTTGCATTAAATACCGGTGCCATATATAGTCTGGTGCCCCCACTGCTCATCTTGAGGTTCTCAACAAAATCCAAAGACAGATATATAATGTGATAGGTCCTGACCTGGCATTTTGACTCTAGTCATTTTCTCACAGACATGATGTGTCTTTTCTACAAATATTTTCATGGCAACTAACGAGCTATTTTCACTAGTGCCCCAACTGCATGAATTTAAGCATGCTACTAGGTTTGCATCTTAGTCCCACCCTTTCACTATCAAAACAGTTAAATGTAACTGCCTCTTCTATTACAACAGCTTCGCTCGCACTTCCCAACAGTGGAACTCCCTTCCTCTTACTTGCTTTCCTGATAACTATAATCAAATTTAAATGTCAATCGACATCTTCTGATGCTTTGATCTTCATCCCAGTCCTTCTCTTTCCTCAAACACCCCTCTTTACTCTTACTTTGACTCTCTGTAATCCCTTGCATTCTAGTAGCACTCCCGCCTTGCTTGGGGTGAAAAAAAAAAAAAAAAAAAAAGTGAGTGAGTGAGCCAACTAATTTTTCACTATTTCATTAAAAACATTTTTGTAAACATTTAAATTGGGTTAATTTTAATTATGACTGTTTTATCCTGAAAGAGAGTCAAATGATGAAATTCAGATTTTCAAGGTAATTTTTTGTGGATTTTCTGATGACATTATAAGATTATATTGAATAAATTGCTAGGATTGCTGTTAGGACACTTATTTCACTATGTTATGCCAGAACAATTTTTTTCACCAGAATCTATCTTACATATTCATTTGACCATGTGTCCTTGCTTTGAATATTGCTGCCACATCTGTTTTGGTGCTTCTACTACATATTTAAAGAGTCTTGATAAAACCACAAGAAGAATCTGCAATGTTATTGGTCATAACCTAGCATCTCAGTTTCAGTCACTTTCCTGCCACCATAGCAGATTCCCTGTGACTTTTCTATAAATGTTTTCATGGTAATTGTTCTGATGAACTTCCTCTATGGTACCTTGACTTTATGAATTTAATGACAACACTAGACTGGTGGCAAGGTCTTCCTCATCCGTCCAGAGCTGAAATGGCTAAATATAACCATAAGTTCTATATTCACAGTTTCTTCTCCAACACTTCTCAATTGTGGAACTCTCTTCTGACTTCTTGTGTTATAAATAATAAACTTTGATTTTCAAAAATTTAAACGCAATGTCAAACGTTATCTTCTGTTGTCTCAATTCCTGTTCTTTCAGGGTTATTTTTCATTAATAACATTTTTTTTTTTTTTTTTTTTCAAATATTCTCTGACACTCAGTAATCCCTTGCATTATAGAAGCTTTATTGTCTTGCTTGGGGTGAAATGATTAAAAAAAAAAAATACAAAACAAAGATTAGTTATTTCTACCAGATATCCTTTAGATGAATGGTTCCTAACCATTTTTATTTTACTCCCTGTTCCACCTTGGTTAAATATCTGAATATACTTGAAAATTTTTTAGAATTGGTTAAATCTTAAGATGACTGAGTTCCTAACTATGGTATGTTTTTCACTCTTATCCAAATATTCCTCATGAAGAGATTCAAATTGTGCCCCACATTTGGAATCACTGTTAGGGATGAATGAAAAAACTTTGATCTTCATGAATTATGACTAGATTCTAAGAATGAACTGTCTTTCTATACAGTACAGATGCATATTTGACAGTATTTTGCTGAAACTTCGGGCTTATTCAATTCATGTACTTAAGATTTTAACAAATGCTATGATTCACATAGGCATATTTCAAACACCCTTGTGGTGTCTCAGGAAGCATCATCATTGATATTTATTCCTGATTTTACTGAGGGTTTTGGGCCTTTAAAAACATTACTCCTCATCTCCCAATTGATCCAATCAGGAGCAATCACTTCCCAGCCTCTGTGGAACGAATTTGCAAATTTGGGCCTGAATTATTTATTTGGAACTATTTTTAGATTTCAGCCAATAAAAATTGGTTTGTATAGTTTCTGCAGTTTCCATTTGCTTATTTAATGTTGCTGGCTTTACTTGCCATTTTTACTCTATCTGTCTGTACATAGATATTTTTTATTAATTTGCTTATTTTTTTTTTTTTATTGTACATTTGTTTTAATTTGTGTTTTACTAATCTTTTATAAAGGCAAAATAGGATTTTGTATAACTGTAAAACAATTTTTTCCGACTAGTTCGGAAACAACAAACCTAATTGAACCAACATTTCTAGACAAAGTGAAGATTATCAATATATTTTAAAGCATTTGGTACCAAGTGTAGTGAACTTCTTTTTTATGCTATTGTTCATCCAATACAAGGCTCAAGAGCTACTCAAGGTAGAGGCTTATTCAATGGTGATATTTTACAGATGTAAGATTGTTGATTATGAGGATATCTAGGACAGCTAATGGTTGACTCTAGACTTGATGAAATGGAAATGGTTGAGGATACAAATCCTATCGGGAGAGACTGTTTCACAAAGCAGTGTCCAAATGGAATTTCTTTTTCATTAATGGAATACAAAAGGAATGATGATGGTTCACCACTGTTGGTTGATTCATTTTCTTTTGCTGATCAACCCTTTGCAGCTTATTTAAAGCCAAAAAATATTTTTAGTTTGTAAGAATTTTTTTCTTTTGAGATAATAATGGTTTAGTGATATAAGTTTTACTAATTAACATATAGTCAGTGGGGAGAAAAGGTAGATTCATACCTTTCCCAAGTGTTCACCCCTGTGGACATGGCAAGTCAGATTTTAGCTATAAAGATCTGAACAGGCAGAACAAAGGTGTGTAGCTTGTTGGGACATTTTCCATAGAAGTAACGATAGAGTAATAGCTTGTGATATCTGTCTATATCTCTGAGATGGGGTATCATGATTACTTGCATTATTTACCTTACTTGGGCTGTTATCCTCATCTTCATTGCCATATTCACAACATTTTGACCATTGTACATTTCTTCAGATGATTGGAATTCTGCACCGAACACTTTATTTCATCCACCGGGGTAGATTGTTCTACTTTCATGTTCCATGCCTTTCTGGATGTTATTTACCTTTAACTCAACTCTCCTGAAGAAGGTTGGAGCGTACAACGGCTGAAATGTTGTGAATATGGCAATAAAGATGAAGATAACAGTCTGAGTAATGTAAATAATGTAAGTAGACTTGTGATGTTGCATTAGTGGGGAAGCAATTGTAGGGTGGAAAATAATTCATTATTTACAAGGCCATGTAAATGCTTTTGACCTATGTCAAGGCTGAAAAGAGAGGATTGAGCAGCTACAGCCCAATCCATAAGATAGTAATTGCATTTGATTTATGTATTTATAAAGTTAGTCAACACTGGTTACTTCTGCTAGATATTGGATAGAAGAACTGTCCGGAACTATACTTCTAAAAGCAACATCTCTCATATTCCAGAAGTGTCATCTTAATTAAACAATTATTGGTGAATAAAAAAGTATTAGTATAATAATCATCCTGAAGACAACAGTCATAATTATAAAATGATATAATGACATTTCAGCATAAAAATGCACTCTTCTCTCTCAAATTGTCAATACAAATCAATAGTCCTGTTGCAAAATGATGCAATAGTGGCAGCTTGTACGAGATCAATATTATTGAAACAATATTGACAAGACAAAAATCCATAAAAATCTTATTTCTGATTCATATTTAAGACAATATGGAAAAGTTTTTACCTTGACATGTTTTGCCAATGATTTGCTATAACAAAATCTGCATTACTGAGATTAAATTTGATTAACATTTGATTTTTATTATTATAAAAATTGTATTTTAACTAATTTCAATCAGGTTTTTTTTTTCCATAGTTTAAATGTTCATTTTTTTTTTTTTACTACCAATTTAGTAAGAAAAGAGCATATTGTGAAACAGTTTGTATATTAATCAGCATAGGGGACTTATAGATCATATCATTTTCAATCTATCTTCATCTCAGTAAACCATTGATTCATTCATTCCTGTTTTATGACTTATCAACCCTTTACAGGTTATTTAAAGACAGAAAATATTTTTACATTGTAAGAAAGTATTTTTTTTTTTATTTTATTTTTTTTTAGGAATAATGATTTACTGATACAAATCTTACTAATTAACCCATAGCTGGCAGAGAGAAGAGGTGGATTCATACTTTTCCCAAGGGTATTTGCACGTAAGTGAACCCAGCAGAAATGCTAACTCTGATTAACAATTCGAAGCCATTATCTGTTTCACTACCTGTGCATTCAAGGTTACAGCACATGGCATTCTCAAATTCTCTAGGTACTGACCAGGTTTGATGCTGCTTAACTTCAGTGATCATAGAGGAAACTGTGTTTCAACATGATATGGCCATAAGCTTAAATACATATTATTCATTTTTTAATATGGCAAATGTAGTTTTTTTTTTTTATAATAAAATCCATTTTTGTAGATACTGAATCATTGGTAAAAAGACTTCATGGCAAACTTTTTCAATACTGTCTTATATTCTATAGGTAATTATATAAAGAAGAAAACAGGAAAAATATGTAAATAAAATAATTATACTCTCCTTAAAAGTAATGGATAAAATAGTGCACAATGCACATTCAGTACAGAGCTAATAGTTAACTTTATTTTCAATTTAGAATCACCTATTAGTGAGCACAGTTTCACTGCATAGGATCATCAGGCTCTTTTTTCTCCAGTTTTTTTTTTTTTTTTTTAAATCAGTGCTTCTGTGTGGTTAATTAAATAACAGTATTCAATTTGCATACCACTCAATGGTGATAGAGCAAATATTTCCTTATATGGTTACATAAGTACAGCATTTCTTTTCTGCTATTTAATAGTTCATTGGTTGGATTATATGTGGCATTTTTAAGTTTCTTCATCTGTACAAAAGCTACAGAAATTAGTAGCAGGATTATAGGCATTGACACATTTTAATACCTCTCACTTTAAAATAGGGTTTAATGCATACTTTTTCTTCATAGTTCAAATGTATTTTAATAAGGTTGTACTGTGTCTATATTTTTTTTGTTTAAAACGCATTTTGTGATACAACCTTTGCTAGGAATTTCCTTGATGACCTTATATATACTTTATCATTCTTACCTTGGAATTTCTCTGTGAGTTTATAGACTAAGTATTTAGGCTGACAATGTCCTACAAGTGGATAATTGAGCTTATGTCTACATTTACTTTGGGGCTTCTATTTTTATTTATTTTTTTTATTTTAATTCTCCATAACTGTTTTATTGTGCTTGTTAATGTTATTAATGAATTTTGTAGTACAGCTGTAACAGATTTTAACAGCATTATTGTTAAAAATTTTGTGCAGTGGATTATTGGTGGAAAGTTCTTTTTCTAGAATCTTGGAGAATATTTTAGATATACGGGTCATATTTTATGGTGGTGTGAACCAGATCTAATCAACAGTTAACAGACATACTAACACAACCAACTCCCACAAGACCAACTAAAAATTTGATACACATATACAACATAGACAGTGTAGACATCAGAATGAACACAGCACAGTGACTATCAGTTTCATGCTTCAAAGCATGGTCTGAAGATCCTATTAGAGTGGGAACCTAAGTCCCCATGCAGTGTTAATTCCTATATCCACAGGGTCTCTCTCACTCTCATTTTATTTAATCTACAGGAGTAGACTGTTCTTGTTCCAAGAATATTGTTTTGTTCTTAGTACTGTTCACTTATTGCTTGTCCTGTTTCCACCGAGTTCAAATACACACTGCTCAGGCTTGGATAACAACAATAAAGATGAGGACAATAGTCCATATATAAATAGTGTAAATAATGATAACTCCTCATACCAGAAATTCAGACAGAAAAAAATATTAATTAGTTTTCTAATTATATACTTAAACCTACATAAAAATTATATATAGTTTTTTGTTTTTCTTAAAACAGCCACAGATTGCACATTTCATTATGCATTTTTTTTTTTTTGCAGCATTAAAATTATGGCAGAAAATTTTTTTAAATAAGTTACATTATGAAGCATGATAACCATAAAACTGATAATAAAATAAGATCTAAAATGATTAACCTTTCCATTTTGCTTAATTCTTGACAGACTCCAAATCGAATTATCCTTCATTTCTTTGCTGTTTACATTGGCGCAATTTATAAACTTTCTCTGGGGCATAATTAAACCCATGAAATTTTAACTAATTAAACTCATGAAATTTTAACTAATTAAATGAAAATTTTCCAAATACTAAAAGAGAAAAAAAAATGATGATAAATGCAAGATGGATATCATAATTCAGTTGGCGTCACTTTGAGTAGATACCGGATTCTCACAGCAAGACCAACTTATTTGAAATCAGCTTAATTAATTTTTATTTATCTTATCTTTTCTCTTCTGGTTGTGGACAGAGAAAGAAAAACATGCTAACTTTGGCCCAAAACTTTTACTAATGCTTTTCAATCTTGATTGATTAACTTTTTATGGCTTATCAACCATTTACTGTTTATTTAAAGCTAGAGAATATCTTTAGATTGTAAAATTTTTTTTTAGATCATAATAGTTTAGTGATACAAGTCCTACTAATTAACTCATAGCTAGGGAAGAAGTTGTGGATTCACACCTTTCCAAAGGATATTTGCCTGTAAGAGAATATAACAAGCCCAACGGGAATTGGAACTCAGCTCTCCAGTTACCAATTCCAAGCCATTATTTCTTCCACCACTGCACATTTAAGCTTACAGGAAAGATGATGAAACAAGGTGCAAAATTTATTAATGATGCATTTCTCTGAAAACATATGTTCTCCTTTGGCTTCCTCTGGTTAGAATAAAATAAAGACAACTGTATATGAGGGAAAATGTCTTGGGACCTCTGAGGATTAATGGGAATCATAAATCAAATTAAAAAGAAAAGAAAAAAAAAAGACTAATATATGTATATGCTTGGGTGAGTGTGTTTATGTATATGTATATACAAGTACATAATAAAAAAGGAAAAAATCTCCCTGAGTTAAAATTCAACAAATGGCTCTAATATAGACGAAACAAAGAAAGAAAAAACAAACAAGGGGACTCTCTCAAGTCTAGACATTGAGGGGTGATAAGGTAATGTAATTTGATTTATAATTCCGACTTATCCTCAGAGATCTCAAGGCATTTTTCCTCATATATAGTTTTGTCTTTCCTTCATTCATTCTAACCTGAGGAAGCCAAAGATAGCAAAACCTTAGCTAAAAATAATGTATTAAATTTACCTAAAGTGGTGATGGCACAATATCAGTACATAAATCTATTTAAATTTTTCTATTTTCTTGAACACTTATAAAGAATCATTTGAAGGATTTGGGCAAGTGGACTTTTGTGTATTTGATATTATCAAGACAACATTTTGGTCAATCAATTCTTCAGCCCTTGTCAGCTGTACAATCCTCAAGAAAAGAGTATAACTATCAATAGAAAAATGTGGTCAAAAATATACAAACTAGATCATTTTGAGCTCAACTTCCTCACTCTCCAGCTGTGTCATTTATCTTCATCCTAGGGAGGGTAACATGTACCATTCTCTGTCTGGATATCATCTACCATACCAAATTTTTCTATCTCTCTTTGGACAACCATTATCATCATTTATGTACATTGTCCCTTCAGGATGCAGGTGATCATAGTTCTCCACAACTTTTTGTCTCTTGTAGCTTCAAGCAACTTTTGACTCTGCTCTGTCATCCATTTGTCTATTCTTCCCTCAGTATGTCCTGTGAATTTTTAATTTTCCAAGCCATTTCAATCATTACAAACTTTTCAAAACATTTTCAAAATAAGCTGAATCCAAAATCAAAAAAACTTTCAAATATAATCTACTATTCTGTTTGGAACATAATCAAGCAACCATGACCAATGACGGTCCTCCACAACTTCCTGTTCTTTGTAGCTCTTAGCAATGCTTGTCTTTTTGCTCTGCTAATCTGTGTTGCCAACCATTTATACAAGCTTGTTCAGTAGGTTATTAACTGTTTTCCTCTGTCCTTCTTGCCTTCAATGTCATGTGAGTGTCAAATTTTCTAAGCCCTCTTTCTTCGTATTCCCCAGAAGTTTCAACTGCCTCTTTCTGATTTTAAGTATGAGTTTTTCAAGTTTCCATTTTCTTTAGAAATTCCTCATTGCTCACATGTTCTGTTCATGGTATTCTCAGTATTGGTCTTCTCTTTCACTTTAAGTCTCTACTTTATCTTTGAGAGAATTACCCAGCATTCATAGCCAAAGAAGCTTTTGGCTATAGCCTACTTATCTTAATTTAAGAAATGACTGGTTTTCCCACTCATATACTTTTCTATATTTGCTGGGACATTTGCCCAAATGAAATTTGGGATATTTATCACTAAGTTATAGACAATATAGGAAAAAAAAGTGGAATAATAATAATAATGACATTAAGAAATTTTGGAGGAGATCAGATAGGACAGTCCATGTAAAACCTCAAGCAAGCTAAATATAAACATGAGTAAATACAATGAATCTTCTTTTATCTTTATGTGCCAAATTACTTGAGGACACAGACAATCATGAGTCTCCATAACTTCCTGTTGCTTTAAGTAATTCTTATTTCTTTTACAACCGTCTTTTATTCTGACTTGTTCATTGTTTTCCCTGCTTCTTTCACCTTCAATGTGTCATGTGTACCGAAGAACTTTTCTGAAATGTCACATTCAAGAAGAAAAAGATGACAGAAAGCTCTTTGAGTGGCAGAGACTGAAACTAACTGTCCTTTTATTGGCAAAAGTTGTTCTGTTATTTTGTAACTGCCAACAGCAGAAACAAACAGTGATGTTTCAAGTCTATATCAGATGACAAGATAAGACAGTGGTAAGACTTTCATTAAATTGGGTGTCTATAATGGGAGTGGCCAAATTATGCTCAGAGCTACAGGAGGTTCTTTGACATTCAAATGTGCCCTGGTGGAAATATGTTGGCTGAACTACTTTTTTCATTACAGTAAATAGAAAATTCAAAGGCACATTGGTAAAAGCAAATGATGCCTTCTAAAAAGTAAAAAGTAAAATAAAATGTATTAAGAGACAAGAAAATTTAGTTGGAAACCAAGAAAAGTGCTGAACTATATATATATATATATATATATATATATATATATATATATATATATATATATACACACACATTACAATAGATTAACCTCTTTTCCTTTATCTCTTTATTCCATCTTCTAGTTAAATAAGTTGAAAAAGTAGAAGCGAATGATAAAAGTATTGTTAGTAATGCTATAATCATTGCATAAACATACAGCTATAACCAATCACTCAAAGCAACAGAGATATGATTCTATAAATGAATTTTGAGAATACTATCAGCTGAACATTAGGGTAGGTTCAATTTTGGAACTGTGGTATTGCACTCAATTTGAAAGTTGGGGGTTTGACATGATAAATAATGACACAAAATAATTTTTTCCAAATCATTACAGTTTTTGTAGAAACAAGTATAAAGATTAAGTTTTAGGAATTTCCTTATTGCATGGTCTTACAAAATTTATAATTTACTGAAGCTTTACAAATTATATATAGATAATATGTATGGCACAAGCACACTATTACTAAATTATTGTGCCATCAAATAAGTCCTTCATTTACTTCAAAGGGAAATTAGACTGAACAATTTAGCTACATTATGATCCAATATGTGCAGCAATTTTACTGTGATTTTCAATAAACAATGCAAATTTAAAATATTTTGTTCTAATTTGTACCCAGCAGTATTATGGCGTTATTAGGTTGGTGCAAAAATAATGACGTAATAATGTCGTTTTTTGACATTAAAAAATACGTCAAAAAACGACATTATTACGTCATTATTTTTGCACCAACCTAATATATACACTTTTTCTATTTTTGTTTTTATTAATTATGATCTAACAAATCTTATTCATACAATTTTTTTTTTTTTTTTTTACAGTTTTTACTTATTGAATACAATAAAAACACTGCATATTTTGCTTGTGGTAATTCATAATTAAAATTTTGGTTTGAATATATTTTCCTCTCAATATATCTAATACAAAATATATCAACTTTATTTGGATTTATTCTTGAAATTTTGAAGTCATATTTGTAAATAAAAACCTATGGAAATTAGATATTTCTGTACGTTTTTTCAGATTAAACTAAAACACTCAAAAATTGGTAAAAGGTATGAATCTAATTTTTGGTGTCAGTACTTAGCACATAAAACCCCAGCTTTTACACAGAGAGCCGTATTGATTTTCTAAAGAAAGTGGGGAAAAAATCAACCTGCCTTACTGACCATGTGAGAAACAAGGTAGTTTTTAAGTAAAATATAGGAACTAAAAGGACACTTAAAAAGAGAAAGAGGAAGTTGAAATTAATGAAAAAAGTGGGCTTGGAGAATTTGACATTCAAATAAAATATTTAAGTCAAGAAAGGCAGAGAGAAACAGCTACTAGCTTAACAAATTTATATGACAAATGGTAGACAAAGTAGAGACAAAGTGGTGTGGTTTAAGCTACAAGAAATTGTGGAGAGCCATAACTGCCTACGATTGATATGTGTTGCATAAAAGAAAAGTTTCAAGCTTCATACCTTTTTATTGTTAGATTTATTTTATTCACCAATTTCATATAACTGGAATTCAAATGTTTTCATATTTTTATTACCATACTGCAAACTGTAATAAAAACAATCTTTTTATTTTTTTCTTATTGTAAACTTCCTCCCCCTTGTTTTATTTTTTCTTATCCTTGCTTTTCCTCTCCCCTTTGTTTTGTATTTTTTTTATTTTGAGCACTTCCTACAAAAGTAGTGATAGAGCAGTGGGGGGCTACATCCTTCCTGTGAGAGAAGTTGGAGAGTGGAAAATAATTTACCACATAAAAGGTCTCTGAGATGCTTCTGGACTATATAGAGACTGGAAAGTGAGGACTGGGCAGTTCCCATCTAAATAAGACAGCAGTACTCCATTTTAGGCCTGATCTGGCTCTTGTATAGGTAGAGGATAGCATGAGGAGCCAGGTACTTACTGGAGTAGCACAGGAAACTGCTATGGTAAATTACCCATACACATTACAAATAAAAGCAGGTACTGCTTTTGTCAGGAGAGTTTCCAGCAGTCAGCTCTGTATTACAAGCATAGATATTCACAAATGATCTGAGTATATTCTTAGGTAGTTCATTTATGTAAAGTAAAAAGAGGGTTGCTCCAAGAAGTAAGCTCTGGGGATGCCTACATTGATTGCTAGGAATGGCTGTTGACAAGTACCTTCAGTGATCTACCCATTAGGAAGTACTTTACAATTGAGAAGACCTTTCCAGTGATTCCATAGTTGGAGAGCTTGAAAAGCAAACCTTTGTGCCACACCTTGTCAAAAACCTTTGAAATATTTAATGCTATGGTCCTTGAGATATATATCATCATCAAGAGCCTCACTAATTCAGTGAGTAATGGTAGTTAGGACATCAGCAATGGATTGGGTTGATCGAAACCCATACTGTTTGTCACTCAAGAAGTTATTCTTATCTAGATGCTCAACAACCTTCTGTGTTTTTCAAGTATTTGGTGCATATATATATATATATATATATATATATGGGCACCTCGGCATGGTGTAATGGTTAGATCACTAGATCAATTACGACTGAGTAGTGAGTTCGATAATCACTGGGTGCCCCATACTTTCGGCCTTGTGCCACATCTAAGCAGGGCTTAGAAAATCACTATATATATATATATATATATACACTTTATATAATAACTGAAACATAAATTAACAGTGAAAAAAAAACTACATATATGAATAATCTGAGAGGAGGTGCAAAATTTCATTAAGGCTTTAAAAACAGATATTTTAAAAGTATATATGAATATATACCCAAATATATAAAACAAAGTGGGAGGAAGAGCAAGGATACAAAAAAAAAATATTAATCACTATAATGTGATGGATTGAAAAATATAACCTATAACCTAAGTATAAATCACAAACAGCTAATTCTCTGGTATTATTTTTTCTTCCCCATTTTTAGTTGTTGTGTATATATTTATGTTTGGTTTACAACTGAGCTCTGAAGAGTGAGGAGAGATAACCAGTTAGTCTGTTTTTGTTATATTTTTTGATCCAATACTTTATGGTGAGTAATATTTATTTTTCTCATCCTTATTCATCCTCCCTCTTTGTTTTATATGTTTGTACATACTAATATTAGCCTTTTCCTTATAAGGAAACATTTGGCATTCAATGACCAAGCAGACACTGTTACTTTAAGTAGAAATTTAAAAATCTTTCTATTAAAATAATTTTTTTAGGAAAATAGATTTCTGAATTCCAGTAACTGTTACTGATCTCTCCAGTCATGATGGGGGTTTCTTCCCTAACTTTTTGTTTGAAGTAGTGTGGAACATCATCAACTTGATTATATCATTGTTTTCTCAAGTTACATGTGATATCAATTTTAGTTGTTGTTGAAAGTCTTCAGTTGATGTGGTTTGTTATTTGGTATAGTTCTTTATGTGCGATTCTGTAGTGCTATTACACATAGTTTGAAGAAAAAGAATGGTTCTTGTTAAGACTTCTAGGTTTCATTCGTTTGAACCAATTTTTAACCATTGATCTGAAAAATCTTTGTATATAGCTAATAGTTTAGAATATTTCTGAACGATTTTAGCATTATATATAACATTCATATGAATGTCTTGATCTGACAAGATTATATCTCCAAATTGAAATCCAGGGCTTTCTCATTCCTGTTGGAGAAACCCCTCTTTGATTGACCATGTCTTCAGGGGTGAAGCCATAGTCACCATGCTTGGCCAATTGTGGGTTGGTGTGGCTAACCCATAGGTTGGGGTAGATGACCATTAACTCTGTGTTCATCTGCATTTTAAAAAACATTTTTTGGGGGGCTGCTGGTGCTTGGTCTGGTGGAGAGAGCCTGTTTAGTTGCTGATCATTCAGCTTATGAATTCAGAGTTGTCTACTCCTAGACTTGTTATTACCCAGAGCTATTGGACTAGCCTGTCCTGCTATTTACCCATAGCTTGGTGGGGGGATTGATTCATACTTTTCTCAAGTGTATTTGCTTGTAAGTGAATGTAACGAACTAGCCCATAATTCAAATTGGGCTCTCAGATTCCTCAATCTAAGCCACTATCCCTTACTCCACTGTACCTCTAATAACACTTCTTCATAATCCCTTGGCAAAAGATTAATGTTGTATACCAATTCCGTTATCCCCTGAGGAAACTGTGTTTCTCTCAATAATAAAGAACATCAACATGTATCTGCCACACCATATTACTCATGGGGAGACTGACCTATTATTTCTCTAAGCAAAGTGACAGATATAAAAACTTGACAAAAATCCCTAACATTTTCTCCACTCATCAGTCAAGATTTAAGGCACAGTCTTCAAGGGGATGTTTTCTGATTCTCAATTCTTGTTAGAATCTGCTGGGCTGTTTTCTATATTCATATTTAGAAACTGCAGACATCAGGGAATATTATGATCCCATATTCCAAGTTGATCAAAAAGAATCTCATGCTAAATTTATCATTATTACTATAAAAGATTTCTTACCTTGATAATGCAGGTGTGTTACAACAGAAGCAAGGCTCATATGTGTAAATGATACTTCCTTGATAACAATGGCTTCTCAAAAATGAGATAAAATGAGAATCTTCAAGCTGACTTCACTTGATATCTTCTTATAATGCTTGTAAAAGAATGTACTTACCTGAAAAATAAAAAGAAAATGACTTATAAGGTTGTGAATCATACATATGATTTTAAATTCATTCAATAGAGTAAACAATATCTTTTCACTTAATTATTGATGGTCTAAGATACATTTTATCTGTTAAAATGAAATTTACAAGATTAAGTGATATCACTTGAAGTAGGGCCAGTTGAAAAATGTTTCAAGGTTTTTAAAATAGATGTAAACCAGAGAAAATGCTTTTACATTCATACACATTTTGTTCCCCTCTCACACACACATAGGTTTACAGACTTATCATGCTGAAACATTAGTTCCTGTATAATCACTGCACTAAGCAATGTCTAGCCTAGATAGGTGACCACTTGGAAATACCAGGTGCTTTAAGCTTGGATGTTCTGGTGGTGCAATGGCTCAGAATTGTTAATCAGAGTGCAGAGTTCCAATTCCTGTTGGGCTCATTGCATTTTGCCTATGTGCAAATACCCTTAGAAATACCCTCTTCTCCTAGCTATGGGCTAATTAGGAAGACCTATCACAAGATCTTTATCTGAAAAAAAAAAAAAAAAAATCTTACTATCTGAAAATATTTTCTGCCTTCAAATAACCTGCAAAGTTTTGATAAGCTATAAAAAGGAATCTATCAATCAATCTCTCACACATGCATCTATAAACAACTGAGGCTTCTGACTCAAATTATTTTAATACTTTTTGCAGAAAATAATAATTACTGCATATATCTGAGTATCGTGTGAGTTTTTTTATGATCATTTTTTATGCAAAAAGTTGGGGAGTCACACTCTACACAGGTAATTTTTTTTGAAGAGATTAAAAATCATGCATTTTTCAGTGCACAAAGGTAAATTTCTTCTGGAGTGGTTGAATATAAAATGCAAAAGAATTCAATGTATGAAGTCAGCCGTTACACAAGTATATACGATAATAGGGATCATACATCGATATAATAAAAGCAGCCTTTCCGTTTCTTTTTAACATTTAAGCCAATTATTGCGTAGGACACATATGAATGTATAGTTGTGCTTATTCAATGCAAACATCAACTGTATAAAAAAATATGATAAAAATGCTCAAGTTTTATCGAGCTGCAAGAGTTATAATTTTGATATAATATAGTTTTATGAATGCATTACATTTCCAAATAAAATTTGGACATCGGCATATCATTTGTTGATGATACATAGAGATTAATTTCCCTTCAAAGGAAGTGAACTGAAGCTGCAAACAATAAAATAAGTTTTGATTTTTGCATATGATGATGTTCTGACAATATTTGGCTTATACAATATAACGATGATTTAGACTTATTTGATGCAAAAAGAGGTAACATATTTTTTTCTGATACAATGTGAAGGAAAAGTAACATTTTTTTTCTGATACAATGTGAAGGAAAAGTAACATTTTTTTTCTGATACAATGTGAAGGAAAAGTAACATTTTTTTTCTGATACAATGTGAAGGAAAAGTAACATTTTTTTTCTGATACAATGTGAAGGAAAAGTAACATTTTTTTTCTGATACAATGTGAATGGGATGAGGAGTTATCATTATTTACATTCAGACTATTGTTCTCATCTTTGCTGTTGTCAGGCTTGACCATGGGTTCCTTCTTAGTAGGCCTAACATTTTTTTTTTAAGCATTTCATCCCAAGCAAGGCGGGAAGCCACTAGGACGCAAGAGGGTTACAGAAAATTTAGAGCAAGATCAGATAGGAGTGATAGAAGAAAGGATGAGGGTAGTGGATAGATCAAGGCAACTGGAGATGTTGATTGACATTACACTTGAATTGCTGGAGATTATAGCTCACAGAGAAACAGGAAAAGGGAAGGGAGTTCCACAAGCGAGAGGTGCGAGACATGAAGCTATTAGAGTAGAAGAGAGGGCTACATTTAGGAGTTTCGACAGTGAAGGGGTGTGAGAGCGGGATGCCAGCCTCATAAGGCGCTGGAACTCATGACGTTTGGGAACCAGCGAATGCAGCTCCTCGGAGCAATTTCCATGAAAGTACTTGTAGAACAGACAGAGGGAGGCGACGGCGCGTCTGTGAGAAAGTGACTGTAGATGAAATGCCAGGGCAGGGCCAACTACATTAGAAATAAATACAATATGGGAGCCATTCATAAAGAATGAAAGATAAATGACAGCAAGTCTTCAACAGCAGAAGCAGCAGCTGTAACCAAAATAAAACGCTTCAGTGAGAAGCATGACAAACAGCAACAGCACCCATCAGCAGGTAGTTTAAGTTGATGGCTCCAAATCCTCCACAGAAAATTGTCCTACAGAACAATAGCCTAGTGGGATAAAGTTTGTCAATTTGGTGATAGAGTAATTGTTTGTTCAATTCCTGGGCCTGGCAGTATGTCTTTGGACTCAGTGGGAACATGGTGAGCAATAATTGAGCAATACTAAAAAAATAACTAGACAAAATATCCCTACATATGGGCAGTGGAATGAGAACAGCCTACCTTCATAGATTAAATAAATGGCTCAGTTCAGAATTCACTATAATTTACCTGGAATGATATACACTTGATGAAAGCTAGAGGGCACAATGACCAAAACATTGTGATAAGAATAAGAAGTCAATAGTCCTAATGTAAATAGATTAAATAACAAAAAGAGAGATAAGTTATTGTGTGAAAACTCTCTTTCAGTGGGACAGAGTACAAAAGTGGATTCTTGCATCTACTAAGTGTATTCAGGTAAAGTGAATGTATTGTAAACTATTCCAAATTAATTTGAACTCATTTTGCCAATTAAAAGTTTCTGTGTTATATCACACATTTGAATAAAGTGAGCATAGGCAGTAAAAATTAAAATAATGATTACAAGAAATCATCAATTGTTATTGCACAAGTAATTTCTTTTTCTTGATCAATAAATGAAAAAAAAATCAATAAATCATTAGTCTTTGCTATTAACTAGGTTAAAAATCAATGATGATGAGGAGTAACAATAAAAATGGCTGACATTGTCATGATTCTATTTCTAATCAGTTAAGTCACTAACTCAGAGCATTTAGCATCTTGGTTGGTTATTTTTCATGCATCAATATTATGTGTGGTTAATACAATGACTAGAGAAATGGATAGCCAAGTTCAAATTCCAGGCTAGTCTGTTCTAGTCTCTTTTGCACTAATTCCCTTGGGGAAGGAATGAATCCACTTCTCACACCAGATATGGGTTAAATAAATGGGTTAAGGAGAGTCTGGGCTTATTAGTCTTGAGCAGGAACTAGAAATGGTAATATCATTTCCTTATAAGGAAACATTCTGCATTCAGTGACTGAGCAGTTAGTCTTTCTCTTAAGACAATTTTTCAGGAAAATAGGTTTCTAAAGTCCAGTAACTTATCACTCTTTCCAGTATTGATGTATTTTCCTTTCTAACCTTTTATTTGTAACAGTGTAAACAATGGGAGACCACACTGTTATTTTCCCAAAATACCATGTCAGGTCATAGATAATAAAAGAAAAAAAGCCTATGGAGAGCCATGATTGTCTACATTCTAAAGGGACATGTCATTACAAAAAAAAATAAACATCTGATTTGTGTTGTGGATGTGTTACCATAACATAGCAAATAAAAGGCATATCATAGCAAGATTTTTGCTAGAACCTTTTAACAGAATTGTCCTAACTTGAAAAATGAAGCACTTCCCAGTTCAATATGCCATTTAATAATTTATGTTGAAATTTTTGATGAGGAATTATCACTACTATATGCTTCTCTATTTAGACCAATCTGCACAACTTAGTTGCCTTACACAATGTTTCAGCTATTTATACCCCAAAAGACACAAGGCCCAGTTGATTAAAGTGTATCTGATTTCTTGGCAGTTGTAACTTGGGTTAGATTTCATCAAAGAAACAGACCAATGACACACAGATGAAATAGAGTAAACATTTTATCTCTCCTAAGCTTGGAAAGTGCAAGGAGAACAATCTACTCTGATGATTGAATAAAGGATTTGATTAAAAAATCAAAATCTTGTGAGCATAACAATCAAGATGTAATTGAAGTGAAAAGACATATAATATTAATAACAATAATAATAATGTGGAGTCTGCATCCATGTTCATTTGAGTGTGTCACAAAAGCTGTAATGAAAATCATACCAACATTTTCATAAAAAAATGAAGTCGGCATATTTAAGACTCAGATTGTTGATACAAACTTGTTTAAATGCATTACATGAAGTCAAACCTGTCTGCTATGATTTGCTCTTTTAATGTCCAACATAGTGAGGCTGAACAAATTACCAAAAATAAGGTGAGAAAAAGGAAATTGTGGAGAGCCATGATCATCCACATCATGAAAGGACACAGAACATAAAAAAGAAAGATGATGCCTGAATATTTAAGAAACAGATTGTTGATATGAATTTGTTTAAATGCATTATAGAAACTCAAACCTGTCTGCCATAATTTGCTTTTAATATTCAACATGGTGAGGTAGAACAGATTAACAAATATAAAGTAAGAGAAAGGAAACTGTGGAGAGCTATGATCATTCATGTTAAATATAAGAAGAGTAAAGTTAATATTTCCCTCACTAATTAAAGTCATTACTGTCATAAACACTGTGATCAACATTTTTCTATTGATTAAAATCATTTTAACATCACATCACAAACATTTAATGATTATGCACACTTTTTTAATCAATAAATCGGACACATAACATGAGGAATTCAAATCATTTTTATAATGTTTGGTTTAATTCCATTTTAAAGATTTAAAAAAAAAAAATTCCTATTATCAAATCAGTCTTATCTGATTCCAAAGTTTTTAAATTCTCAGAAAAAAAAGGACTTTCATGACTTATCTCTGTGGTCAACTGTATTTGTTAAAGTGAGTCACCAAAGAGAAGTGAAATTTCACTGAGCTACAACTACACTTCAATATTATTCAGTTTATTCAACTCTTGCTTTTTTGCTGTAGTGTCAGGGTTATTTGTATTAATGCCTCATTATTAATGCATCCAACATTATATAAATTCTATCTGACATATCACTATTGTTTGGCTTTCAAATAACTTCCTAGTGGTAATGTTAATATTAGCCTTTTCCTTATATGGAAACATTTGGCATTCATTGATAGCCAGTGCTAAATTCAGTTGAAGTTTAAAATTCTGTTAAAACGATTTTTCAGGGAAATAGGTTTCTCAAGTCCATTGTTATTGCTCTTTCCAGTATTGATGGAGGCTTACTTTCTAACCTTTTGTTTTGAAGTAGTGTGGAATGTAAACATCTTCATTATATCATTATTTTCTCTTGAAGTTATATATGCTAGGGTGATAGGGTTTAGTTCTTTGTTTATGATTCCGTAATGCTCTTTGTGAAGAATGGTCTTTGCTAAGACTTAAAGGTTTCATTCGCTCAAAGCCATTTTTAACCATTGATGTGAGAAAGTGGTTGTATTCAGTGGATAGTTTAGATATATGAGTTTGGCAACATGTATGGCATCCATATGAAAGTTTTGATCTCATGTGACTATTGAAGAACATGACTTGAGATTTTAGGTTTTGTAACAATTTGCGGTGTTGGGTGAAACTACGTGTTGCACAGGGTGTGGTGGATAAATTGTCATTTAAATTATGTAAAAATGAAAATAACACTTGGCATCTCATTTCAACAGATATATTAACCAAAATTACACAGAAATATCTTGAAATAGTAAAGAGTAAATTTATCCAATAAAAATGCCATTGGCTTCAACCACGGCCACCAGATGACTTCAGAATCCCCTGCAACTCTTCTGGACAGTCTCCTTGTTTAAATTGGTGAATGCTTCCATAATCCTCACCTTCAGTTCATCTTTGGTATTACAAAGAGTTTTGTTTGCCTCTCACTCAACTGCACCCCACATATAATAATCAAGAGGGTTGCAGTTTGAGGAGTTAGGTGGCCAGATGTAAAATGGTGATGTAGTTGCAAAATTGTCTTACATCCATGATTGGGTTCTACTTCTTTGGCATGGTGCAGAGTCCTGTTGCCAAACATAAGGTCTTCCAACAGCCACCCTCTTGACCCAGGGCAGCACTACCTCCTCAAGGCACTTGATATATTGGAGCTTCTGGTGTGAATGCTAATCAGTGCAGCATACCATTTCCAAATTTTTGGTGGAGGGATTTGCATCATGGTGCCCTTTTTCTCACAGACAGTGCCCAACTGACCCTACTATACTGTGCAGTTGACAAAATTAAAAACAATGTACATTAAAAAAATAAATATGGTGAC